>CM053580.1:333648482-333668187 GCA_028627135.1 Pseudochirops cupreus
TACAAGGATATTTATTGCAGCTCTCTTTGTGGTGGCAAAAAACTAGAAATATAGGGGATGCCCATCAATTGGGGAATGGCTGAACAAGTTGTGGCACATGAATGTAATGGAATACTATTGTGCTATAAGAAATGAGAAGGAGATGGACTTCATAATTACCTGGAGAGGCTTATACAAATCGATGCTGAATGAGAAGAGCAGAACCAGAAAAAATTTGTACATAGTCACAGACACATCGTATGTGTGATGACCAACCTTGATAAACTGGACTCTTCTCAGCAACGCACAGCTATAAGACAACTCTACAAGTCTCGGGATGGAAGGAGATATCTACATTCAGAGAAAGATCTAGAAAGACTAGAGTTTAAATGGAGACTGAAGCAATACATGCTATCGTTCTTTTTCAAAAAAAAAAAGGAGAGAAGAGGAAGTGGAGATGCTTGTCAGAGATGGCCTGGGAGTTTAGCTACAGAAGACATATAAGATGGTAGTTACCAAGGATGGAAGGATCAAGTGGGTTTTTTTTTTTCAGAATGGACGAGAAATGGGCATGTTTGTAGGCAGTAGGAAATGAGCCAGTAGGCAGTGAGATACTGAAAATAAGTGAGAGTGGGAATGACAGGGGGCAGTCTCTTGGAGGAGGAAGAATGGGATCACTTGAACAAGGAGAGGGGTTGGCATGTGATACAGGAGTGAAGGAGGAGAAAGTGGCATACGGCACATAAGTCATAGGAGATGAAAATGAGTCTCTGGTGATCCTACTTAGTACCTTTTAAAAAATTTTTACCAACTTATTCTTTAAAAGAAGGCCTATGATATCTTCAAGTCAATAGTTGGCAGTAATGAGTTGATTAGCTAGTTTAGAAGGGAAAAATTTGCCCCTGTGTTGTCTCTTCAGTGGTCCAAGGTGAGGTATAATTGAACAATACTGCAGGAAGATGTAGGTAAGGGAGAAAAGTTCCAATTAACAATCTTAGTTATCACTTCATTTTTGTGTGTACCATTACTTTTATGGAGGTCAAGTTGACTTAAGGGCAATTTTTAATTGGATTTAATAAGAAATTTAAAACAGAACCAAAACCTGATTAACTTTTTGTTTTCCTCCTACCCCAGGTGAAATTCGAGAGCAGAATGGTGATAGTCTTGTCCATGCTGCCATTGTAGCCGAGGGGGCTACTTCTGGAAGTGCAGAGGCAAATGCATTTAGTGTCCTTCAACATGTCCTTGGTGCAGGGCCTCATGTTAAGAGGGGCAGCAATGCCAGCAGCCAGCTGCATCAGGCTGTAGCCAAGGCAACAAACCAGCCGTTTGATGTTAGTATAAACATTTGTTACTTTTATTTTATTTTCAAAGATTCAGTATCAAAATACTGTTGTGAGAAAAGGCTTGAAAAATTATTAAGATTTAAGACATCTTGGGGAATCTTTAAAAAACTGAAGAAATAATCATGCTTAATTTGACATATCCGTCTCCTTCCCCCATTTCTCTGATGTAAAATCTGTTCCAGGTGCTCCAGTAGAACTGTCAGAAATTTAAACTAAATGCTAAACATTCATTTCTTAGATTTTTCCTCCACCTTGAGCTATTTTTTTTTTACCTTTAAAGTTTAAGACCCCTGTAGATTCTAGTTAGTCCTTTGTTTAACATAGTTTTCTTTCTGTCTTTCTTCATTTCCACTTCTAACTCTTACTACTTCTCATCTTAGTGCATGCTACTCTAGCTCCCTGGTCCTGGGGTGAAATGAGAGGCAACATAATTAACACTAATTAAAAGTTCATTATTTTTACTTCTTTAACACAGTTCCATTTTTTGACAAGGATCAAAGTGTTAAAATGACTTAAGCCAAGAAATCAAACTACATCTTTGTCCTGAAAAGAAAAGAAAATACAATTCCCTTTGTGATCATGAAGAACAATTGTTCCTCTAAAGCATAACCATTCAGTCCTTTCCTGAGAGCTCTTTTTGGGCCCACTCTGTATAATATAAAATATAAATAACAGTAAAAGAACATTATTATTCTTGTTGACTTAGCACATCTTTGGTTAGTTGATACTCTGATGGCACTTAATTACAAGTGTTTTACTTTTCTCCCTCTATTTCTTAATCCTGTAGGACCAGGAAGTAAAACTATTCTTTTTAATATATTTCATTGAAGGTTTTCTTTCTTTTGTACCATAGTCTTCCTACTCTTGCCTTCATCTTTACTATGCCTATTGACTCTAGTGAGTGTTAATAATAACCTTTTCCTAGTTCAAAATGAATGTTTCTTACTAAATATCAGTTTGATAGTTCTGGTTCAGTATTTGACCAATTCATTATGTAGATGTTGAGACAAATGCCGCACAGTTGTAAGTTTTATATGAGGAAGTGCTTAAGGATTTGTGATAAAGAAGTTTAACTTAGGGAAGCTTTAACCAGTGTATGTTTGGAATAATGCAGTAAGACCCTATTTATCTGAGTGTCAGATTTCTGACCACTTCACACATTTAGAGCACTTTCACAAAAACTTCCACAAATTTTGTGCATTTTAATTTCTTGGGGCTTCAGGCCATCATCTATTTTGCATAAAGATAGTACATAAGAATCTGAGAAAGTAACAGCCATCAACAGAGGGATAAGAGAAATAAGTTTGGGATTTCTTTTATCATTATTATTATTATTATTATTAAAAGAACAACATTCTGGAGCCACTTCCCATAGACTCTTAAAATCTCAGAAAAATATCTAGTATATTCCTGTATAGTGTGTGTATTATATTAATTTATATTCACAGTGATGATAATCATCAAGAAAAGAGTAAAACATTTTATACAAGAAACCCAATAAAGTCCTCCAGTGTCTTAGTACTTAATAACCTATTACTAGGAAGAGCATAAGCTCTGAGTGTTCCTACAACACTAGAATAGCTTTGACTATAAATCTGATGCATAAGGCCCTGCCTAGTTAAATTCACTGAGGTAACTAGATTGGCTAAAGGACGATGATTTAGGGGGGCTACAATTTGAAAACATCTACCAGAAGTAGTGGAGGGATTACAATTGGTGAGTCATTGTAAAAAGTACAGATATCTTTATAAATACTGAAGTAATAAGCTGAAGAAAACTGGGAAGCGTAATACATATTAGAAAGATTTCCATCAAAAAGTTATAACAGGAGTAAACCACCTAGAACCTAAGAGGAATGAGGACATCTCACCAAGGAAAGGAAATCGCTTTCACAGCTATGGATGGAGAGAGTTTTTGACCAAATGAGAGGTAAAAGGGATCACAAGAGATAAAGTGAATAATTTTCAGCATTAAATATAAAAAATTTTGCACAAATAAAATTATTGTAGTTAGAACTAGAGGGGGAAAATTGAATTTGGAAAAAAAATTGCAACAAATTTCTCTGATAAAGGTCAGTTGTCTAAGTTGCACAGGGAAGTCTCAAAAGTCTTGATGCAGTTTTAATGTATTAGAGCTTTTAGAACCCTCCTTGTATAGTGAAGACCACTCAGTATAGTGAATGTGAGTGTGTGTGTGTATATATATAACATATACATAATGTGTGTGTGTATGTATGTAAAGAATTTTCCAGTGGATAAATGGTCCGAAGATACACATGGACTGAACAGAACCTAAAGGAAAAATGGTAATCTGTCAACCACCATATTTTTTAAAATGCCTCAAATGACTAAGACGACATTCAATTAAACAACTCTGGAGTTTTACTTTGCACCCACTAGACTGGAAAAGATGACAGAAATTAAATAACAGTTGTTGGGAGGTTGTAGGAGCACAGTTGGTGAAACTGCCATTTCAATTGTTGGTTGCTCTGTTGGTGAACCTGAAGTGGTTCAACAATTCTTGAAAGCAATATGAAACAATACTACAAAATCATTAAATTCTGAATGCCCTATGACCTCCTTTGCTACATTTATATCCTGAAAAGATCAGTGAAGAAAAGCAAAAATATTTATAGCATCACTTTTTGTTGTAGCAAAAAACTGGAAACAAAGTGGTTGCCTATCAGCTGGGGCATGGCTGAACAAATTATGGTATGTGAGTTAATGGAATATTACTGTGTCATAAGAAATAATGAGAGGAAAAATTTCAGAGAAACTTGGGAGGCTTTATATGGACTGTTGGAGAACGAGGTGAGCAGAATCAGAACAGTTTATGTGAACACTACAACAATGTGAAAGAATCAGTGCAATGACCAATCATGACTACAGAAGACTTAATGTCTCTTTTCAGAAAATTAGTGTAGAATGAGTCAGCCAATGTGTGGATTTGTCTTTCATGATTATATTTGTTACAGACAAGGACTTTTATTTTTTGTTAGGGAAGAAGAAAGGAGAAGGATAGTAATACTAAAGAGGAGGAAAAGATGGTTAATGAATGAGTCACTTTTTTTAAAAAAAGACAAGTTGAGAAGGGAACACAGACACAGTGTTGGGTTCACTAACAGTTGTGAGGTTAAAAATAGCTTTTAAAAAAGAGGGGGAAAGTATATCATCAAACTATGTGGGATTCTGAAGTATTTTGCTTAGAAAGGAAGACTTTGGAAGTCTTTTGCTGTCCTCTCTTCCCTCATACCCTGTTTTGACTTTTATTACTATGTTTAGTAAAGCTTGAATTGTTTTTTCAGGTTGCAGCCTTTAATGCAAATTACTCTGATTCTGGACTCTTTGGAATTTACACTGTATCTCAGGCTGCAATAGCTAAGGAAGTAAGTTTACCATCACCACCTTTATTAAAATATAAAATGCTTGAATATTGCAGTTAATCGCATATTTAAAGTTTGCATATTTATAAATGTTTATAATAATAATAGCAGTTAGCATTTATATAGCACCTTAAGGTTTGCTAAGCACTTTATGAGCATTCATTTCATGCTCACCCTCTAGGGGAGGTGCTATTGTTATTTTAATGAGGAGAAAACAGCTGAGAGAAGTTAAAAGATTTTCCCAGGAAGATAAGGTAATGATTGTGAGATGAAGGTAATGATTATGAGGCAGGATTTTAACTCAGATCTTCCAGCATTCTATCCACTTCCCCACCTAAGTGCCTAAACATAAGCTTTTTTGACAGACAAGAAAAGGGGAATGTTAATATCTCCCTTGGCCATTTTTGTCATCCATATAAGTAATTGGTAAAACTGTCAGAAGGTATAAACACCCTGTGGTATGTTATGAAACCGCCTTCCTTATAGATCAATTTAGAAGGCAGAGAAAAAGAAAATTTGATATAATAAATCTGCCAACTGTTATCTTTCAGAGCACATTGCTCCACCATGCCAGTGGATATATGAGAATGTCAGATGCCTTGTTGAAATAAAATAGATTATATTTTGTAAAATTCCTCTGATCTACCAGTCTAGTAATGCTATAAAAGTGAAATCAGTAAAAACTGAATTTTTTAATATTTATACAAAATTAGATTCAAGGTCTGAAAAGTTATTCATTCTTTACAATGTCAGTACTGAATATCACTTATACAACTGCTATTTGAACATTTCTAATGATGGAGCTCACAGTCCCACCAGATGGTCTATTTCATTTTTTGATAGCCCTGATTACTAGGAAGCTCATTATACTGAACTAAAATCCACCTTGTTATAACTTGCACCACTTCTTTTTTTATGCCATAAAAAGCCAAGGTAGTATGTGTCTAATCTGTCTTCCTTGAAAGCAACTTATTGTATCCCTTCCGGGTTTTTTTTCCTATAAATTGAATGTCTCTAGTTGATTCAGCCATTCTTGTCAAAGTTTCAAAACCCTTCACTTTACCTTTACCCTTCCTCATCCCTTTACCTATATATATGTACTTTAGTTTATCAATGGCTTACCTCAAAAGCCGGTATTTAGAACTTAACGTAGTACTAACGATGTGATCAAATTAAGACAAATTTCAATGAAACTATATGTGACCCTTGCTCTGAACCATTTCATAGTCCATTCTGTGTGTCCTGATAATTTAGAACAGATTATTAGATTAGAGGCTTTGTAATAATTTGAAAAAGGGAGCTAGGTGGTGCAGTGAATAGAGCACCAGCCCTGGAGTCAGGACGACCTGAGTTCAAGTCCGACCTCAGATACTTAACACTAGCCATGTGACCTTGGGCAAGTCACTTAACTCCAATTGCCCTGCCTTCCCCCCTACAAAAATAAAAAAAATTTACTCGGGTCTTCCTGACTCTGGGCTCAGTGCTCTCTCCACTGTACCACCTAGCTGCCCTAGAGTGGTAGGGACAGCATAACCAAGTGCATTGAGATTAAAAAGAAAGTGGGTAGTGAGGAAATAGGCATGAGAAGAACCTATGAGTGATTTAGATGGAAATATCCAAGGGAAGTATTGTGCTTATGCCTCCTCCCTTAAACCCTGAAGAAAGCCTAAAGCCCCCAACTCCATGCAACAGAAAAAAGGTAGCTAAAAGCTATAGGAGTCTAAAAACCTCCAGCCCAAGGAAAATGACCTCAACCCCTCAAAAAAGTACCCAATTTTTTCCACTCTAATTTTATAGTCTCTTCATTTCTTTACCCAAATAATGGAAAGTTCATCTTCTCTTACCTCTAGTTGGCTTTTCGATCAGCACTTTTCATTCTGTGCTAGCCCCTTACCCTTTCTTCCATTGTGTGTTCTTAATGTTTTCTAAGACTCTTCCATGAAGAGAGGAGGTCAGTGTATTATGACAGGAAGACTATAGGATGGTCTAGTGGGAAGTTTGGTTTGGTTGTTTTGGGAAGATTTGAAGCTACTGCTTATAAGTGTAAATTTCCATAATATTGTCCTCTAAACAGCTCTCTACAACCAAATTTGGCCAAAGTTATATTGTCTGTTATATATCTGGAAGTCCAGTATAGTTGAGCTTTGACCAAAATGGCAAAAGTGGCTCTGATTAAATTTACTTTTCTGTTTAGGTTATCAGTGCTGCTTACAACCAGGTAAAAGCAATCGCTCATGGTAACCTTCCTGAAGCAGATGTCACAGCAGCTAAGTAAGTATAAAGAGTGTGTGTGTGTATGTTATGCTTTTACTCTTTAGGTGAGGAAAAAGTTTTCATAAATATCAGTTGATCAAAGTCTAAAATATATAGGACATTAGAAATGCTATTTTGGTTCTGGTTTAGCACTGAGACATAATAGACCCCAGTGCAGAGATGTACATTTCTAGCACACCCTTTTTAAAAAATATTCCTCTTTTTTATGCATGCAAAATGTTTTGTTGTTCTTTAAAGGGGTTCAGAGTTTGGAATCCAGCTTTTAATCTGACATTTCTCAGCATGTCATATTGGCTTCAGCTAGTCTCTCCATTAAATTAGAAAGAAAACCTTTAATTTCATGGGGAAAAAATCCAGTTTTGAAAATACAGACTGTTCTCTCTATATATAAAATTTGACTTTACAGACTTCTTTAAGAAATCCTCATTCCCAAAAACCACCTATGTTAACTTTAATTTTACTGTTCTATACTGTGTACTGTCTTTCCATTTTTGCCCTGGCTAAGCATTCCATGACCTTCCTGCATCCTGATGGCCCCTCCTCCCTCCCTTCCTCGGCAAAAAAGCCTCCAATTGAAAGCAAAAGAATCCTCACCACCACTGGATCAGGAGCTGTCTTGAGACCTCCAGTTGGGAGAGAAGAGACCTTTGTCCCGCTCCACTCACCTGCCCTTGTGTGTCTTCCAACATTAAATATCACATATTTGTCCCCAGTCCCCAAGTTTTGCCTGTCCTCTCCTGTCTGTGTCCAGCCCCCATGTGTTTTCCTTGTGTTCCTCCTCCTGCTCTTGCTTCTCTGTCCCAGTCTCCCACATGTCCTTGAACCCTGTGCTCCCTCCCCAGCTTCCTACCCCACTCCTTCCATTTCCCACATCTGTGGGCAAATTTGCATTATGTCTGAAAGTTGATTTATATAGAGGTCTGGAGTAGTAAAACCATCTGTAGTTAACATCTTTAGTCTGTGGTTCAAAATTATCCTTCTAATTAGACATCCTCTCCGCTGCAAAGTCCTCCAGATTTACTATATGGCCAGCAATTTCTGAGCTCAGACTCTGTCATCAGCCTTTTCTAAAAAGTTTTCTGACACCTTCCCCTTCATTCCCAATATAATTCTCATATTCTAGGTTAACATATGCTTACTGTCTGAAAGTGACCTATTCCTAGGAACCTAATTGAGATGAATTTAGGGATACTGCTTTGAGAGACCTAACATCTTGTTTCATCAGTTTTGTTAATAATAGTTTGAGGAATTAAGGTAGATTTTAGATAACAAAATATTTAAGAGTGTGTGTGATCTTAGGATTCAAAGCTTCATTCAATGCTAGATAGAATCAGTTAATATTTATTAAGCATTGCAGCTACAAATGTGAAAAGAGTCTTTGGGGCAGCTAGGTGGTACAGTGAATAGAGCACTGGCCCTGAAGTCAGGAGGTCGTGAGTTCAAATCCAGCCTCAGACACTAAACACAAAACTAGCCTTGTGACCTTGGGCAAGTCACTTAACTCCAGTTGCCCTACCTTCCCCCTCCAAAAAGCAAAAAAAAAAACTTTGCCCAAGGAGCTTACAGTCGAATCCTGGGGCCATTCAGTTTAACTCTTGTCTCCCAGTAGTGTTAATTACCTTTTAACCAACTTATGTTAATAACTCAATGATAATTGGGTATATTGTATTAGAATCCAGGAAATCACCATATAACTTAATCATTCATGCCTCATTGGTGTCAGAACTATGTTACGCTGAACAAACAGTCCCTTGAATTTGTACAACACATTTTATTAAATGTATACATAGACCCAAGAGCTGATTCACTACACCAGTTGTACACAATTGTACAGTCAACGAAACATGAGAGCATTTTGACCTTTATTAAGAAAAATACAGGTTTTAAATGCTGTGTGATTTTTTAAAAAAATAATTTTATTGTTGTACAAGCCTTTATAAGTTATAACAGAACACAAAAACTTAGTTACCAGTCTGGAAAAATGGTCATTTTTTTTCTTAATTTGAATGTATCTTGTTATATGTTTAGTCTTACCATAGCAAGCAAAAAAATATAATAATAAGTGTAGTAATCATTGCAGAGAAAAAGAAGAAGAATAACCTCTTAGTAAAAGATTACTATAGGTAAAAACCCCATCTTAACTAATTTGAGAGTCCCTTAGGATTCATTACATTTAAAACATGTTATGTTGTACATTCACTGGTTAAATATTAGGGGATTATCTGGCAGTCCAATCCTTGGTATGCAAGGTATAAGGCCCTCAGGTAGGGAAGAAGGGGGGACCTGAAATAGTGTTTGTGACCATACTTAAGGCCGGCTTTTTCAGCTGTTTCTTAAGACAGACATGCACAGGCATGCACTACTAGCCTGCACATTTTCACCTCTTCTTATTTCGTATTGGCTTTATTATATTAACTGGTACACTCAACAACATTCTCTGCTCTGGCCCTCAGTCAGACATCCAGCAATAACCAAAAAAAGGTCAAACGCTGAAAACCAAAGAAATTTGTTTATTTCATTATTAATGTACTGTGAATTGTAAACAGCAATTATAAAGGTATTTTGATTAATTTGTTTAAAAACTAGTTCCCTCCCCTCAAAAAACCCACATTTGGGGCCTTCCCTTAGAAGAAAGAATCCCGAAAATCTCACCCCTACCTAAAATAGAATTCTCTTTACAACGTACTTGATACTTTATACAGCTTTTGCTTGAAAACTTTCATTGAAAGAGTTGTTACTACTAGATTTTGTGTACAGTAGTTTTAAAAATTAAAAATAATAAATACTAGGTAAATTTAAAAAATAGACTAGAAAACTATGGTCCTTTTAAGATTTTGAAGGCATTGTGCATACAATTATAGGAGTACTTTACAACTAACTTTTAGTTATTTAGAAGAATTAACCTTAATGTTTATGTGTTGAAAATTTGTTACTTAAATTCATAATGAACATTTTCATGCCCAGAAACAAACTAAAAGCTGGATACTTGATGCTAATTGAGTCTTCAGAGGGATTTTTGGATGAAATTGGGTCCCAGGCCCTGGCATCTGGTTCATATGTCACACCATCATCTGTTCTTCAAACAATTGATTCTGTGGCTGCTGCTGATGTTGTAATAGTAAGTAAAATACATCACTTCATATTCATAATGTTGCAGTGTAATTATTTACTTGAGCTTTCATGGTTTTTATACAAAAGTATGATGTACCTTTTTCACCTATATAAAAAAGCAACAGGTTCCTTTGGGTTGCAGATGTTATATATATTTTCAGCTGATCTAGTTTACATATTGGATCAGTAGCTTTCTTGTCATGTAAGAGTTTGGGATAGTTGTGTGTGTGTATTGTGTGTGTGTGTGTGTGTGTGTGTGTGTGTGTGTGTGTGTGTGTGTATGTGGTATGTGTGTGCGCGCACACGTGCACAGACCTGACTTTAAAATGCATGCTCACAGATACTTTTGTGCATGACTCACAGTTAGGATTTTAAAATGTACAAGAAAAAGCTTCTTTCATCTGTTCTCTCCCGAAAGTAACACCCCACAGGTGCTGCCGCCACCTTTCACTTCTAGAACTTTTCACATGGCATTTAAATGTTTTTACATTTCAATGGGACTTAGTGAAATAAAAGATAAAAGTATCTTGATTCATTAATGTCTAAGTGGAATAAATTTTAAATGAAGTATATACTACTACTTAATAAAAATTTTCTATGTCTAAGACTATTTGTTCACACACATACACACAGGGTTAGCTAGGTGGCACACAGGATTGAGTGCTGGGCATTAATTCAGGAAGATCTAAGTTCAAATCTAGCCTCAGACACTTGCTAAGTGTGCTTACTTTAACCTATGATACCCTGAGCAAGTCACCTTACCTCTTTGCTTCTCAGTTTCCATAATGGTGAAATGGGAATAATAATAGCATCTACCTCCTAGGGTTGTTGTGAGGATAAAAGTGAAATAATATTTGTAAAGCACACTGCCTGGTACTAGTAGACACTGTATAGAATACTAGATATTATAATGCTAGGTGGCATGATTGCTTCAAATTGAGTTCAATATGTCAGTTATTCAATTTTTTTAAAATTTGGTAGGGGTGGGGGAATAAATGCAAAACACCACCAGCCATGACTTTTTACTCTAATAAGTCTTTAAGTTCCAAATCCTTAAAGCAGCAGGCACCTCTCTAAGATTAAGCTGCAGGAAAAATGTGCATTGAAGCTCTCTACACTAATAAAATATGTCCACTCTTTAAAAAATAAAATGTTTTCAGTACTGATGTATTGTTTTATTATTCCTGTCAACTTTTTCAGGCAGCAAAGAAATTTGTTTCTGGCAAGAAGTCAATGGCAGCAAGTGGAAATCTGGTCAATACCCCATTCCTTGATGAATTAGAGAAATGAAGCACCTATTATGGAAGGAAAAAAAAAACTCTGTCAACACAAAATGGCAGAATAATACACCTTGGTGAGAGATGAGAATTTATTAACACAATTAATGTTTTTATTTATGAATGGAAAAATGGCAAAACAGAAATGCTGACATTCTATCTGGTCTAATGTAAAGTCAATAAAACATTTTATTTAAAATGCTTTTGCTAATTTTTTTTCTGAACTTTTCTTGTCTGTTAAGTATTTATTGGAGGGGGTGGGGAAGGATAGTTATTTTTTGCGCGGCTTTTTTTAAGTATAAGAAATTTGCATAAAGATCACTCAGATCTCAGACTATCAGGCACTGTTTATAAAAACAGAAGTAGCTAAGTGGAACAGATTATTAGATAGATAAACAAAAAAAAGGAGCAAATAAAAACAGCAGCTCCCTTGTTCAGTGAAGCCAAGAACTAAATTATTATTTAAAGGACTCTCTTACTGATAACGACTGTCAAGAAAACTAGAAAGCATTATGAAAGGAATTAGATTTAATCTAACATTTTGCACCCTCCCTTAATATAAAAGGTTACACCATAAAAAAAGTTAGAAGACAACATTGTATTCATGTACATTTTACAAGTATGGGGTGGAGGAGAGGTAGGATATCCAAATTCAAACAAGGATAAAAGTAGGCAGACTTTACTACATATGATTTTAAAGCTTTTACATAAAAAAATCAAGTCCAAAATATATACAGAAATTACACCAAGAGCCATTCTCCAAGAAATGCCCACACATGTGAAGTTTTCCCCAAAAAGTGCAAACCATACATTATCATAAGAAAATAAGACTCCAAATCTCTAAGTAGAAGAAAAGTACATGTTGAAGAATTTTTTCTCACACCATACAGACTGGGAAAAGGTGGAAAGAGTAAAGATAAAACAGGTACAATCTGATACACTTGGGGGAGCTGTGAAGTGGCTCAGTTGTGATTCAATTTGGAATTATGTAAGAAGTAACTGAACTCCAGTGATCACAGAAACAAAGGTCTTTTGTGGTACCAAAGAAGCAGAAACAACTGGTGTTGGAGAATAACTGAAAAACTATGGAATATAATTGTGCAGTAAAAATACCATGAGAAAATCTGAGAAACCAGAGTGTGTGAAAAAGCAGAAGCAAGAAAACAATATAGTGTTAAACTTTTTAAGTTACTAAAATATCAATGAAACTTGTAAAAATGAGATAATGAAACACAATTTCCCTCACCACCACTATGACAAGGAGATGGATTACTTGTCTCAAAATACTGAATATCTAGTCAGGTATCACTTTTTCTTCTCAAAAGAACTAGGGATGGGGGAAATAACTGATAAAAAAAATGCATTTTTAAAAAAAGATTATTAGAAATTTGGTAGGGCTAATGATACACTCAATTCAGTACTTCAGAATTGTTAGAATGATCAATGATAAATAATTCATAGAGGAAGTAGTTATTTTTCAGTAAAATTAAATAATTGGATTTCTCCCTCCATGCTAAGTACATTTAAGAAAGATTACGTAAAATAAATCAAAGTCCTGTTTTCTAAACAATTTAGATTACAGCTCATTTTCAGCTTTCCCCTCTGAAGTAGTAATCTATAAACCAACACTTAAATACAGTAGACCACACAATCTAAGAGAACCCTTTTAAAATACCTATTTCTAAGTAAATGATCGTCCTAGAACTTAACTGGTTTTGTATATTAAAGTGCAGGGTGATTATATTCTGTATACACTGACCTGAGCCAAAGTCTATTCCTTTTACCTTAAGAGATGAAGATCAATGTCTTGACATCCTCATACTTCATTATGCCACTAAAATCCCACAGCATCATATTCACATGCACTAAGTCATTCTCTCCAGAAAGAGGTTAAAGTACATATAGTGTTCTGAATTGTGTTGCTCTTTTGGGAATGGAAGTTGCAGAGCTAGTTATGATTATGTTTTGTTATCACCTAAAAAAGATCCATGAAGGCTCCGGGATTACCACTACTTCTACACATTCAACTGGGAGGAATGCATCCCTTTGTAAAATAAATATATAATGATGTGCTAAAATTAAACATTTAGCACTTCAATGGTATGGAAAATTAAACATCTGATCCTGAATTAACTTCCTATGCTGTAAAATGTTGGTCCTTTTCCTGTTGAGCAAAGGCACAGTCTTCAAGCCAAAAAGCATCTGATGTAGAAGAGGAAGAAGAAGAAAGGTCACTGTCTTGTTTTACCATTGTCCAATATGGGGAAGGTGCTCTAAAGTCTTTTGGAACATCCATCTTCTCATCAGAATCCTTATGAATCATAACATCACATCCAATGTCTTCTCCTACAGTAAACATATGATTCTTTTTTTTATATCCATGCCATTCTGTGGAGATTGATGACAGTTTCCTAGCAGAATGACGCCGAAAAGATTGTGGAGACTTATAGTACTTAAATCGTTCATCTAACTCTACATCTTCATCATCCTCACTACTAGAGAAAGAGGTATCTTCTTCCTGCTCATATTTCCTTGATGTGCTAAAATGGGAAGAATAAGTAATGAAATGGATCTTAACATTTGCAATATTTTTAGAATTCTTAAGAATTGTCCTACAATCTGCAATAACCTCCCTTTAAAGTTTAAGTAACCTTTAATCTTTGAGTTATGATAATAAGAACTAAAAGGTCAATGCTTTTATTGTTCTTACAGGCATCCAATTCAGTTTCTAGAGAACTATGGAGTCCACAGCAGCTACTACATTTCTGGCCTCCTTTGACTTCCTTTTTTAAAATTTTTTTTTGTCTTTATTAATTTGCCTATTTACTTTTAGTTTACAAGATTCAGTCCCTTCAGTTTCAAATTTTCTTCCCTCCTTCCCCCATGGCAGCATGCAATCAAGTATAGGATCTGCAAATACTTCCACATTAGACATTAGTCAGGTTATAAAGGATAGTAACCAATGGAATGAACAATGGGAAAGAGGAAACAAACTTCCTTTGACTTCTATATAGAACAGCAGTTCTCAGCCTGTGGGATGCGACCCCTTTAGGGGTCAAACAACCCTTTCACAGGGGTCACAGGGGTCACCTAAGGCCATCAGAAAACGCATATTTCCAATGGTCTTAGGAACCGAGACACCACTCCTCAATCGGTCTCCAGGTGGGTCTGCCCACATGCAGAAACATCCAGATACAAGTATTAAAGGGTCGCAGCATTAGGAAGGTTGAGAACCACTGATCTAGAAACTGAATAAACGTGAAATTAAATCACAAAGCAACTGTATCTGCTGGGGCTTCAAATGAAGTGGTAATAAGTACCTTCAAAATGATAAGAGTTCTATTTGTAGTCATGATAGGAAGTTATTGCTCCTTTTCATATCTACTACTTCATGGAATTAGCATGTTCAGCCATATTGCTTTGTGGTTCTTTTACCACTTTCCATGCAAAGGTCCTCTTGCTGATCACTTAAATTACAGCCTTTTTTTTTCCCCTAAGGACCTCCTCTAAAAACCTTTCTGTAATTTGCCTTTATTGATTTCTTTCCTTCATTTTAAAGATAGTTTTATGCTATCTTCCACCTTTCCTCATGACATTTGTACCTCTCTTAACACTCTCTCTCTCACACATACACACACACACACCTGACTATCCACCCCTACTCACGTGTAGTTCTGCTACCACCCAGATGGGTAAATATGTATTTGTGAAAAGTGAACTCCAGTGTGTTCTCTTTCTGAACTATAATACAATATACTGCCATATTGACATTTCATGAAGTTGCTATTATAATCACAACCTACTAGTCAGTTCTCAGGTCACTGCCAACTTGATGTGCTCATAAGGATTTAATTAGATTACTCTGCATGAAAAATTTACCAAATTTTAACCATATACAAACGGCACAAAATTATTCTTACTTATAGCTAAGTCTTGCTGTGGTGAGTTTATATCAATAGCCCAGCCTTATAGAAAACTCAAAAGACCTTAGAAACCACACATGTTCACAAGCTCATCTTATCCTCTCCAGTCCCAACATGTTCAGATGATTGCATTGGTTTAAATTAATGACCACTGGGGCAGCTAGGTGGTATAGTAGCACTGGTCCTGGAGTCAGGAGGACCTGAGTTAAAATCTGACCTCATACACTTGACACACTTACTAGCTGTGTGACCTTGGGCAAGTCACTTAACCCTAATTGCCTTGCCTTCCCCACTCCAAAAAAAAATAATAATGACCACAGGTCATTTCTTTCTTAATAAAATGTGTTCTTGTCCTTAGCCTTATAGATAAGTAGCAGCATTATGTAGGGAAAATACACTAGCCTTGGAAATCAAGAGATCTATCTGGATTCATATCCCAGCTCCAAATCTAGCAGTGTGACTACAGGCTCTTAACCTTCCTGACTCTCTGTTCCCTCTGTAAAAGGAAGGAGATATACTACCATCAAATAAGGTTAGTGTGAAGTGTCCCCTAAGCCTTAAAGCACTATAAAGTGTGAGTTGTACATGACTGCTGGATTTAACAGTAACATAAAGTAGGTATAACTAGGGAAAATTAGGAAGAAAGGTTTTTTCATTACTGAAAGCAGGGAAGTACTTGAATCTGTTGTGGGGAAAAGGCATTTTCCTAACATATAATCTTGCATACCAGAACAATAATTTTAGAAATGTGTCTCAAAACTTAGCAAATCCTATTTATCACCAATATCCTTTCTACCCATCTGATCCACTCTAGTTTTAAATATGAATTGCATTTTATCTACATAAATAGTTTTCACCATATAATAAATTTATACCAAAATAGAAAAAGAAAGAAAAAACAAACAAATCCAGTCACTTACTGAGCTATTACTACTGGAGGTTTAGTCTCAGGGATTAAGTCATCTATATTTTGCCATTCTGGTGGTATGTCAATAAAATCTCGGTAAACTCTGATTTGGAGTATTGCACCTATGGGGATATGGTGCAAAAGCTGTAAAAACTCTCGAAGTGTATATCCTAACACATTTGAATGGCCAACTGAAATCAGAACATCACCTGAAAAAAAAGTTGAAAAAAATCAGCTATTCAGTTAACAGTTTAAAGCATTCCATATCAATTTGGAACCCTATCATTACTTGTAGTTTATTGTCCTATATCTTTCCTCCATTTCACAGTCAAACTCCTTAGAAATATCTGTACTCTTTATTGCCTCCACTTCTCATATCATTTCTCATGATATGGCCTGGCAATTTGGCTTCTGACCTTGTTACTCAATTGAAATTGCTTTCAAAGTTATTGATAATCTCTTTCAAATATATTTTTATTCTGAACTTAAACAAGTAAAATGGACATTTCCATATATATAGTGCAGAAAAAGAGTATTGTATATGAAACCAAATCTCTTGTGTACAGCTTTTCTCTTTAAATAAATTCAAAATGTAATTTTCAAAGTTTTCTTGCTTATCTGTAACTCTTTCTGGTCTTCTGTTCTATTCTGTACATTTGTAAAACATTTCAATAATCTCTCTCTCACTCTCTCTCTTTCTGTCTCTCTTTCCCTTTCTTCCTCTCCCTCTCCCTCTCTCTTTCTCTTTCCATCCCTCCCTGTCTTGGGGAGGGGGAGGGTCTAGGTACTCTTTCCCCATTACAGTCTACCCCCAACTAGGGAAAAAATAAAAATAGAACAAATATGCAATAAAGCAAAACAAATTCCCACCTACAATGGCCAATGTATTTCCTATTCTGCTTAAGTTCATCACTTTTCCCTCAGGATGTGGTTATCACATTTCATCACTAATCCTCTGGAATATTGGTTGGATTCTAATTCTTCATTAAGTCTTTTCAAAGTTGTTTGTCTTTACAGTGTTGTAGTTACTGCTCAGTCTGTATCAAATCCATATGTCTTCCTAGATTTCTCTGAAAATGATCCTTTGTTCAAGTGTTGTAGCACAAAAATATTATTTGAAGAATTAAGAGATGGCTTTTTTTCTTAATCCTTGTTCTTTTAGACCTCTTTGCAGCATTAGACATTACTGATCATCTCCTAAATTTTCTCTCCTCTCTGGGTTTTCAAGACACTGCTTCTCTTGGTTCTCCTTTTTGTTCCTTTTTCAATTTTCTTTGCAGGATTTTCACATCCCACCCTCTGTACATACCCCCAAATGCTCTGTCCTGGGCCTTTTCCCCCTATTTTTTCTCTTCCTTATCTCTGGTCTCCACATAGCTACCAAAGTGATACTCTATAATGGGAATGGGAATTTGAAGATCTTCCCTGCCCCTTAACAGACCTAAGGAGGAGTTTGAAGACCTCCCCTGCTTTGAAAGTAAACTCTGCCTCCTAATAGGCTGAATGTAATTACATGGAGCCAGTGGTGGGAGGAGTTTGCTGAAGGGAAGCAGAACCCACAGGAAGCTGGTCAGAGCTGGCCAGACAGTAGGGGAGAGAGGAGGACCTCAGGCAAGGAGTCAGATAGGCTTATGAAGTAGATATTGATCTTATATTGGTTTGTGGGAAGGCTAAAGGATGCTGTGGCTCTCAGTGTTCTTATGGCTTCTGAATATCTTTGGTACTGTGATGGAATTGGGTTACTGGTTTTGAGATTTGGGTTTCTGGTATCTAAATAAATGCTTCAGTTCTATCCTCTGTCTGGAGAGTTTGGTATATCTTGCAATCAAACGTCATGCAATACTTATAGTCACAGTCTTTATCATGATTGCGGGCACTGTAAATATTGCATTGGCACTACACACTCCTAAAGCACAAGTCTGACTATGTCATACCCTTTTTAAAAACTCCAGTGGCTCCACTGCCTCTAAGATCAAACCCTTCTGTTTGGCATTTAGAGGAACAACCTGTTTCTAACCTTTCTTTCCAGGCTTATTATGTTACTCCCCTTCATGTGTTCTAAGGTCTAGTCTATCTGATCTTGCTCTTCCTAACCTCCCACCTCCTATCTCCATGACATTGCTGAGGCTGCCCCCTCCATGTCACTGGGATTGCACTCCCTCTTCAACTCTGTTCTTAGAATCCTTAGTTTCTTTCAAAGCTCAGCTCTGCTACCACCTCCTCCATGAGGCTTTTCCTGATCCCTCAGCTTCTGGTACTTCCCCAGCAAAATAATGTTTATATTTTGTATATAATTCTGAATGTGTTTGTGTTCTTTCCCTGACAATGTAAGCTCCTTAAGGGACTTCAATTTTTGTCTTTGTATCACTAATGCCTAACAGATGCCTAGCACAGCAGGTGCTTAACAAATGTACACTGATTAACTGGTCTAGGAAAAGCATTCATTACATTAAACCATTAAGACATCTCAAAGTCATGAGTATTATTAAATACTCAGAAGTATATGAGTAAAAGCGTAAGGTTTCTTAATAACAATGTTAGTGGTACACTTGAAATGTTTCCTAGGTCAGTGATGTGATAAAGGTAAATGTATTCTACTATTTTAATTGCTATTCAGAACTCTTAAAATTAGTTTCAAATTAAATGTTTAGGTACTAAGGATAGTCCATTTACATTAAATGATGAAAAATTGGTTAAATTATGCTTTATTTTGCCTATCTGACAATCATGCTGTTTTCTGAACATATCATTCTTGTACAGTCAAAAGTAATCTTGTGGAATTTGTTTTGCTTGATTTTGTTTGTTACAAGGATTTTGTTTTTGGTTTTTCCCCCCAATGGGGGGATGAAAAGAGCAGAAAATAGATTGCTGTTAATTGAAAATATATTGAATTATATTAAAAATCAGAAGTAATTTTCTTTCTCTGAAATCCCACTGCTCCTTGTAACTATTAAGCCCTCCAAAAGGAAAAAGAGATTCTGGTATTATGGAAAAAGCACTAGATATAGAATCAAAACCTGATTTGAAACCATGTTTTGTCTCTTCCCTTGGGTAAAATCACTTAACCCCTCTGTATCTCAGTTTATTCCTTTTGTAAAACATTACAAGGGGCTGGACTAGAATTACTCAGATGATTTCTAAAGTTCCTTTTATATCTATCTACCGTGCTTTTGTACATATATAATAAATTTTTGTTAAATGAATTAATGCATCAAATTAAAATAACTTTGAGGTTTCACATGACACTTAAAATGACAAAGATAAGATAAAATGGAAATAGTCAACACTTAATGGATTGCAGGAAAATAAGCACACTAATACACTGTAACCAGAGCTGCATATTGGAACAATTATTTTGGGAAGTAATTTGGAAAAAATTAAAATGTCCATAACATGTGACCCAGAAATGGCCCTTTTAAGTATATATGTATGTGTGTATATATATATATATATATATATATATATATATATATATATATATATATATATATATATATATATATATA
>CM053580.1:333668687-333689208 GCA_028627135.1 Pseudochirops cupreus
GCTAGGCCACCTTCCTTAGCATTTCTTTTCATTAATTGCCTTGATATTCTGGACTTTTTGTTCTTCCAAATGAATTTTGTCACTATTTTTTCTAGTTCTAAAAAGTAATTTTTGGGTAGATTGGTATGGCACTAAATACATAATTTAATTTAGGTAATATTGTCATTTTTATTATATTAGCTCGACCCAGCCACGAGCAATTGATGTTTTTCCAATTAGTTAGATCTGATTTTGTGTGAAAAATGTTTTGTAGTTGTGTTCATAAAGATACTGGGTTTGTTTTGGCAGGTAGATTCCCAAATATTTTATAATGTCTACAGTAACTTTAAATGGGGTTTCTCTTACTATCTCTTGCTGTTGGACTTCATTGGAAATATATTATATAGGAATGCCGAGGATTTATGTGGGTTTATTTTATATCCTGCAACTCTGCTAAATGTATTTATTGTCTCAAGAAGTTTTTCACTTGATTCTCTAGGATTCTCCAACTATATCATTATATCATCTGCAAAGAGTGATAGCTTAGTCTCTTCTTTGCCTAATTTGATTCCTTTGATTTCTTTTTCTTCTCTAATTGCTACTGCTAACATTTCTAGTACCAGACTGAAGAAGAGGGGTGATAGTGGACATCTTTGTTTCACTCCTGATCTTCTTGGAAACGCTTCTAGTTTATCTCCATTGCATATAATACTTGTTGATGGCTTTCAGTAGATGCTACCTATTATTCTCAGGAAAATTCCATTTATTCCTATACTTTCTAGTGTTTTTAATAGAAATGGGTGTTGTATTTTGTCAAAAGCTTTTTCTGCATCTATTGAAATAATCATATGATTTCTGCTAGTTTTATTGTTGATGTGATCAATGATACTGATGGTTTTCCTAATACTGAACCATCCTTGCATTCCTGGAATAAACCCAACCTGATCAAAATGTATTATTCTTGTAATAAGTTGCTGTAGTCTTTTTGCTAATATTTTATTTAAAATTTTTGCATCTATATTCATAAGGGAGATTGGTCTATAATTTTCTTTCTCTGTTTTGTCTCTCCCTGATTTAGGTATCAGTACTGTATTTGTGTCATAAAAATTTGGTAGGACTCCTTTCTCACCAATTTTCCCAAATAGTTTGTAGAGTACTGGGATCAACTGATCTTTAAATGTTTGATAAAATTCACTAGTAAATCCATCTGGCCCTGGGGATTTTTCGTAGGGAGTTCTCTGATAGCTTGTTCAATTTCTTTTCCTGAAATGGGGTTAAGTAATTTACTTCCTCTTTAGATAGTCTGGGCAACTTATATTTTTGTAAATATTCATCCATTTCACTAAGACTGTCAAATTTATGTGCATACAATTAGGCAAAATAATTCCTAATTATTGTTTTAATTTCCTCTTCATTGGAGGTACATTCACCCTTTTCATTTTTGAGACTCGAAATTTGGTTTTCTTTTTTTTTATCATGTTGACTAAGGATCTATCAATTTTTTTGGTTTTTTCATAAAACCAACTCTTAGTTTTAAAGTTCAATAGTTTTCTTACTTCCAATTTTATTACTCTCTCCTTTGGTTCTCATTATTTCTAATTTAATATTTAATTGGGGATTTTCAATTTGTTCTTTTTCTAGCTTTTTCAATTGAATGCCCAATTCACTGACCTCCCTTTTCTCTAATTTTTTCATGTATGCATTCAGGGATATAAAACTTCCCCTAAGAACTGCCTTTACTGCATCCCACGAGTTTTGGTATATTGTCTCATTATTGTCATTCTCTTGAATGAAGTTACTGATTGTTTCTATAATTTGCTGTTTGACCCACTCATTCTTTAGGATTAAATTAGTTAGTTTCCAATTAGTTTTTTGCCTATCTTTCCATGGCCCTTTAC
This sequence comes from Pseudochirops cupreus, assembly GCA_028627135.1. Lineage (NCBI taxonomy): Eukaryota > Metazoa > Chordata > Mammalia > Diprotodontia > Pseudocheiridae > Pseudochirops > Pseudochirops cupreus. The sequence goes on from CM053580.1 coordinate 333,670,565, forward strand.
TGCATAAAATTTTTATTGCATCATGATCTGAAAATGATGCATTTAATATTTCTGCCTTTCTACACTGAACTGTGAGGTTTTTATGCCCTAGTACATAGTCAATTTTTGTGTATGTGCCATGTACTGCTGAAAAGAAGGTATATTCCTTTTTATCTCCATTCAGTTTTCTCCAAAGATCTATCATGTCTAGCCTCTCTAAAATTCTATTTGCCTCCTTAACTTCTTTCTTGCTTGAGGTTAGATTTATCAAGTTTGGAAAGGGGGAGATTGAGGTCCCCCACTAGTATTGTTTTGCTATCTATTTCTTCCTCTAATTCCTTCGACTTTTCTTCTAGGAATCTGGATGCTATACTGCTTGGTGTATATATGTTAAGTAGTGATACTGCTTCATTCTCCACGGTGCCTTTTAGCAGGATGTAGTTTCCTTCCTTATCTCTTTTAATTAGATCTATTTTAGCTTTTGCTTTATCTGAGATAAGGATCGCTACCCCTGCTTTTTTTTACTTTCGCTGAGGCATGATATATTCTACTCCATCCTTTTACCTTTACCCTGTGTGTATCCCCTTGTTTTAAATGTGTTTCTTGTAGACAGCATATTGTAGGACTGTGGTTTTTAATCCATTCTGCTACCTGCCTCTCTTTTATGTGGGAGTTCATCCCATTCACATTCACAGTTATGATTACTATCTGTGACTTTCCCTCCATCTTATTCCCTCCCCTGTTTATATCTTTGTGTCTTCCTTTTCCCTTCCCCTCCTTAAGAGTTTTCCTTTTTGACTACCATCTCCCTCAATATTCCTTCCCTGTGTCCCCCCTCTTTACCTACCCTTTCCCCTTGCTACTCTTTCCCTCCCAATTGACCACCCTCCCTCTTGTTACACCCCTCCCCCCTTATCCCTCCTAATGCCTGTAGGGCACAATAGATTTTTATTCTTAACAGAATATATTATTCCCTCTTTGAGCCCAAACGAATGCTAATAAATTTCATACACTGCTCTTCTTCCTCCCTCTTTTCCCTCTACTGTTATGAGTTTTTGTGTCTTTTCATGTTAGAATCTAAACTTAGCCTTTTGTTTTGATTCCTCTATAAATCAGAACCAATGAAAGTAACAATCATATGATCCTCATCTCCTTCCTTCACACCCCTCCATTTCAGTATGTTTTTATGTCTCTTCTTGTGGCATAATTTACCATCTTCTGCTTCTACCTTTCCTTTTCTCCCATTACAATCCCTTTCTTCCCCTTAATAGGGTTTTTAAAAAAAATCTTCAGATTAGGTTACTTATATCCACACCCTCTTTCTATGTACATCCCTTTTAAATGTCACAATACTTATACAAATTTCAGTACTGACAGTTATCTGCTTCTCACAAATGAATGTAAACAGTTTGCTCTTATTAGCCCCAAGTCATGTGCATGTATGGGCATCTGTGTGTGTATGTGTCTCCTCTTCCTTTTTAACCCCTTGCAGTATGGCTCCTGACCATATCATTCCATCAAAACTGCTCTTTGCAAAGTTACTAATGATCTCTTAATGCCGAATCCAACGGCCTTTTCTCAATCCTCATTCTTCTTGACCATATGGCAGTTGACACTGCCAATCATTCCTTTTTCTTTACTTTTTTCTCTAGGTTTTTGGGACACCACTCTCTCGTGCTTCTTATCCTACCTATCTGACTGTTACTTCTCAGTTTCCTTTGTTGAACTGTCCTCCAGATCACAGTCTTTAACTTCTGTCCTGGGGCCTCTTTTCTTCTCTCTTATTACTATTTGGTGATCTCACCAGCTCTCACTGAATTTGCCATTTCTACGCTGATGATTCTCAAGTCTACCTTTCCTGCATGTAATCTTGCAGCTTCAAATGTCTTTCAGACACCTCAAAATGGATGTTCAATAGACATCTTAAAGTCAATATATCCAAAACAGAATTGATTATTGATCTCCCTAAACATTCATTCCCCTTCGGAGGGCAATACCATCTTCTTAGTCCCTCAGGCTTGCAACCTAGGAGTTATCCTGGATTCATCTCCCTGTTCTGCCCTACTTCCCACCCCAATCCAAGCTGTTGCCAATGCCCATCAATTTCACTTTTGCAACATCTTTCAAATGTACCCCCTTCTCTCCTCTGACTGCCACTGCTCTTGTGCAGGCTCTCATCACCTCACATTTAGACTACTGCAATAGCCCACTGGTGGGTCTGCTTGCTTCAAGTAGCTCCCCACTCTAATCCAGCCTCTATTCAACCACTCAAGTGATTTTCCTGAACTGTAGATCTGATCATGTCACTCCTCCATACCTCCCCATGACCCCAAGTAAGTTCCAGTGGCTCCCTATTGCCTCCAGGAGAAAGAAACAAATCTTCTGTTTGGCATTCAAAGCCCTTCATAACCTAGCCCTCTCCTACCTTCCACTCTTTCACTTTATTCCCTTGACATGTACACTTTGATCCAGTGACACTGACCTCCTAGTTGTTCCACCAACAAGACAACCCATTTCTCAGTCGTGATCATTTTCTCTGGCTGTCCTGCACACCCGGAATGCTTTCCCTCTTCCACTCTGACTACTGACCTTGTCACCTTCCCCAACCATTGCAGTGGTTCTTCTCTTTTTATTATGTCCTATTTCTCCTATATATAGCTTGCTTTGTATATACTTTTCTGCATGTTGTCTCCCCCGTTAGACTGTAAACTCATTGAGGGCAGATACTGTCTTTGACCTCTTTCCGTTTCCCCAGCACTTAGCAAAGTGCCTGGCACAAGGGTAGGCACTTAATAAATGTTTACTGATTGGGGATGGGATAATTTTGTCCAATCTGTTTGATCATTTTGCAAGGAAACAGATCCAGATAGCTGAACAAATTTATCCAAACTCAGATAGCTGGTGTGAGTAAAGTTATGCCCTTCATATTTCCCATGAAAATGGTAACACCTAATACAAGAGCTCAGAGAGGTGACTTACCCCATGTTCAAAAAGCTAGTAAATATTAGAGATAAAATTCAAGCACAAGGTTCTGCTGACTCTAAATTTAGCATATGTTCCATTATATTATACTGCCTGCACATGAATTAGAAGAGATCAATTTTATGTCCTCTGATAAAAACCTCACCTAATCAAAAATACCTACCTCCATTGTAGTGAGCCTTTGAACCAGACATGCCAAGCCCACCCCTCATGTTTAGAAACTGCTCAGCAATTTGCTTCAGGACAACATGGTTTATACCTGTAGTAAGAGATACAAGCCAAAACTGGACATTATAAAATAAAAATTCAAATAGGCTATTTATAAAGTTAAATATCAGATTCTGACTTAAAAAACTGTCATTAGAAATTAAACAAAAGGTAATCACAGTATATGAAGCCACTGACTAAAGGTCTTCCATTTACCTGTAACCCATTATTCAAATCAGATCAATTACAAATTACAGATGTATAGTACTGTATTCAGACTATGGTTTATGTTAACATAAAGACATCAAAGACATTAACATCAAAGACAGCTAAATCAGAACTTACCAAGTCCAACCAGAGCCATTCTTGCACTTGTAAAATTATTCTGTATATAGTAATGAAGCTGAAGAAGTGAAAACACTTTAGGTTATTTTGACATTACTAGAAAAAACTAAACCAAAAAATCGTTATAATTTTGCTTTAACACTTGTTTTGAATATGCAAATTCTGAGTTTGCTTATGCTTGATTTTGTCTATGAGAAAAACAGTCAACACAGAAAACTGCACCCAGGCGAACCGAGCCCCAAAGGAATACACAAAATGTGCACACTTCAAAAATCTACCAGCTACTACACACCTCAGGTCACGGTGTGTCATCCTACAAAAGGCAAATAAAGGGAATAAGCATTTATACAGTGCCTACTACATATCAGGACAGTACTGTGCTAAGCACTTTGCAAATATTCTCTGCAAAACTGTGTTTTCCTATTCTTTCATATTTGTGAATATATGTGCAAACCCACCACATCTCAAATGTGTCTAAGTGCTGTATTTATAGTATGTCTTTTGGTGAAGCAGGAAAAAGTGGGCTGGTCAGTACCCACAAATTCAACCCCCACCTTTTACCACGCATAGGAACACATATGTTGGGTTACAGCAGAACTAACTTTTAGAGTTGGAAGGAATTTTTTATTTTTTTAAAATTATTTTAAAAATTGATTTATTTACTTTTAGTTTACAAGATTCAGTTCCACGATCCTTTGAGTTTCAAATTTTCTCCCCTTCTCTCTCCTCCCTCCTCCCATGGCAGCTTGTAGTCAAGTATAGGATCTACAAATACTTTACATTGGACATTGGTCTGGTTGTATAGAAGGGTTGTAACCAATGGAGTGAACAACGGTGAAGAAGAAACAAATCCAAACATGGGAAAGAAAGAGAGCATGTAGTTTGCTTCAGTCTCCATTTAAACTCTGTTCTTTCTAGACTTTCTCTGAATGCAGACATCTCCCAGAAGGAACTTTTTAGATCACTCAGCCTAAACCCCTCATTTCACAAACCCACTAGATACATTTTAAGTTGCGCTGAAATTTTATTTTATCATATTACATTTGAAAGAATTGGGTCACTGGAAATATTACCATTATAAAGGGATACTGTTGTAATGGTATTTAAGTTACACAACAGATTATCTCTGTAGAAGTGCTACCGAAATAAACTTATACTACTTATGTCCCAGGGATCAAAAATGTGAGTGACCCAAAAGGCAATAGAATCTTGATCCTTCTTGACTTATTCAACATCTGACACTGTGACTACCTTCTCTGCTCTCTGAGTTTCAATGCGCTACTTTTTCTTGTTTTTCCCGTCTCCTTTACAGGACCTTCATCCATGTCAGCACCACCTTCTGCCTTCTGCTGTTCTAGCTGCTAAAAATCTTGCCTTCTAATATCTTGTATTTACTTTGTATGTATCTATTTATGTACATGTTGTTTACTCCCTCAGAATGTAAGATCTTTGAGGAAGGGATAGTTTTCACTTTTATTTCTGACCTTTTTAAAGCACAGTACCTCACACAAGTAAGCTCTTAATAAATGCTTGTCAAATGATATGGGGCTTCCTTAACCCAAGCTCTTATGAACCAATGTAAGCAAAAGAGAAGGGGGAAAACGTGGCTTGTTTTCTTGTAGTGGCTGATTAAAATGGAAACGAGGATGAATCTTTAATTTCTAGCTGAGTAAACTTTAAAGCCATTACCTTCATTTTAATACCTGCTTTTGCAGGTTTGGAAAGTTATGTTAGCATCGGACAAGCTCTGGTAGGTTTTAGAAAGCTAGAAAGTCTTTTTTTTTTTTTTGGAGGGGGGAAGTCCAGGCAATTGGGGTTGAGTGACTTGCCCAAGTTCATATAGTTAGTTAAGTGTCAAGTTTCTGAGGCCAGCTTTGAACTCAGGTTCTCCTGACTCCAGGGCCAATGCTCTATTCACTGTGCCACCTAGCTGCCCTGTACCACACCCCCTACCCCTTTTATTTGGAGTGGGGAAGGTCAGGCAATTGTAGAAAGTCTTTGAGTACAACATGGCAACAGATATCACTTCCATCTTCTCCCCACTGATAATGTGTACTCTGCCCTCAGCTTTTTGTTTGTTTATATTGCTAAGACCTCAGCTTACATGCCACTTCCCAGATCACTTCATACTATGCTGCCTCTACTTGGACTATTCTTCCCACCAATAACCTGGACTTCCTAAAATGATTTATCCAAATGTGAAATGAGTTGGTTTAGGAGATGGTAGCTATCTCTCTCAGACTCCCTTTCTTTTCCAGGCTAGAAATACAGTGGCTACTCACAAGGCATAATCCCATTAATTATTAGAGCAGAAGCTTTGACATGGGTCAGTTTATCCATCCAGGAGGCAACCTCCTCCTGCAATACTGATGCTGAACTTGGTGCAGACACCTAATCATCTTTAGCTCTACTGCAGTTCAGTTCACCTAAGTAAAAGCAATCTATGAGACTCATCCTTTTTGGCAGCAAGGACTACAGGCACGTACCAATCACTAGATATGGCATGAGGTGTTTCTCAATATCAGTTTTCAAGCTATGAATGATCAGTTGTTAGAGGTATTTTAAAGGATATTTTGTTCACTAGGTATTGGTTGGACTAGATGGTCTATGGAGGTCCTTCCCAACTATGAGATTCTCTAAAATCCCCACCCACCTCCTGCCAAATGACAAGCCTCAGATGAAACATCAGACAAGAGAAGGCAGTGTTGTGATATCTAAATTCGCAGGAATAGGGTAATAACTTCTAAAGCATACCAGTTTCCTAGTGAAGTAACATTAGGGCACATAATTTAAGAATAAAAGTTCAGATAGGATCTTTTAATTAGGCTTTTGCTAAAGGTTAAATTTTTTAAAGAAATAGAAAAATTTTCTAAAAACAGAAATAGTAGATAAATACCATACTTAATATGAAAGCAACAGCATTAATTACAGAATGTTTTATTATTACCTCTTCTGGAGTAATTTTTCCAATCTTATAATCAGGACAATACAAAGAATTAGAAAGAGCATTCCGATAAGCTGCAGCATGCAGATTTTCAATCACACCTACAAAGAAGAAAGGGGGGAAAAAACCATTTATGAAAATACAGACTAAAGTGAAGATAGTAAATAAGTGAGGAAAAGGAGGGCCTATCTGGCTCTCTGTTCTACTCTGCTTAAGTATTTTTGGACTTGAAATTTATAGTTGCCTGTCAGCAAATATGAAATTCTGCTTGCTGGCAAAGGAAATGAAAGCAACAGTAGCAGTTAAAAAAAAAGGGCCGCACTCATTAGGAGCTTATATTTCAAGAGGACATAACTGTTCTGGCATGTTGGCAATATATTTACTACCTCTACCTGTACCTTTCCCAAGACTACAACATTAGAAAAACCACTAGTCCCTAGGCATCAAGAGATCTGATTCTGACCCTGACTCTGTGACCTTGCCTAAGCCATTTAAACCTATTAACCTAGTTTCTTCATCTATAATATGAAGAATTGGATTAGATGATCTCTAAGGTCCCTTTTAGGTCTAAAATTTCATTATCTAACTTTCTTGACACAAGTCAATAGCACACTTTTGTTTTTCTTCATACAGCTCAAAAGTAATCCAAGTCTAAGTCCTTTATAATATCTAGCAGTACAAAAAAACCAAAAATTATAAACTTCACCAGTGAAATTCTAACTAAGAGTAATCCTAAGTCTACAATATTTATAATGTTTTTCAAAGTTTTTTAAACATACATTATTCCACTTGAAATAACTGCTTAGGCACTGATACAAAGATTTGACTCCTAATGCTAACTATTTCAGGACATTGATATTTAAGATGAGAAAAACTGGCCTGAGACACTTCAATCAATGAAGAGACTATTTTATGTCTCATACATCTGTCACGGTCATTCTTATGTTTTAATTTATTTCATCACAAAATACCGCAATCACTAATTCACTGCAAAAAGAACAATGTCAACCTTGATGAGTTTACTGTGAAATATTTTCATTTTCTCATGAAGCGGTTAATGTTTATAGAGCAGAGAATGATGATTTATATTTTTTTCCTGTAGAGCTATGGGGAGATGAGACGTGCTTGATATTGTACCGTAATGCTAGTAAAAATTAATCCAGAGTAATAGCTGACAGAGTCTCCGAAGGACTGAGATGAATAACTAAGAGTGGACAAGTTATGGCTCCTATGAAATCTAATTCACTAAATAATCTTCCAACATTAATTTGGTTTTTAAGTAAATGTTTCTTTTTAAAAATTAATTTATTTACTTTTAGCTTACAACATTCAGTTCCATAATCCCTTGAGTTTCAAATTTTCTCCCCCTCCCTCTCTTATACTCCCACCCTCACGCCCCATTGTGGCATGCAAGTAAATATAAGATCTACAAATACCTTCACATTAAACATTAGTCAGGTTGTAAAGAAGGATTATAATCAATGGAGTGAACAATGAGAAAGAGGAAACAAAACGACAAAAAGAGAGAGTAAATAGCTTGCTTCAATCTGCATTCACCCTCTATAGCTCTTTATCTGGATGTGGATACCTCTTTCCATCATGAGCTTCTGGAGCTGTCTTATAACCTTGCACTGCTGAGGAGCCCAGTCTATCAAAGTTAGTCTTCACACATACATTGTATCTGTAATTGTGTCCAAATTTCTCCTGGTTCTGCTCTCTTCACTCAACATTAATTTATATAAGTCTCTCCAGGTTATTATGAAGTCCATCTGCTCCTCATTTCTTATAGCACAATAGTATTCCATTCCATTCATATATCACAACTTGTTCAGCCATTCCCCAATTGATGGGCATCTGCTTGTTTTCCAATTCTTTGCCTCTACAAAAAGGGCTGCTATAAATATTTTTGTACATATGAGTCCTTTTCCCACTTCCATGACCTCTTTGCAATACAACCCCAGGAGTGGTATTGCTGGGTCAAAGGGTATACATTAAGTAAATATTTCTACTGGTAAAAAAATGCCTAAAATTACAAGCAGACATATTAATTCCCCCTGACTCCAGAAAATATCCTCTAATAATTTTATTTTTCCACTGTAAATATTAATTTGGCATTGTTTCTTAATTGGTTTCTTGTGAATTTGGTTAGTGTAAATCAGTTCAAACTGATAAAACTGGGCTCCTGACTGGGTACTGCTAAGGGCCACCTCCTGGCCCCAAAGCCCTACCACTGTACAGGCACCTAAGAGGCCTGGCCTAAGTAGCCAGTCAGATCATCTTTAAGCTGTAACAGCACCATCATAAATGTAGTTTATCAAGATGCTTTCTTACCAGTCTGGGGGTTTTGAAAAGCAACTGCTTTATCAATCTTTAATTGTGGCTGAAGATCTGCTACTTCCCACTGTCGAAATTCTGGTGCTGTGGTGACATTGAGCAGGAACTCCATTAGAATATCACTGTAAAAGACATAGAGTCAAATTTGGGGACAATAAAATTTAAATAAAGCCAACGCTAACATGCTTCCCTTGCAAAAAGATCTAGAATTAGACACACACAAAATAAACTGATACTTACACATCATCTCGGAGGCATTCTGTGGTATAAGCTATGTTTTCTCTTGTACTAGTCACACTAAAAAAGAAATACATTAAGGTCAGTGATTTGAATTAGTAAAATAAGTTATTTTCCGTATAATATGGCCATCTTGTAGAACTAACATTATTTAGCTTCAATGAGTAACCATGTATTTTGTTTGACATACCTTAATTTACCACCAACAGCTTCAGTCCCTCGGGTTATCTTAAAAGAAGAAGCTCCTTTGGTAGTCTATATATATATATATATGAAAAAAGAACAAAGTCTTCTTTGTCAGTAATTTTGAAATGCCAAATTTACCAAAAGCAACACTAGAATGGCAACAAATATCCAACTCAAAATAAAGTTAAGGCTGCTAGCAAGCTCAAAAACTAAAACAAACCCTTATGAAAGTTAGATATATACTTGTCCAATAAGGAAAGAATGATTTAACCAACTGTGCTGATCTCTTAAGTTATCTGCTTGAAAAAGCTGAGCTGGTACTCTCTCTGAAAAGCCACCAACTGGTTGTAATTTGATTCAATGACTTCAAAGATGAAAGGCTCCAAAGTATATCTTCTTGGGCTGGCTAGGTGGCATAGTGACTAGAGCACTGGCTCTGGAATCAAAAGGACCTGAGTTCAAATCTGGCCTCAGACACTTAACACTTACTAGCCATGTGACCTTGGGCAAGGCACTTAACCCCAATTGCCCTGCCCTTCCCTCTCCAAAAAAAAGTATATCTTCTTTAGTTTTAATCAAGCAAAAATCATCAAATCTATTAGGACTCCACAGAACAGAAGCATACAATAAGCTTTTCTTAATGTATTGAGGGGAGCTGCTAAAGAAGTTACTGCACTTGAGGAAAGGAATCCAATAGTATCCAAGGCATATGCCAGATTCCTCTTCTTCAAATAGAAGAAATTTTAAAGGAAGGATTACTTTTAGCTCATCTGGTTAAGGAAGCCAAAAGAAGGGGGAAAAAACCCCAAACCCCAGCAGCTCAACAACAGTTAAATTGTTAATAAGATTACCTGAGTGGATAGACATTCCAACAAAGATAATATTCAAACCATGTTGAAAAATCTTACCTTGAAGATACAAGTTACCTTACTAATACATACTATATATACTCACATATATGCTACCTTACTAATTAATATATACTAATATATCAGTTTAGTGATAAGAATCTTACTGTACTATCAATTGCAATGCTTCATGTATTTTTCTTTAATCATTTATTCAGGCTAACATATGGTATTTCAAGAAGCATTTTCATATATTTCTCTGCTTTTGTCACATTTAGGTATCAGAAAATGTATCTAGTATTTTTCTCATCAAGGAGAGATTTTATCCTGATGCAAAATAAAAGATCATCAAAGTTCCTATAATATACAGAAGATTAACTGAGAATTTTTTCAAGGTTAGATATATTTGGTCCCTTTCAGGAATAGATTTTTTGGTGTGCCAATATGCTAAATGGTTTACATCAATCTAAAATTTGCAGGTTTAATTTTTTATTTTTAAGTGTAGAAATTCAACAATAGTTAAAAAAACAACTGTGAAATGAAATCAAGCTATAAATCATCCTATCTTGTAGGTGAAATTTAATAAAGTTGTTATCTTAGCGTAAACAATGTATCTTACCAATCTTAACATAAAAATATATTGTGCTTTTAATAGTTGCCTATTTACCACTATTTCAAATTTAAAGTTTATTTATATCCATGAATATTTACATTAGTATGCTATAAAATAAAATAAACTATGCCAAGAAAACAGAACTAGAAGATATGCATCTGTTTGCAAATATTTATGTGATTTTAAGAAATATGACTGCAAGAAAGTAAAATGTATTAAGCAAGGATCTTTACCAAACTGGATGCAAGACGGAGTAAATGGGAGACTCCAAAATTGGTAGAATCTTCATATCTACTACCGCCTTTAATGAACAAACTAATTCTTGAAGCTGGAGCATAGTTTTCCACAGAGGCAATCACTAAGCCATTTGGTAACTTTGTTAGCTATAGTCAAAACAAAGCAGAGATGTTATTAATGTCTTCTTATAATTAAATAACGAAAGAACTTTTTTTAAACCAACATCTGAAAGATTTGGCTAGACTCACTTCAAGTTCCTCAGGATGGAGTTGTACAGGAGCTTTTGCAGCAGGGGCTTTAATTCTTGGGGCAACTTTGAGGGAATAAAATCGTCTCTAAACACAAAAGATGAAAAATATTCCTCACATGAATAGTGCTTTCTATAAAATGCTAAGACCTGGGTTGTACCTAAGAGTATTATGACTTATAAAGACACTAAACCAAAATTACAAATGGTTACGTGAATAAAATATATGTGGGAACTTTTATGGGTGTCAGACCACAAAAATCACTCCATGGCTTTAGCAAAGTAAACCAAATCACAAAGCTAGAAAACTCATGACATGTCCTTAAGTCATAGTCAAACTACCACCACCATTACCCTTTTCTCTAGGACCCTGAATAGAAATAGCCCAAGAATCTTGGATATAACAGCACCCTCCACCACCACCATCCTGGAAATAATTCCTTAGGAGATGCATTCTGACAACTGATCCTACAGGTGCTAGTCACAGCCAAGTGAAGACCCAGAAAAGAAGGTCTTTGGCATCATCAAACAGTTCAATATTGGAAACTGATAGGATTTTATCAGTGGAAATGACATCAGAGGAGAGAGATTATCCATCTGCTTTGCCCCCTAAGGACAATGACACCTTGCTATTCCAGACTTGCAGCTGAAATGCACTGTTTTCCCCATTCAGACATGAGTTGATTGGGAGCAGGGACTGTCTTACTTTTTGTATTTGTATCCCTAGTGCTTAGCACAGTGCTTTGTGTACTAAGTAAACATCTCATTCATTCATTCACATTAGTCAATACACACTCGAAGAACTAGAGACATAAAAAGTATTTCATAACTTAAGAGGGAGCACCACAATATAGTAGGAATAATAGTATTAGTTCTTCTAGTGCTTTGAGGCTTTGAAAGTGTTTTATATACATTAATCTCATTTGATCCTTATACTAACCCCTAGAAAGGTAACATTATTGGCTTGAGTCAGACTGGTTTAGTCACTAATTTCCTCTTTGACTTGGGACAAGTCATTTCAACCTCTCTGTTTCCATTTCCTTATAACATGAGGGCACAGAGGTAGATGATGTCTAAGATATCTTTGTTCTAAAATATGACCGTCCAGCTACTAAAAAAAGTCATCACATGAAAGTGAAGTGGACTTAAGGAAAATAGGAAAAGGTGGTGGTGTTTTTTTTTTTTTAAATAAACAGCACGTATCTGGAGAATATATTAGTCATGTAAGACTCTAAACAGAAAAGGATCCCCATGAGCAGTATAGAGACTTAGAAAACCACAAATTAACATTACCTTCACAGTACTGCATTTTTATTTTTGTTAAATATTTCCCAATTACATTTTTATTTGGTGGGTCACAGTTTGCACCTCTGCATTAGAGAAGAAAAGGTGAGTAAAAGGATTATCACCAAATATAAGGGTCCACAAATAAAAAATTCACATAAAAATATTTTACATGGGAAGAGCCTTAAAGATTATCTTGTCCAGTCCTCTTCATTTTACAGACAGCCAAAGGAAGGCACAGCTTGAAACCACAGTAAATGGCAGAATATTAATAGGAAACCTGGTATTCTGACTCTCAGTCCAGTGTTCTTTCCACTCTGACATATCAATTAAATAGCACCGATTTGCAGTAGAAACAATGTGTATGGTTTTATTACTTTCACCACTAGCAAACCTTAACAACTGCTTCAGAAAAGGGTATGACGGAAATTCCCTACAGACAGCAAAGGGTAGCCTAGCATAAGGTCAAGGGTCCCAGGGATGCTAGGTTCTTAGTGAAAAAAAAATCACTGAAATAAGTTAACTAGGGATTCAGGTGGGATAGAAGAGGCAAAGGATGTCAAAAGAATAATGATGGACTGGGAAGATTTAGAAGAATGCCAGCATTCCAGACTGAGAAGACATTAATAAATTTGAAGGAATGGGAAGGTGATATTCAGGGAGCAAAATAAATTTGCATTCAGAGAGAGGAATATAGTCGTTGAAGTTGAGGTCACCGAGGAACTTTTTATCTAATATTTTTATTAGGAACTTTTAAACTGACTTCAGGCAACTAGGGAATCCTTTCTTAAAAAGGACCTTAAAGGTCATTTAGCCAAATCTGTTTTGTATCAGATGCTTATACAATTTCCTAAGGTAATCAATTGTATGTTTATCATTTACTGTGTCCTGTAAAATCCCTTTGGGGGGTCGATCATGTAAGACCAGGCATTGCTATGCAAGACGATGATACAAGCTTTCGGGTGGTTATACATTGCTGCACCAACACCCCCTGCGCCCCTTTCCCCGACACCCTCAACATGCCCTCCAATTCATACCTATTCATAATTATAATTTAAATGTTTCAATCCTTGGACCAAAAGCTCCACTTTCTCCTCAAATGGAGGCCACTTTATTCCTCTGATCCCTGGGCTTGGTTATAAAAACAAACTTCCATGGAATGAAATAACTCACAAAGCACTCCACTGAATCCCAGGGCCCAGAGATCCCGTCCGGATCTGCTGTTACCCTCTCTAACTCAACTCTGGACCTTAACAAAAACTCACCTCACTTTATGCCACTTAACAACCATCACGAAAACGAGGGGCCCTGGATCCAGTGAGTCAATAATAAAAACTCCACATCCTTTACTTGTGTGCCTGGGGGAGGGCACACGAGATGTTTACCTTATCCCAGAACCTTGTCCCCCACCTAAGAATGGGAGCCTGAGGATGCGAGAAAGGGGTTCCTAAGAATTCTCCCGCCTCGCAGGATGCCGGGGAACCTCGGCTCAGATAGCCGAGCTGCGAACCCCGGGGGAGGAGGCAGAACTTATTTTACACAGCCCACCCTAAAACCCCGAAGAGCGCATTTAATCAAAATCCCAACTGTCACCCTCAGGGATTCAAGCACAGGGTTCCGGTCCGACTCGGAGCCGCCCCCAGCGGGGGGTCACAAACATGACCTTCACTGGTCTCCCCTCAGTTCTTCAGGAAGGAGCGACCCGGGGCTCTGCTCGGCTCCCTGGGGACAGCGCCGTCGTCCCCACCGCCGTCCCGGACTCGGCTGCCTGCTCCTTCCTTCCGCAGGGTTCAGCTGAAGGACAAGCAGAGAACGGGGAAGAGGGCGGGGGCACCTGGGCCAAGCGACTCCACCAGCCCCGCCCTTCACCTGGAAGCCCATCACTCCTCCGCCAAGCCGGCTGCACTCACCGAGAGGGATCCGGCGCTCGTTAGCAGCTTCATGGCTCCGACTCACTCGTGACCCCGTACCGACGGGGATCGGGGAATGCAAGATGGTGGCGGAGGACCTCCGTTTCCCAGAATGCCTCGCGCTCCCTCCGGAAAGCCACTCTTCGCCGAGCGCTCTCTACTGCTTCTAACCCAGGGCGGGGGGCCGGAAGAGGCATTTAGTCACTCCCTACGCATCGGAGGGAGGCTTTCTTTTCTTATGCCGATTCCTTTGTTGCCTCTGCCTCTAAATTTTAAGACATCCATTAAAAAATATTTCAATATTAGTACAAGTTCATTCAGCGAGGGTGACATTTTCCTTATCTCTTCATGACTGGATAAAGGGCTAACCGGTAGTAAGGACTTCCCCCACTGCCATCTTGGATTCTTCTTGCCATCGGCACCAATCAACCCCTTAGAGCCTCTGGGCCAAGCCTCCCCTACGTTCCCGCCCACCTTTACCACGTGGGGTAGGTTCAGGATGGGCTCATCTTAAAGCAGGAGGAGAGGCGAGAGAGATGTTTGATTTAAGCGTTTGGTTAAATTAGACTCGCGCTAACTAGGTTGTGCAGAAGTCGAGGAAACCAACAGGCAGAGGTGAGGAGGTTCTTCATTTCAGGCGTGGGAGACAGTCAGTGCATAAGTGCAGGTATAGAAGTTGAAATGCTGTTTTCAAGAACTGCAAGGCGGCTTGCAATCCAGAGGGGAATAAACGGGAAGTGTTTGTTATGAAGAGCTCTAAATGCCAAAAGCCTTTATGCTTGATCCTGAAAGTATTAAGGAGCCACTGGAGTTTATTGCGTGGCATACCCAGGACATGGTTTAGAAAAATCACTGTGGCAGCTGTGTGGAGGATAGATTGGAGTGGAGAGAGACTTGCAGCCGACAAGCCAACTAGGAAGCCATTGCAGTAGGCCAGGTGAGAGGCGAAGGGGTCCTGAACGAGGGTAGTGGCTGTATAAATAAAGGGGATGCATATGGGAGATATGCGGTCAGAAATGTCAAGGTACAGCAACAGAAGGGATATAGGTAGAACGAAGAGTTGAGAAGGATACTAAGGCTGCAAGCCTGAGTGACTGGGAGGATGAAGAGATACCTTCATTTGTAACAGGAATTGGAAAGAAGGAAGTGGTAGCTTAAGGGAAAGGCAATAAGTTCTGTTAGACATGTTGAGTTTGAGGTGCCTGTGAGAAATACAGTTTGAGATAACCAAAAAGCACTTGGTGATGTAGGACTCTAGCTCAGGAGAGACTAATAGAATTTGATATATAGTTCGGGAATCTTTTCATAGAGATGACAAGGAACGCATAGGAGTTGACGTAACAGCTTTATTTTTAAAATCCTTTATTTTTTAATCCTTTTTTGATGGCCCTTTGGTAATAAATATCAGATGAGGCATAAAAAAAAGATCTGTGTTTGCCAAAGGTTACCACCACTGTGATGGAGGAGATTCCCTAGTTGAAAAGGGATTCTGTTTTTGGATGACATTTTGCTGATTACTTCAAGCCTCAGGACACTGCAGAGCTTCTAGGAAAGGATCTATAGATGTGCCTCCTTAATCTCCAGCTCATTCTGTGGTCCCCACTTGATACCTTCCCACTCTTCCTCAGCTGCTTTTCAGTGTCCCTTTATTTTCTATCTTCCTTTATTAGAATGTAAGCTCCCAGAAGGGCAGCTAAGTAGTGAGTTGATAAGAGTGCTGAACCTAAAGTCCAGAAGATTCATCTTCCCGAGTTTAAATCTGGCCTCAGACACTAGATGTGTGACCTTGGGCAAGTTACTTAACCCTGTTTGCTTCAGTTTCCTCATCTAGAAAATGAGCTGGAGAAGGAAATGGCAAATCACTCCAGTATCTCTACCAAGAAAACCCCAAATGGGGTCATGAAGAGTCAGATAAATCTGAAAACAACTGAAGAATAACAAAAGCTCTCTGAAAGCAGGGACTATCTTGTTTTCTTGTTGTATTCCCAGTGCTTAGCATAGTGCCTGACACATGGTAGACACTTAATAAATGCTCTATCATTTTCTGTCTCTATGTCAAATTATGCAAAGCAATTCGTCCTGTCCAAACACCCGGGAAAGACAGTGAAGAATATCTTGCCAAAATTTCAACAAGCAGTTGCATGGATACCATATAGAACTTGTCCAAAAGCACGTATATTTGGGACAGATAGTACTGATAGTCAATGGGCTGGATTCAGAGTTGAAAAGGAGGATGAAAGTGGTGTAAATTGCCCTTTGGAAACTTTAGAGCTCATTTACTGACCCTAAGATTCCGTAAAGCAAAGCTCTGTCTTTCCAATACTAATATTTTTAGTGTTTGTTTTTCTAGATGGGGACATGATATGGAACCCCATTGCCCCTGAAAAACTGAAGATGAATATAGAGAGCAGTGGAGAGGCATATAGTGGTAATGAACAGATTGAAATACATAACCAATAAGGAGCTCTGAAGAATAGGAGTCAAGGATGCCATCAAAGAATTCTATGACAAGAAGAAGAGCTGAGCTGGTAGGGATAATAGGTGGTGAGCCAGAGTACCCATATGTTACCATGGCAATTTCTAGAGAGATTGAGAAGGGCTGCTGGAACAGATGGATGAACTTTTGAGAAAATATGGGCATGAGTCATACAAGATAGGCAGCATGGATGGGTTGTGGTCTGTATTGGAGGGAACTCCTAAATTATAGCTCCATTTGAATATTTTGAGTATTCATTTTCTGGACTTCACTGTAGGAAACTATGAAGGTAGCTACTGATGAGGGATAGGTTTTGGGGGGATTTCTAATGAGAAATCCTTTCTTGGTTAGCATCTGAAAAGAATTACAGGCTCAGCTGTCCTTCAGCAGATTTATAAAAGTTTTATTGATTCACAGGGCAAAAAGGGATAGAGTGAGGAAACCTGGCTAGGAAAAGCTTGCAAGGTGCAAAAAGGGGGGGGGGGGGGTCAGAGAAAGCCTGGAAGTGTGACACTCTGCAGCGGACAGATGGCCTGCTAGAAAGGCCTACCTGCAAAGTACTAAGGGCCAGAGAGGTATTTTTAAAGATACAAAGCTGTCAATCATAAGTTCATTAAGCTAATGAGGTATACAAAGGTGGAGTTAGGGAGGAGCCTGGGAGGGGCCAGGGAGTGGCCAATGCTTAAAGGGACATGCACCCTTCACATTAACTGAGCATGTGTTTTACCCATAATCCTTGGGAGATTCCAAGGGGAGGGGGAGCAAAAGGCGTGGTTTTAGCCCTGAACCGTCATCAGGTCAACCAGGTGGTCAGATTTGAGGTCAAATTCCTAAGGAGAAGTACCTTACCCAGTTTGGGAAGGATGGGTCTTATTTTGGCTGGTTACTAGTAGTGCCTTGAAAAGACCCTTGTTATCATAACTACAGAGATAATGCTTTGTGGTTTGGGGTGGGGGAGAGACAGTTAATGCTTTACTGCTGGCAGGAGGGAGAGAACAGAGCCAAACTGATCTCACAACTGATGGTAAAGACTGAAGTTACAACTATGCCACAAAAAGTCACCCCAAAATATTCAGAGGCACCTCGTCATTACCACTCTCCAATTTATCACCTTAATAGAGTTCCCTAGTGTCATTCTGCCAGTATGTGTGAGAGCTGGTGCATGAATCCAGTTTTTTGTGATTCTGAGGCCAGTTCTCTATCCCTTATGCCATGCTGTCATATTTTGAAAAATATAGAATATAACTCAGGAAATGATTAATGTGAATAATTCAAATAAATATGGGGAGATTTATATGAAAATATACAGAGTGAATGAATTACAGCAGAAGGAACTATTTTCATGTTACCCACAACTGAGCACAGGTGACTTTTTCCACAAAGGGCCTGTCTCTTGGCTTAAACAATTTTAAGTGCATTGGGAATTTAATCTTAAAGAAAGGGGATCAGACACCTCACACTCTCTGGATCAAAGTCCTACAGAAAAATCTCTTAGATAAAAGCTTAAGTGTGACTGGTGTGTAGGATGTTCCCCAAAAGGATTAACAGCGACTCTTCTAGGAAAGTTACTCAGTGTTCAAAGCAGCAGTAACTAAAGGTTCATATTATATGGCCAGCCAGGTGTGATTAACTCATTCTACTGAGGGTGGTCATCTCCTCTAAGAAGGGTGTAGTTGTAGGAAGTATCTCTAACTTCCAGTCAGCACCCAAGAACTCTTCTGCAAATCATTACATAGCAGCTGAAGAGAGAAACATTCATCTCAGGATTATTGTGCTCAGGGAAAGGGCAGTGGAGTGGGGCGGGGGGGGGGGGGG
>CM053580.1:333689708-333706691 GCA_028627135.1 Pseudochirops cupreus
ATTTCTCATAAAGTCATTTTCTTCCATTTGCTCCACTCTGATTTTGAAGGAATTATTCTCCTCAGTGAACTTTTGAAATTCTTTTTCCATCTGGCAGATTTGACTTTTTAAAGCATTCTTCTCCTCATTGGCTTTTTGGGCCTCTTTTTGCCATTTGAGTTAATCTATTTTTTAAGGTGTTATTTTCTTCAGTCAGGTTGTTGACTTTCTTTTCATGATTTTCTTGCATCATTCCCATTTCTCTTCCCAATTTTTCCTCCACTTCTCTTACTTGGTTTTCAAAATCCTTCTTAAGCTGATCTATGGCTTGTAGTCAGTCTTCATGTTTCTTGGAAGCTTTTGGAGTGGGAGTTCTGACTGTGTTGTCTTCCTCCCATTCCATACTTTGATCCTTTTTGTCCCCCAAAAAGGATTCTAGAGTTTGGTTGCTGTTCTTACTTTGCTTCCTTTGCCTGCTCACGTTGCCAGCAAATTACTTGATTTTTTAGCTCTGTGGAACTCTGCTTCTAGGGAGGAAAGCTGTGTCCCAAAATTGCTGGGGTTTTCACAGCTGCTCGAGCTATTAGGAGGCTGCTGCAGCCCCCACCAGCTTTGGCTCATTGAAAACGCACCCCAGGACCACCACCCAAGATCACGATCTGGATCTAGGTTGCTCAGCCAAAGAGCACTTAGCCTCTGAATGATTGCTTGGCCCCCCTGCGGCCTGCATGCAGGCCGGGAGCTCTGAAGCAGCCATGTGGAGGTGCAGCCACTTCTGCAGCTTCCTTGCCCTGGAGGCAGATTGGCTGGACCACTTTTCTCCCCGAAATTTAGCTGAGATCCACTGACCTTTTACTTAGTCCTTGTTTCTTATGGCTTGGTAAGTCTGGAAACTGCAGCAGCTGCCACTGATCCACTCTCCTGAAGGCTCCAGCTGCAGCTCGTCCTGGCCATCCTGGGGCGAAGCTGCAGTTTGAGGCTGGGCTGGTTTTCAGCTCCCAGCATGCTGTGATGAGCCCTTCCTGCCAAGCTGCCTTCAGTGGGAGATGTGTTTTTCTGTATTTTTGTGTGAGTTTTGGAGCCCTAAAATTTGTTTAGAGTCATATTTTATGGGTATTCGAGGTGGCTATGTGCAAGCTGCGAAAACCTTGCTGCTTCTGTGCCTCCATCTTGGCTCCGCCCCCCCAGGAGTTATTTTCTTTAGTGGTTCATTTATAGCTAAATCTATTTCCTTTCATGAGACTGAGTTAAGATCACTTTCTAGTCTTGACAGACATTTTACTTTTTTATTTTTTATAGTTTATATTTTTGGTTCTCCGTTTTGTTATCATATAACTGTATAATATTAGTTTAAGTATACTTTTTATTTCTCCTGGTTTTGCTGTGATTTCACTTTACTCATTTTCTATTTAATGATATGATTTTCTACTCTCTTCTTTTTAATCAGATTAGCCAAGAATTGATCAATTTTCTTAGTCTTTAAAAAGCCTACTTCTAGTTTTATTGATCTCTTCTATTTTTTTGTTTCAAACTGATCTATATTTCCCTTCTAATTTTTAATATATTCCATTTTAGGTTTGTTTGGTTATGTTTGTTCTGCTTACAGCTCAGAGCATTCTTTGTCCTCTGCCCTACTAAATATTATTATTTCTTGAACTGGTTTTGGGAAGAAAAGTGTAGACATTTTATGGAAAGACTTTAGGCTCTGAGTATTTATGATTTCTTCTCTCATGTCCTGCACACATCTGCAAGGAGCTTACTGTGCCTAAAGGTACTCACATGAATTCTCTAGAAAATAAATTATTACATTGATAAATTAAGATAAAGGCTTACGGGTAGAATAATTGTCCCTTTATTTACTACATATAGGCACATGTCAGAAGGGCCAGTGGTGAGGAGAACTCTTTAGTCATTTACTTCATCTTCTGCTGTTTCCTCTTCAGCAAAACTCAGGAACACTTGTTCTAGTGTGATTTGACTGATGGAATAGTCCTCCAATTTATATACATCTTTTGCTTTCTCCAAGACACCAAATACCTTTGGGGCAGCAGATAGAGTCAAATGTTAACAAAGTTCTCCAGGGAGTATCCTAGAGGAGACCTGGGCCCCCTATT
The DNA here is from genome assembly GCA_028627135.1 of Pseudochirops cupreus. Classification (NCBI taxonomy): domain Eukaryota; kingdom Metazoa; phylum Chordata; class Mammalia; order Diprotodontia; family Pseudocheiridae; genus Pseudochirops; species Pseudochirops cupreus. The sequence goes on from CM053580.1 coordinate 333,691,802, forward strand.
CTTCTGTAAGTATTGGGAGAAAAAGGTAGGTGGAAAAAAGATAGTAGGGGAAATAGCCAAATGGGAGCCAGAGAGGAGGAAGGTCTCTACACCTCTTTTTAGTCAAAAACTGTAACAAATGACTGGAAGAGAGTTTAAAACCTTTTTTTGTGTCATCGACCTCTTTGGCAATCTGGTAAAACCTACAGACTTCTTAGAATAATATTTTTTAAAATATAAAATTATATATATATATATATATATATATATATATATATATAGCATTACAGAAGAAACCAATTATTTTGAAATACAGTTATTAAATATATATATTTTTTAAAGTTCACAGCTCCAAAGTTAAGAACCCCTCTGCACCTTTAGGTTTTGCTCTTGTTTCTGACCTCGGTTTCTTAGAATAATCCATGTCTCCAGGCTACCAAACAACTCATTTATATCATGCTTTAAGATATATAAAGTACTTTCATAAAAATTCTGTGAGGTAGTTAGAATAATGATGTTCCCTTTTGGTTTTTCCATGCCAGGTCCAGTTTTCTTTCCATTACACCACCCAGATAAAAGGTCCCTGATGGATGTGTGCCTGTCAGTGCTTTATAGTACTCCTCCCCCATAAGGCTGGTTCTCACTCCTACTTTAACTTTAAGGGACATTAGTTTGTGCTCACTCTCCAAACTCACCTTTGCCCAGCTGAGGTTATTACTGGGAATGTTGTACTGGACCATTCCTTGGTGTTCATGCTTCAGTGTTCTGCCTAAAATTGGGGAGGAGACTCTTGGTGAGGGAAAGTGATGTGGAAGCGCTGTTTCCTGGTAAACTTATTTTAAAATTCAAAATAACTGTTACTGTCAAATCACATCAGTGGAGGGAGAACACAAGTATAGACACACACATGACTAGAAGGGTGTGCCAGCACCTCCTGAAGTGCCATTGCCTGGGCCTCTTATCTTTCTGATAGAATAGGAAAGGGAAGATGCAGAGTAATGGGAAAGAAGGATGCAGGATCTGCTGGTACACCTAGTACACCCTTCTGTGTATGTCTATAGCTGTAGATAATCCCAAATAATAGATAATTTAAAAGCAATTTCTCTTTGGATTAGATTTTAGGACTTGTGCTTGCAGAGCAGATTTATTTTCTTGTTTTATTTGACTTCTCATGATATGTTCTCTACGTATAAATGCAGAGGATTCACAGAGAGTTTTAAAAAATCTTGCTGGTTAAAAATAATTTCTACATGCCATAATGCAGCCCATGAAGAATAGCTGAACCTTTGCAAATTCTTATATGTACACAGAAACAGACACATGTAATGGGTGATCAGGGGAACCCTTAATTGATTAGCTGAACTGGGATATCTTCTGTGGAGGTGGACAAGTATCCTACGTTAATCAGGAAGGACTATGATTAATCTGAAATACTGCTCTCTCAGAATGAACATGATTAATGAACAGAATTATGAACAGATTAATGAACATTAATGTCATAAGGTCCATGTGTAAAGCTTGTCTTACTCTTGATCTTGTTATCACTCACAAATGTACCACTTCTGTGTTCAAGAATTCTGAAATCCCTCTCTCCAAGCTCCAGCCCCGGCGCCACTAACATGGCTAAATGAACCAAGAAGGTCAGAATTGTTGGTAAATATGGAACACATTATGGTGCATCCCTCAGAAAAATGGTGAAGAAAATTGAAATTAGCCAGCATGCTAATAAGGAGCATACCTGCTCCTTCTGTGGCAAGACCAAAATGAAGAGACAGGCTGTGGGTATCGGGCATTGTGGATCCTGTATGAAAACAGTAGCATGGACCTATAATACCATCTCTGCAGTCACAGTCAAATCTGCCATCAGAAGACTGAAGGAATTGAAAGACCAGTAAAGTCTTCTTACCAAATATCTGTAGCCCATAGTCCAACAATAAATGCGTTAATTTATGGAATAATAAAAAAAAGAATTCTGAAATCCCCTTATCCAACCATAACCTATTGGCTTTTCATCTCTCCCTCTGTGTTCCCTTACAAAACCCCACTCTTCATCCACACTTGACCTCTCATTTCTCTCCCAAGCCATCTCTCCTGCACTAGGTGCACTCTTCTCTTTTCCGCACCTTGACCCCTTGGTGAACCAATTCAACTCTATTCTGTCCTCCTCTCTTGTATTCTTAGCCTCCTTATCATATTACTCCCAGCCTAATCTCAGTCCTGGATCATTCTCTCCATTCATTGCTTTTGCTCCTGCACACATGTTGCTGAATGAAAATGGAGAATATCATGCAATGGTTTTTACTAAGTCCACTACAACCTCAAGTAGGCCCTCTCTGCTGCTACACAATCCAACTGTACTGCCCTTATCAATTTGCTATCCCACTCTCCACAGCAATTTACAAACCTTTTCATCCCTCTTCAAGCCTTCCATGGCTCCCCATTCCTCCACTTTCTCAGCTGAGAACCCTGCCTCATATTTTACAGAAAAAGTTGAAGCCATTTGTTATGAACTCCCTCTTTCCCATCTCCTATCACTCAGGTGCCTTTGCCACTATCTCCTCCTTCATTCATTTTACAATATCAAGTGGCCTTACTCCTTTAGCAAGGCTAATCCTACCTGCTCAAGTGATCCCATTCCATCCTATCTCCTCCAACAAACTGCCTCTCTAACATCCTCACTCTTTCACTTATTTTCACTCTCTCCCTGTCTATACCCTACTGCCTATAAATATGCCTATGTCTCCCTTTTCCTGAAAAAACAAAAACAAAAACTTTCACTTGATCCTTCTGAACCTAACTTCTGTCCTATATCTCTTCTGTCAAAAAGATTGGCTACAATAAAAAGGTGCCTCCACTTTTCTCTTTTCTCTCTCCCTTCTTAACCCTTTATAATCTGGCTCCTGACCTTTTCATTCCACAGAAACTGCTCTCGCCAAAGTTACTCTTTGTTGCCAAATCTAATGCCCTTTTCTCAATTCTTATTCTCCTTGACCTCTCTGCAGTCTCTGATACTATTGATCACTCCTTTTTGATACTCTTTTCTATAGGTTTTTGGAACACTTCTCTCTTCCTTTCTCCTTCTATAGTACTTCATTCAGTGATCTAATGTTCTCAAATCTATCCATCCTACCTCTTGGATGTCTGCTAGGTATTTTAAACTCAACATGTCTTAAAAAGAACTCATTATCTTTCTCTCTGAAACCTCCTTCCCTCTAACTTCCCTTATTAACGTAGAGAACACCATACTCCCAGTTCCCCAAGCTCACAACCTAGGAATCATCCTGGAGTACTATCTTTCACCTCCCCCATCCAAGCTCTTGCCAAACGTCTGTCAATTTCACCTTTGTAATATCTCTTGAATACACCCCCTTCTCTCGGACACCCCCACTGCAGGCTCTCATCACCTCACACCTGGACTACCATAGCCTGCTGGTGGGTTTGTCTGCCCCAGGTCTCTCCCGGCTCTAACCCATCTGGAAACCTCCTCAATGCTCTTAATTCTAGTGCCTTCCCTCTGTTAATTATTCTACATTTATTCCATATATAGCTTGCTCTGTAGATATTTGTTTGCGTTGTCTTCCCCATCAGATTGTAAACTTCTTGAGGGCAGGGTGTGTCTTTTCACACCTTTTTTGTATACCCAGTGCTTAGCATAGTGTCTGGCACATGGCAGGTGGTTAATATATGTTTATTGATTGATTGAAGATAGAGGAAGAGGTAAGGCGGGGAGGGAAGAGAGAAGAAACCATGCTGCCTCTTTACAGCCCTGTATACAGTCTGTATGTACCCATGTACATATCCACACATCCTACATATACACACACGTAACACTGTTGCATGATCTCAATTGGGTCCACACTGTACAAAGGAATCCTTCTCTACTGCCCTAATCAATTTGCTACTTACTTGCCACAGTGACTATTCCAAACCTTTTAATTTTTATTTCTATTTATTTTTATTCTCCACCCTCTCAGTTGAAGATCTCACTTCATCTTTCACTGACAAGAGCTCCTGCCTTTCCTCTCCCATTCTCACATTATTCAGAAATCTCCCTCCACTGTTCCATATGAAGAGGTGGCTTTCGTCCTTGCTACAGCCAACTCCTCCCCCACCCCCATATTCATCTTTCCCAATCTATCCCTTTCCTTCTTATCCAGCTAATTGACCCTATGATCATCTCCATTCTCTCTAGGCTTCAGTCTCTCCTTCTAGAATGGTTACAAGTATGTTCATGCCTCTTACCACTCCCACCCCTTTAAAAAATATTTACATGCTCTAACCATCACCACTAGCTATTATCTCATACTTCCCTCCTTGACTAAACTCTTTGAGAAAGCCATCTAGACCAGGAGGCTATCCTATCACTTGCTTTTAAATCTTTTGCAGCCAGAGTTTTCACATTATTCCACTGAAACTAATAATCTCCAAAGTTGCCAATGACCTCTTGATTGCTAACTCTGCAGCCCTTCACACTCTCAATCTTTTTTATCTTGGATACTCTCTTTTCTCTAGGTTTTATTGACACTTTTCTCTCCTTATTCTCCTCCTATCTGCCTGCTCCTTTTCAGTCTTTTTTTTTTTTTGATGGGTCTTCATTCAGACCATGTCTCACTAACTGTGGGTCTGTCCTGGGCCCTCTTCACTTTTCTCCCTTGGTGCTCTCATCAGTTTCCATGGTTCAACCATCATCTCTAGGTCTAGATATCCAGGCTTAATCTTTTTCATGAGTTACAGTCCTGCATTACCAACTACTTTTTGACGTCTCAAACTGGATGTCAAGTAAGCACCTCAAAATTCCACATATTCAAAACAGACCTTATCATCTTTCCTCTCAAATTCTGCCCTCTCCCCAACTTCTCTAACACTGTCTTGCTAACCCAATCATCCTCCCAGTCACACAGGCTTTTGACCTTGGCACCTTGGTACTGTCTTCTAACTAGAGCTCATTCCACATATTCAATCTGCTCTCAGATCTTGTTTTTACCTTAACAACATCCCTGTCCTCTTTTCTCCAGTCACAAGATCACTGCCCTCGTACAGGCTCTCATTACTTCTTGCCTGCACTATTGCAAAGCTTGCTAGTTGGTCCCCCTGCCTTCGCTCTCTCCTCACTATAATCCATCTTTCTCTCAGCTGCCAAAGTGATTTTCTTAAAGTATAGGTCTGACCAAGTCACCTATCTACTCAATAAACTCCAGTAGTTCACTTTTACCTGCAAGATTAAATATAACATTTTCTGTTCAGCATTTAAAGTCATCCACAGCTTGGCTTCTTGGACTTTACACCCTTCCACAAATGAGGACCCCCCCTCCCACCCACCCCCCGCTACAACTGACCTGCTTGTTGCTCCCCACACACTTCCAGGCTTTTCACTGGCTGTCCCTCATGGATGGGAGTTTCTTTCTCTTCATATCCAACTTAGAGCTTTCCTGACTTCATTCAAGGCTCAGCTCAAATCCTGTCATGTATTTTCTCCCCTACTCCCAGTCCCTTCCCTCCAAAATCACCTTCTATTTACAGTGAATACACCTTGCATTTGTATGACTCTTTGCAGATACAGGAGTTCCACAAAAACAAGGGCTCTGTTTTTGCCTTTATTTGTATCCTCAGGGCTTAGTATGGTACCTGGCATACAGTTAGGGCTTGTTGACTGAATGAATGCATGACTATGAGTGGCAAGAAAAATCTAATTTTAGGCTACACTGAGAGGCAAAGTGTCCACTGATTGGGGTTGCTTGGGCACCTGTGCTTGGACCCCAATTCCAAGACCATATTTCTCTCTAACATCAAAACGCTATTCCTAGCCCAAGGATACTATACCCACCAAATACTCATGAGTGGGCCCCAGCAAAACATTTATCTCTCTCCCGGGTACAGTAACAAACTGCACCTGAAGGAATTATTAGTTTGAACTGGCTTTCTACTAGTTCATAAAGATATTTAGTACCCACTGGACTATCTATACCAACTCCCTACCTCATTACATGCAACCTGGACTCCTCATTATGTGTATTCTAGACTTTAGACATATGTACACTCCCTTCATCTGTCCTGTCAAACGAGACATTGATTAGTGGTACAGTGGACAATCTTCAATTGGCCCTGACTGCTAATTAACTTAGTGATGTAGCAGACCTACAAACCACATCTCTGTGTGCGGGGGATAGGTGGGGGGTTGCCCCCCCTCCCTAATCCTGTCTTGAATCATGTAACTAGCATACTTGGCACGTGTTTTACTATTGTTTAAACTTTAACTGTACCACTCTAAGGTCTCAGGCTCCTTAAGACCTTTTGCCCACTGAATAGCATAACAATAAACCTTTGCCAACTTGACTTAAAGATAGCTTGAGTCCATGAATTCTTTCCTGATGATCCTGTCCTGAGGTTCCTGACCTCATCTCTGAGTAGTCCCTGAACCCCTCAAACCATATCACCAGGATTAGGATGATGACAGTTGCTGTGTAATGTTACTTTGAACTAAAGGTTCCTCTTTCTAGCAAGGACATTAATATGGTGGAAAATATCCACAGAAGGGTGATACTATTATGGTGAAAAACCTCAAAATCATATCATGAGAAGGCTGACTGAACAAACTAGATATGTATAGCCTGGAGAAGAGAAGAATTAGGGAGGTATGAAAGCTGTCTTCAAATATCTGATGGGTTGCCGTGTAAGAAAGGTAAGATTTGTTTTGTCTGGAAAGCAGAATTAGGAACAATGAGTAGAAGCTAAAAAGTAGGAAATTTAGGCTTGGAAAAAAATTCCTAACAATTAGAGCCTCTAAAAAGTAGGATGCCTTTCCTATTTCTCTAGCCAACTGTCCCTCTACTGGCTCCTTCCAAATTGGTTACAGGTACATAATCAAAAATTTCACCTTTCCTTCCTCCTCCCCTCCTCCCCTCCTCCCCTGCAAATTGCCCTGGATGTCCCCTAGCATTTATAATGCAAGTTGCCGTCTATGTTACAATATGCCAGACACATTCTAAGTGCCAGTGATATAAAAACAACAATAAGAATCCCTGTCCTTACATTTTATCAGGTGAAATAACATAAGTAAATATGAAATAAACAAAGGACTTTTTGAGGGGTGGCAGGGCACAGATCTCATCTAACTATAACAGCTAACATTTACACAGCACTAACTATGTGCTGGGCACCATGCTATGCGTGTTACAATTATTACTTCATTAGATTCTCACAATAACCCTGGGAGGCAGATGCTGCTATTTTCACCATTTTACAGACGAGGAAATTGAAGCAAACAGGTTAAGTGACTTGCCCCATAATGTGGGGTCAGATCTGAGTTTGATAACAATAGAACAGGTGGTCCAGAGGATCCAAGAGAAGTGTTGGGGGAAAAGGAATGTGGATATTGGAGGGATGGTGCTGAAATAGCTGGGTTTGAGGAGTTAGGGAAGGGAGTTTTTCCTAGGCAGCTTACAGAGCCATGTGATATTAGAATGTTATGCTTGTCATAGTAGTAAAAAGTAATGTTGATTTAATTATCAATGGTTGAGAAAAGTAAAAAAAAAAGTGGAGTATGGTAGAAACAGTTCAGAGGATCATTTGTCAGGCATATTTTGGAGGAATTTTTTATTCAAGTATGGATTGGACTCTTTGATATCTGAGATGTTGAAATTCTTTTCATATTCTGTACATCTTGTGCTCTTAGGGCCTTGATTTTTCTCTGAAAGGAAAAGCCTTCCTCACTATCCTTTACAGTGGAGGTTGCTATTTCTCTCTTGCTTCCTAGGAGAAGAAACCACCATACTTTTCGATCCCCAGTGCTATTTTCTTGATCCTGCCTTTTGTTGTTATCATTCAGCAAACTTTCCCTCTTCAAGGTTTGGTTCATATCACTGAGGCCATATTCTTGTTCTTATAACCTAGCACTTCCAAGTCAATCTTCTTTCTCAAGGAATTTAGGACCTAGCTTAGTCTTCTAACTTCTCAGTCTAATAACTCTTATTCTCAAACTTGGGGATGTCATCATACATGTTAATATTTCTCTGAATATCTTAGCCTTCCTCATCAGCTTCTTCAACTCCAATTGTCTATATCTACCTACCCCTCATAGGGTTCTTGTGAAGTTCAAAGTACTCTGTAAATTTTATAGAACCATATAAATGTCAGTTATTGTTATTATTTCATCTTTACTCTACCTAAACAGGGATGGACACACCTTATAAAATTTCAACATCATCTTTAACTGTGCTATATGATCTTGCATTCTGATTTTCCTTCCTGATAATAACTTCCTGTCCTTCTGTTTTCTCCCTCTAATTCATTCTTCCTGAACTATTTTTCATCATCATGGCAAATTTCAGTCCTCCAATCCTTCCTTGTTTTCCTAGTCCATCACTACTCCTGCTTTGATCTCAATTTCCTGCTTCAGAGTCTTAACTTTATATTTAACCCACTCAAATATATATTGTCCTCCACCCTTGAATTCCTTGCTCCTTTGTTCTTTATAGCTTTTGGAGAAGGTATGAAAGAAAGCATAATGACTTCATTAGCAATTCATGTTATCTGATCTCAAATAGAGTCATAATGCTGCATAGAAATCTTTTTATTCTTTCTTGATTGATTCTTCAACCCATTTTCTTTGGTGATTATTCCAAACCTTTCTTCTGAAACCCCCAACCTTGCTCTCCTCTCAGTAGTGTGTTCTGTTTTATTGAGAAAATTGAGATGAATCAATGTGGGTTCCTTCATGCTCTGTAACTCCACATTTCAAAGTATCTCTACATATGCACCCACAGCTGCTTGTCCTTAAATCTGAAAAAGTGGTTCTTAACCTCAACTCATACTCTCAATATTGTACCTTCCAGGAGTTTCTATCACTTATTCTCCTAGTCACCCCATCTTTAATCTCTTCCTATCTATTGATTCCTTTGTTGCATAAAAACGTGCTTGGTTCTACTCTTTTATTTGCACTTTGGGCTACCATCCTCCAAGCTAATCTTTTATATCTTCCTCTCCTTTAATCACTGAAGTCCTAGAAGGAATTGTTTTTGCTTACTGATTCCACTCTTTTGCCACCGATTTGGTTTTTCCCCTTCTAGTTTGGCTTGTTACTTCGTCACTCAGCTGAAATTTCTTTTCAAGGTTACCAATGCACAGGGTTATGAAACTAAGTGTGTGAGGTTGCATTTGAACTCAGGTTTTCTGGACCCTACCCTCAGCACCCTATCCACTGCAACACCCACTTCCCTAGAGACAGCTAGTTAAGTGCCTTAACAATCCATCTTCTCTCTCACTCTTGAAATTCAATCTTCTGCTAAGCTGATTCTTGCTGTTGTCATTTTAGTCATGTTTGACTCTTCATGACCCCATTTGGGGTTTTCTTGTCAGAGAAACCAAAGTGGTTTGCCATTTCCTTCTTCAGCTAAGTTTCCAGATGAGGAAACTGAGACAAACAGGGTTTAAGTGACTTGCCCAGGGTCCCACAGCTAGAAAGTGTCTGAGGCCAGATTTGAGCTCAGGAAGATGAGTCTGCCTGACTCCAGGCCCAGCACTCTATCTACTGTACCACTTAGATGCCCAGCTAATTCTTCCACCACTACAACTCTCACCTCCATCTTTTCCTCTCTACTCATACAGGCATAATCCTAATTTGGGTCTTCATCGCCTCTCAAATAGACTATTGTAGAAGCATCCTAACTGGTCTCCCTGCTTATCTTTTCTGTCTAATTGCCATCTACATAGCTGCCCCAAACATCTACCCTCTGTCTACCTTTTTAACCTTATTTCATGCTACTCCCTTTTATAAACTCCATGTTCCAGCCAAATTGCACTCCCAGCAGTTCTCTGAACTAAACATTTTGTTTCCCACACTGGAACATTTATAAGGACCATTTGCTGTGTCTGGAATGCCTCTTCAAATTCTCCTCTCACAGTCCTGATCTTCCTTCAAGCTTCAACTCAGATACTTGCCCTCTGTAAAGTCTTCCCTGGCCTCCTTCTTTATTAGCTTTCTTTACTCCTCAAATTACTTTGTATTTTACCTATTTATCCTCATGTTCTACCAGAACTCTACCATTAGAGACTCAACTCAAAGGGCAGGGACTATTTTATCTTTGTTTTCCATTCACCTAACTGACTTGCACATAAAGCATATACTTAATAAATGTTTGTTGAATTGAACGACATTTTTATCTTAAACTACCTCTGAGAGGAGAAGTAATTAATGACACTGGTTTCCTACTTGCTTCTCAGTGTTAGGCTGTAGGTAGCAGAAGTACAAGGTAAACCACCAATGACCAGGAGAGTGACTTATTGAAGCCAGTGGATCAGGGCAGAGAGTGCAGTATACAGGCAAGTGGTCACACATTTAGGTTCTATTACTATAGATACAAGGGTGTAAGGATATTTATTCCAAGGGATGACACTGAGACCAGAATCTGGTATGCAAGATCAAGGTGTAGACAGCATGCAAAGTATAGAACTGAGCAGGCAAGCTGGGATGAGTGAACAGAGATTCAGAAAGAGGTGGAGGACTACAACCAAAAGTAGTATCAAGCAAAGGGTGACTCAGGGTCCAAAAGGGGTACAAGAGAATAGATGAGCAATGTCTAGAAAAAGAGGGTGGAAACAGTATCTCGAGGTCTGGAATAAAAGAGCAGATCTACACAAAATCATAACTGTGTCATAACTAATGATCTTTTATATGGGCCTGTCTTCACTATGTTTTGGTTTTAAGAACCTTTTTTAGAGTTGGTTCTACAGTGACTCCCAGGGTCTATAATAACTGGATCATAAATTATAGTAGTATCTTTTATGTTAAATACATTATCCTATAAAATATAGTTTGGATTATTTTCCCTTAGAACCATTTACTTTATCCACACCAAAACTTATTTGTCATTCTTCCCATACAATCTTGAAAGTCTTACATACAGATTAGTGCATGACTCTATTGTCCTATGACATGCACAGAACATTGTACTGTGTCCTAATAATGAGAGACTGGTATGCTGGTATGTAATCATCTAATTTTTTTGTATTTATGACCTATACAACCTATATGTCTTTGTGTAAAAAGGGAAAAGAGGGTCTATCAATTTTAATTCTCCTTCCCCAAGCATACTTTGGCTGGGGTAGGAGAGGGCTGCAGAACTTGCAAAGCTAGTTGGCAGAAGGAAACCTTAAAAACAATAATTAGTTGATGCCTAAGAGGGAGTGGTAAGAGGGTCACCAAGGAGCTCTTCTTTTTCATCAGACAGGACAACAACATGTATCAACCAAGGGCTATAATCAGAAGATTTCTATTCAAGCTATCATACCTGGGAATGTTAACTTGATGAAGTCCTTGAACTGCTCCATATCAGAATCTGTACCATCACTCCTCACTTTGGCCACCAAAGTATATCCACTGCCAAACTTGTTCTTGAGATACTGTGGACTCCCTAGACACTTCAGCTTCCCAGCCACCATGATGGCCAGTCTGGTGCACAAGGCCTCACATTCCTCCATGCTGGGGAGACAAGGGACCAGGGCTGGAGATGTCCCTTCTTGCAGGGTAAGGGCTATGGTCTAAACAAAGATAGGACTTTGTATACCATCCCTGGAGAGGCCTGTTAGTATTGCAGGTGCTCAGGGCCCAGGATGTGTCTGGGGAATAGAAAAACTCTAAGGGTCACAGGATTACAGAATTTATAACTGGAAGGATTTTAGAGATCTCTTCCTTTTGAGGAAACTCAAAGTGTTTAGTATATAAAAGAAGCAGATGTCCAAAGTCACTATGGGAGCTTTCATCTATCAGCCTCCCTCCTTTCCACTCTAACTTCTAAGGGTTCCAAAGACCTCATCCAAGTGGTCAATATGTAAGGATCCTAGAATGTTCCTTTTTGAAAAATTAGCCACTGAGAGGCCTCATTCCCAGAAAGCTCAAAGACTCGGTTACTGATTTCAGTTCCCAGTCCCAACAAAGCCCTGTTTTCTCCACTATAGTTCCCCCCCACATCCCTGACCAAGGTGCGGGCCACACCTATGGGAGGTTATGACAATGGCCTTGCCGGACTCACGGGTCCGTATCACTGTGTTCCAGAACAGGCGCCGAGCCATAGGGTCCATGCCAGTGGAAGGCTCATCCAAGAAGATGACTGAAGGCCTTCCAATTAGGGAAATACCAGTGCTCAGCTTACGCTTGTTGCCACCACTCCATGAAGAAGGAAGCAAATAAATAAAGAAAAAAGAGGCTGTAAACAGCAGTAATTTACAGAAAATAATTCAGAGATAATCAAAGTCCTAAGCAGCACACCGACTTTTCATTTGAAGATATTTCCAATATGTGTCCAGGAAGGGAGTCATGTCCTTGTACCTGACCCTGGGCAGCAGGATCTGTGGCACTAAATTTATATATGTTTTGTCTACATAGGCAACCCAGATCATTCCTACTGCTGGCACTTGGGTCACAACAGTCTTTTTGGCTGATTACTCTTTTAGCATAATCATTGTCTCTATGTATCATTAGGTATTAGGACAAGGTCTGAGCCACTCAAGCTTTGATGCTGATATCCTTTTCTTCTATACTCTAGGTCAGTGGTTCTCAACCTGTGGGTTGCGACCCTTTTGGGGGTTGAATGACCCTTTCACAGGGGTCGCCTAAGACCATTGGAAAACACATATTTCCAGGCTGTCCGCCCACTGCAGATACCCCCACATATGAGTATTAAAGGGTCGCAGCATTAGGAAGGTTGAGAATCACTGCTCTAGGTCCAAGTAAGAAACCCTGATCATAGCATCAAAATCATCAATAGCAGCTAGGATCTGAGATGGATCTTTTGTTTCTAGCAGGGGCCAATCAGTGGAGAGAGAACTTAAAATACAGTTTGTTCTGCATGGAATGGCAGTAGCTGATCAACTCCCTGGGGGGGGGGGGAGATCTCTACTGCCCCTCTGCTGTCATGGAGGTTTTGGTGGAAGATTGACTCTGTAAATGGTGACAAAGTCTATGTGATAATATCCTAAGCATTTTTTTTTTTACCTTTTGAAGGGGAAAAGGCAAGGCAATTAGGGTTAAGTGACTTGCCCAAGGTCACATAGCTAAAAGTGTCAAGTGTCTGAGGCCAGATTTGAATTCAGGTCTGGTGCTCTGTTCATTGTACCACCTAGCTGCCCCTATTATCCCATGCATATTGATTAGGAAACCCCTCTGTTCTGCTTCTGCTTCTAGAGGTTATAGACATAGGGCAGTATCTCACCTGAGGTTCCTTATGATCTTGTCTGCATTGGATTCAAGGAGAAATGCCTTCAGCATGGTTGTCACATAACGATCGATGTGATTTTCAGGAATCCCCCACAATCGAGCATACATATACATTATTTCTCTTCCTGTCATGTAATCTAGCAGAGCATCAAATTGAGGACAGTAACTGATTCGTCGCTGTACCTGAAATAAGAGTTCAGTGCCTCAGGCAATGGTTTCAGTCACAGGATGGGATTGAAAAAAAAAAACATGCTATTTCTCTGGGTTCTTGCTTTCTATATATAGGACACAGAATTCCTTCTACTGGTTAGTATCTCTAATTAATGAGATTTATTCCCCTAAAATATTCCTTCTAATATCAGAGTTAAAAGTTCTCTGCAGTTGGAGCTCACTGGAATAAACTGGTCCTGTGGACCTTTTACCTAGATTTGATTCAACTAGTTCCTGAACACTTGCTATGTTCAGTGCTGTGGGGGAATATGTAAGAAATAAAATACATGATACAAAAACAATGACAGGACAGCTAAATGTAATGGTAACAGGAATTTGAATATCTTCCCTGCCCCTTAGTAGGCCTAAGGGAATCTGAAGATCTTTCCTGCTTTGAAGATCTTCCCTGACCCCTAATAGGTTGAATATAATCACGTGGTGCCTGTGGTGGGAGAAGTTTGCTGAAGGATGGAGCAAAGTCAGAACAGCTAGCATGGTGGGAGAGAGAGGATGCAGGTAAGCAGACAGCTAGGTTTGTGTTTGTGGGAAGGCTATGGTGTGACTCCCTTGCTGTTATGATGTATTTACTTCTTTATTGCTATGATGGATTCAGTTTTCTGGTACTGGGATTTGGTTTTTCTGGTGTCTGAATAAATGTTTTGCTTCTGTCTTCTATATGGACAGTCTGTTATGTTTTTACAAATTCAGAACTGTGCTGGCATATTAATAGTCACTGTCAGTGCTATGAAAATTGTGTTGGCACTACATTTGGTGACAATGATGGGATTGTGAAATATCAAACCTCTATTTGGAGGTAGAGGACTTTAGAAGAAGAAATGGATATCCCAGGATGGGAGGATCTATGTTATTCCTCCCTGTCTAGGGAATGGGCTAAAAGTATAGGGCTCTATGAAAACTGGGAACTGAGGCTACAAAAAGGAGAACATAAGAGACTTAGAAAATTCCTTATAAGGAATATCAATAAAACCAGGGAAAGAACTGGAAGGAATATGTAGAAGAGGCTGGGTTTTACTAAGAGGTATTATATATAAAAGCAGAGGCAAACTGCTGCAGGAGAAAACTTAGATGGAGAGCAAGTTAGCTGATTTGTATGGAAAACTTTCTGTGCCACAACATTTGGGCTTGCCTTCAGAAGAGCAAGCTGGAGGGTCTCAGGTGGTAGAAGAGAAGGCTGTTGTGTTTCACTCTCAGAAAGAAAAGAAAAACTAACAAGAGGAATATACAAATTAGCTTTGGCAGAGGCTGAGCCTAGTTGCCATGATGACCACTGCCAGGAGAATGTGTGGGAGGAAACTGAAACAAATTTAGATGAGGAGGATTTTAGGAGGGCAGGAGTTGACCCTATACTAAGAAGAAAGCAGGAGAATCAGGGAGGCCAAATAGAGTTCAGGGAGATAACTGAGGATTTCACTCACCAGGAAGTTACTGCTATATTAAGCAGATTCAACCAAAGGATGGGAGAATTGTTTT
>CM053580.1:333707191-333747391 GCA_028627135.1 Pseudochirops cupreus
CCAATGAATTCAGTGCCTTGAGACTTACTGATACTCCCCTTAAACTTGCTAACTTCACAGTTGCTCATTACTTATTCTTCTGTCCCACCTTAGCTACATATAGACATGTTCATACCCTTAACCATAATATCAGTCATAAATTTAATAACTCTGAAGTTCCTTTCTTTGATCATAATATTTTATCATTCTATGTTTTCCATTTTATTCTTACTTAGATCTTCTAATTTCTTTCTTAGGCCATCACCTTTGTAAAAGCTATACTTTCCTCCCCTGACCACCTTGACTGCTAAGTGATCCAGTTCAATCATTCATTATCTTTTACACTCTACTATCCTGCCCCTTTGTTGTATCACTAATCATGCCTTGCCAAACCCCAATCTTTGCTGCTATTTAACTGAAGGGAACTGGAGAAAATCATGAAACCTTTTTGACTGGAAATACTACAAATTTATGCTATGTAATCTCAACTGGGCCCTCACTGTAGCAATACAATCCTTTTATTGCTTCCACTATCCTATCACCAGGAAGACTTTTCTAAATGTTTTTAATACTTGTCTTTTATTATACATGCTTCTTTGCTTTCTCAGAAGACTGCCTAATAACTTCACTGAAAAAACTGAAGCCATTTGCTGAGAGCTCTCTTTCTGCTAATCTTACATCACTTTGTGGTCTTCCACTACTATTTTTCCCTTTATCCCTATCTCACAGGAAGAGATGGCCCTCCTCTCAAGGCAAATCCTTCTACATGCATCCTGGATATCAATTCATCCTGTCTTTCCTCAGCATACTCCAATATCCTGACTCCAATGAATAATTTTCACTCTCTATATCTACCACCTGTTTCTCATCTACCTATAAATATACCCATGTTTCTCCCATTCTTAAAAAAAACTTCATCTGATCAAAGCTACCCTTCTAACTATCATATATCTTTTTTTTTTGGAGGGGGGAAGGGAGGGCAATTGGGGTTGAGTGACTTGCCCAAGGTCACAGGGCTAGTTTTGTGTTAAGTGTCTGAGGTCAGATTTGAACTCAGGTCCTCCACACTCCAGGGCTGATGTTCTTCACTGCTCCACCTAGGCACCCCCATCATATATCTTTTAATTCTTGGCTAAACTCCTTGAGAAATTCTTCTAAATCACAAACTCCAATTCCTCTCCTCTCTTGTTCAGTTGTTTTTCAGCTGTATCTGACTCTTCCTAATCCCATCTGAGATTTTCTTGGCAGAGATACTGGAGTTGTTTGCCATTTCCTTCTCCAGATCATTTTATAGATGAGGAAACTGAGGATTAAGTTACTAGCCCAGAGTCACACAACTCTTACATGTCTGAGTTCAGGTATGAACTCAAGTCTCCCTGACTCCAGGAACTATCCAGTGGGCCACCTAGACCAGCTGTGGCACCTCCACCTCCATCCCCATCCCACCACTGCCACTGTGGGGGGTCCAGAGAGTGGGCGCTGCTTGGGGTGGGGTTGGTGGGGGAACTGTGTGAGCTTCAGGGGAGACACCCTGTAATGCCATGCACCAGTAGATTCCCAAAAGAATGCTACTGTGAACAGCTTTTAGGGTTCAGGTTACACAATGTAGTGAACACTCTGTTTATTCAATTACAAATCAAGACAAACATTCACAATATATCACAACATAATATTCACAACATTACATCTTATCACAGAAAATGGCCACATAGTTTTCACAGGTGGCCACAATATTTAAAACAAGGAATAAAAGAATACTTAATCATTCAGTCAATTCACAATACAATACTCAAACTTCCACTCATGGGGCAAATCAATACTTAATCATTCAATCAATTCACAATAGAATAATCAAACTTCCACTCATGGGGCAACCATTAACTTAATCAGTCACTAATCTAGATTCCCTATTACTAACTATCATTTATCACTAGTACAGTCATTAGAAAAACCACACAAACCCTCCACCCCTTGGTGTCCAGAAAACCTCAATTTCATCCAAGGGGAGGCCTTTTCTTCATCTTGACTCTGGGTGGTCTCTCTGATTCCCTGGAACCCCTTCCATGTTCCCAGCTCCCTCCTGAATCCACCAGTCACCTGGATTCAGAAGCAGACAGCTCCAATGTCTTTGTCCAGTCCTCAGAGGTAGACAGCTCCCAGATCCTTGTTCAGTCCTCAGGGCAGTGCCTGGCACACACTGAAGTTCACAGGGTCCAGCACATCTCAAACTCTTCACCACTTCTCTTGCCTGGAACTCAAGGATCAGCCAGGCCATGAACAAAGTCTTTTCCTGGCCATGCTTCTTCAGTCCTCCAGCAGTTTAGCTGGCCCTAGGACCCAGAAGGAATATCAGCTTTGCAGGAGGCCTTCCAGGCAAGCCCTCTCAGCCTTGCAGGAGGCCTTTACCAGATTCTGGTCTCAGGAAAGCTCCATCTCAGTTCTCAGTCAGCTTCCAGATGCTGGGAGAGAAACTTTCTCTCTCAAGAAAACTCCAACTCAGTTCTCAGCTTCCAGATGCTAGGAGAGAAACTCTCCCTCCCTCTCTCTCTCTCTCTCTCTCTCTCTCTCTCTCTCTCTCTTAGCCGGCTTCAGTCTCCACAATTCTTTCTTCACCAGGAGCAGCATTCCAATTCTGTCTCTCTGTCTCTGGAATTCTTGCCTATATACACACACTGGCCTCCTGTCTCAGCCAATCCCCTTCTTCCACATCAACAGGGGAGTTCATGCCTTCTCAACAGTGGGACAGAGTTTGCACCTTCCATACTTAGCCCCAAGGTACTAAGTGCTAAGTATCTGCTAAACTGATTGCTATTATGCACCCCACCCTCTGGTTCCTGGAGCTTGGCCAAAAAGTACCCCCCAGCCAGGGTGATCCACTGAAAGGGCCCAGCTCAACCCTAACGCTGGATTCTTACCGCACCAACCAACTACACAGAAGGGCAACCCTGCAACTTGGTACCCCTGGTGCTAATTCCCTCCCTCCCCCTCTCCACGCCCCCCAGCCGGGGTGGATGTGGGTAGGAGAGGGGAGAAGGACTTGGAGAGGGGGAGAGGGGAGAGATGGGTGGGACCCATGCCCCCAAGGGTTCATTCCCCCCATCCCTGTTTGCAGTTGCCCAGGTGTCATGGCAGAGGCCAGGGGAACTGTGGGGAAGGACCACAGAGGGGGAGCCTTGCTTCCTAAAGCCTGATGGTTCCAGCCCTTAGAGTCAATTACCTACGTTGTTCCAACAGGTCAGAAGCTGTGCACCTGCTGTAGACAGGGGTATAGCCTGGTGCAAGACTGACACCCTGTCACCCGGATTTTCTGGGGTGAGCGAGAGCTCACTAGACGTTGCTGAATTGCCTCATCTCAAATTCTCTTTTTGAACTCTATGAATTCGGGCTTCCAGCTTCATTCATTTGAAACTGCTACTTTCAAAGCTACCTTTTTATCTTTTGCTGACAAGCCCAATGGCCATTTTTCAATCCTCACCCTTCTTGAACTCTTCTCCTGAGTACTTCTCTCTTTAGATTTTGGTGACAGTGCTCCCTCCTAGTTCACTTCCTGTGTGTCTGACCACATCTCAGACCCTTTTGCTGGATTTCCTTTTCTAGGTCACACCTATTAATCTTAGGTGTCACTCAAAGGTCTGTCCTGGGTCCTCTCTCTTCTTCCTCTATAATAACCTAGACTTTCTTAGCTCATCACCTTCCACGGATTCAACGATCATCTCCATGCTGATGATTCTCATGTCTATTTATCTAGTACTCACCTCCCATCTTTCATCACCAACTCGTTTCCCCAACATCTTGATCTAGATGTTCTGTAGGCATCTCAAAATCAACATGTCCAAAACAGAACTTTTCATCTCTCCCTAAGCACCATTCTCTCTTCCAGTTGCTTCATATCTGGACTAAAGAAAAAGCCTGCTGCCTCAAGTCTTTGCCCACTCTAATCTTTCGTCCACTCAGCTGCTGATTGTGATCTTTCTTTAGAAAAGACCATATCTACCCTACTCAATAAACTTCAATGGCTCTCTGTTACTTCTAGGATCAAATATAAAATCCAGTTTGACTTTTAAAGTCCTTCACAACTTGGGTCCTTCCTACTTTTCCAGTCTTCTTACACTTTGCTCTTCTTCACATATTTCCTTATCAAGCAACCCTGGCTTTCTCCTTGTTCCTCACCCACAACACTCATCTCCTGGCCCCCTATCTTTTCACTAACTATCCTATTCATGCTTGAAATGCTATCCTTCCTCCTTTCCTCCTTTTAACTTTTAACTTCTCTGGCTTCCTCCAAGACTCACCTCAAATTCCCACATGCCCTCCAACATTTTTACATAATTGTTTGCATGCTGTCTCTCCCTTTAGAATTGATTTCCTTGAGGGCAGAGATTATGTTTTGCCTTTTTATGTATGTATTCCAAATGATTAGCATAATATCTTGCACATAATAAGAGCTTAATAAATGCTTGTTGTTGTTGATTCTGCTGCTGATGGGAAAATCTGAAAAGCATTTTAAGGAAGATTTCCCATCTATCCCCTCAGATCTGAGGTTCAAAATCAACTGTCCTCCAGGTCTGGAAACTGGGCTCATGCTGCCTTGACCAAGGAGTACCTACTCTGTTAGAAATGGAAACTTTAGGGGCAGCTAGATGGCACAGTGAGTAGAGCACCGGCCTCAGACACTTAACACAAAACTAGCCCTGTGACCTTGGGCAAGTCACTCAATCCCAACTGCCCTACCTTCCCCCCTCCAAAAAAAAAATAAGTGGGAAAAAAAAAGGAAACTTTATAGGAAATTATAGGCACACTAATAATTTTTTTAAATTAAAATAATAAAATGATCTGGAACTCTGAGTGTGCTGAACTGAAGTAGGAAGAATGTGAAAAAAACCTTCCTTACAGGGTTTGGCTCTAAAGCCCCAGTGAGCTCCATAATTTAGAATGAGTCTCAAAGGAAAGGTGTCTTTCCTGCCCAGGTAATGAGTGACTATAAGAAATAAACTTTATATTAAAATGAATAAGCATTGATTAAGTGCATGGTTTTGATTTTTTAGGCTCTACTGTTATATCATTATGCCCCATGGAAGTTAAGGGAATGTTGGGTAATAAAGAAGAATAAAAAAGTACATGTGAGGGAGTGATCATGATGGTCCGAAGGGGTAAGAAAAAAGACCAAGGTCAAGTCTTCTTGTGATACTTCTATTTTTCTTCTTCTTGGGGGACCACAGTCCTAGAGCATTGCCTCTTTTAGCCCACTTCTACCTGTGTCAAACAAGACTCATTTTTCCTTTTCTAGAATGGCATTTTGATGAAAGATGTTCAGTCAATCAAGGCTTTGAGCATAAAACTTGGCTTCTAGAAGAATGGCTGTGGACAATAGAATTACCCAGGTTCTCGTTGGTTGTCATGTTCCTTACTGTGGCTCATCTTCCTTATTAGAAATGATAATCATTAAATATATTTTTGACAAAAGTATGAATTAATCAAACAGGCTGCTTTGCTTTGCTTTAAAAATGCCTTTTCCTGTGTCAGCAATTCCAGAGACCAGATAAGGCTGAAAGTGGGATTTCCCCTTATTTTGGAACATACTCCAGATGGGAGGAAAACAGACATCCTGAGATCATAAATTCCAAACAGACCCTGCTTTGTCTTTGCTCTCTGAATAAACTAAGAGAATACCTCTTCCTATGTCACCAAAGTCAGTTGAGGCTTACTTTATGGCCATTAAGGATGAGATCCTTAACTTGAGTAATGGGATTTTCTTAATATTTTTTGGTCATATATGATGTTATGGAATGTTAATGGTAAAGAAAACACATATCCTGAGTCATAATTTCAACCGACACTTTTGTCAACTCTCTTATTTTATTGTATTTACCATCTATTCAATTAAGAAAATTCCTTTCTCATATAATGATTAAACATTTATGGAGATCATAAATTTGTGTGACACAGCCACCCTGAATTGGGATGGTTCTAAAACGTATTTAAGTTTTCTGATTCCTTTGTTCAGTCGGTCAGACTTAGCCTCCGACTCCTGGTACAAGTTCACTAGTTTTAAGGGAATAAAATGAAATAAGTGTATTTCACCTAGCTTGTTGTCTCCTTTAACCAAATTTGCAGGTTAACATTGGCTATCTGAGCGGCCAGTATTTTCAAGTTTCCAGGCTGCACTGTTGCTTCTTTTTCTGTTTTCTATTTCCCCCTTACAAGCCTACTTTTCCCTTTGGTTTACTGCTTACTGAAACACCTAAAAGATCTATTCTTCCTGGGTAGTGTCAGTGGCATTTATCATTTACTTATAAGATTGAACAATTAGTTATCATTAAAGTACAAGCCTGAATAGTAACCACACACAGTGACAGATACTGTGCACCAGCTTAGTTAAGTTTGCAGAAACTCATTTCATTACCAGAAAGTTCACAGCCAGGAAATGAAATCTGTCAGTCACAGAAACAAAGGCATAGAGAGGTTTTGATCTGTTTTAAAGGAGGGAGTACTCATAATGATGATATCATGGTTCATGGAAATAAGAAGCTAAGCAGTAGAAGTTTAAAGTCCTTCCTCTCATATTCTTCCTCTCTCCCACCCTCCCCACCTTCCCTCACCCCACAGAAAAAAGCAGTACATGAGATATTTTACTACTCGGAGACAAAAATTTAGACAGTTATAGAGTTACATAAGACAAAAGTCATTTAACAAAGCCATGAACTAGAATAAAGCCAAAGAAACTAGTCTAAGACGTAAAGGACAGAAAATTATCAGCTTAATTTATATATATGTTTCATTTCAAACTATGAACATGTTGTTAGTATTGTATCTATTTAAATGCATAAAAATGCTGGATATAAATGAATAAAAAGTTTTTTGTATGTGTCAAAAGCAGGATAGTCTGGCAGAAATGTCAATGGATTTGAAATCAGAAGTCCTAGGTTCAAATCCCACCTTGACCACTTACTTTGCCTCTGTTCCTTCATCTGAAAAATGAGGGGTTTGTACTAAGTGGTCTTCAGGGTCCCTGTCCAGCTCTAAATAAATGATCTAATGATATTACAAAGTGTCACGGTTATATTTTGATTACTCAGAGAAACCCCTGACTGTTGGGACATATATAAGTCTCTCCTTCCGCTTGATGGCAGCTAACATGTACTATACAGGGGCCAGTACAATGGGAGGAAAAATTCTATGTTCTGTGAAAAGTTTTACAGAAAATTTTATGTTCCTAAATAACATATTTAGTCACTTACCTTATACCACGTTGAGTAGTATTGAAAGAATATATAGCGACTCAATGTGTTTCTCAATTTCCAGGCTTGGCTCTCAATAAGAAAAAGTAAGAGAAGGAAAATGAAGCCTGAGAGAGCCATTGAGGCAACATATTTTCCAATCCCATGACGCATCAATGAGTAAATATTCTTCTCATATTTAATACCTGAGGATAACAAAAAGAGATGTATTCATGGGGCGATCTGATTTCTTTCTTCTTTATCTACTATATTCGGAAAGGTTCTCTTATCACAAATGTTCTCTCTAATTTTTTAAAATTGTGATGATCATTTTATATAAGCTATATAAATGAGGAAGACTGGACAGCATTTAGCATGATAATATAACAAAGGAAAAATATATTTAATAAAATGATAGTATGGTATAGTGATAAATGTGCTGGACTTTGGAATAGCTAGGTGGTACAGTGAATAGAGCACAGGTCCTGGAGTCAGGAGGACCTGAGTTCAAATCCAGCCTCAGACAAAAACCCTAGCCCTCTGACTTTGGGCAAGTTACTTAACCCCACTTGCCCTCCAAAAAGCAAAAAAAAAAAAATGCTGGACTTGAAGACTGGATAGCTCTTTTTATTCTACCTCAGATATACGTCACAAGTAATTAACCCCTCAGCATGGGGTAATTATGACAATATTTACATTAACTACCTCATAGAGCTGATAAGAGGAAAATGCTTTACAAATCTTATTTTTCCTATGGTATTACACAGTTCTAAAACATAAATGGTAAACAATTAACTTAAATGTAACCTAATTTTCAGGTTTTTTTCTTCTTGTTTGGTTACTGAATGAGCTATCAATGTCAACAGTTTTTCCTGTTGCTATGTACAGTTTTAATCCTCATTTATCTTTTTCACCTATTTGCACACGGATACAGGTGCACATTAAAAAAAGTCCTGGATATTACCCCCTTAATATCTGGAGTTCCTGGATGAGTCATGGATGTACCCTGTTCCTCCAGAGATCTGGTTATTTCCTCTCTAGGGTCTGTGATGCTTGCCTCAACTTCCATTGGCTGTGTGCCATGCCCCAGATGTCAAGTTGGTTCTTATACCTTCCATGATGAGAGTGAAAATGTGCCAGATAAAGGCTGTTGTCTCACTGACTACCTCTTCTGTGGAAACCTCTAAGCCCCATAAAACAGCTATAAAAGGATTGAGATAATTTCTAAAGTCAGAGATAATGAAACTTAATCACACTACTTATAAATGATTAGGAACAAATTCTTTCTGAACCTTTCAGGTGAAAGGATATTGACCCACTCTCTTGTGATGAGAAAAATAACAGGTACCATTTATATAATTTTCTAACTCTCTGTTCAAGGACCAGGAAAGGAAAAAAAATGCTAGAGGAGACCTAGCTTATGAGAAGAGTGAGAAACCTTTTGAAGGAAAAAGAGCCTTTGGGGCTCTTATAAGACAGAGAGCAGTGCAGTCAAAACAGAGAAGGCCACTGAGTGTGCATAAAGACCCCTGCGTGCCACATATTGACTTAGTTTTAAAATGTAACGTTATCTATGTTTTACTGTATTTTTATTTATTTTGTTTAATGTTTCCCAATTATGTTTTAATTTGGCTTGGATAACAGTAGTGTTACTGCCAGCTGCCTGACATCTTTGTATTAGCATATAACTTAAGACTTTATACGTCCAACCAAAATGCCTTTTTTGCTGTTTCTTGTATGACTTTTATAGTTCTAGCCTCGTCTAGACCTCATACCTGGAATGCATTCCCTCCTCACTTCTGCCTCTTAAAAATCTCTTTTTTTCCTTCCAAACTCAGTTCAAACTCTCCATTTTAAATGAAGCCTTTCTTGATTTCCTAGTTCCTAGTGCCATTTCCCCTCCAAATTAACATATATTTTATATATGTATTTAATATGTACGTACATGTATATATACATGTATTTCCTTTGTTAGAATATAAGCTACTTGAGGGTGAGGAGAATTTAAATTTTGTCCTTGTATCTCCAGCACCTATCACAGTGCCTGGAAAGCTGTAGGTGCTTAATAAATACATACTTGATTCAATACTTGCCTGTGAACTGGAATCCTGCTGCCTGCTTGCTTCCCTCTTCTTTCGCTAATTAACTGGTCACTGATCTAGACTTATGGTATTCATGTACTTGTTCCTACATGAACTGACTACTTAATGTTCATACCTTCAATATGTATCACAGACTCACAGAATCATAGCTTTAGAGATGGAATGGATCTTAAAGATCATTGAGCCCCAAACTCCTCATTTTACAGATGAAGAACCCAAGAGGTTAAATGACTTGTTAAAAGAGACATAGCTAATAAATTTCTGAGGAAGAATTTGAAATTGGGTCTCCCAGACTCCAAGTCTATCCCTCTATCTAATATACCATGTTGCCTCTAGGTATAACCAATGTTCCCTAGGTATAAACAGATTACTGAAAAGATTATTTACTGACTTGCATCTCTTATTGTCACTCAAGACCTGATACAATAATAATTTTCAATCATATATAGATAAATAAAAGATTTACAAGGAAATATTTTAGGTTATGGACAGTTGGGCTTGCACGTAGTTCATTAAGTAACATTGTCCATAATCCCCTTCTACCTCCTCTCACCCCACCCTCTGTCCCCCTTTCCATGAAATAGCTACTTGAATGTGTAGGCGGGTACTCCATAGAGCTGGGCCAATTTAACCTCCATACTAGCTTTACTGAAAAACAATTAGAGGCCACTATGTGGAGGTTTTAGTGAAGAAGAAAGATTGTACCCTGGGTTTCTGTTTGAGATGAAGACTTTCTTGCCCTTTTCTCTAATATTATAGAAATCTTAAGACTAGTCTAGTTTATTTTGGGCTGCCTTAAAATCTTTTGTTTTAGGGTTCCCATCAGTTACTATCATCCATGTCCATACTATCAAGGCACTAACAGCATTAACAGGAACTAGACCCTGGGGACACCACAAAGCTGGACCTCATGGGATAACTCACTGGTCAGAAAGAACAGGAATTAAACCTAAGCTAATGTTGGCTGGCTTAATGGCCCATTAATTTCTTGTTCTTTTTCTATTCTAAAATATTCATCTTACGAGTCACAGATTTTTAATGGATTAAAGAGGCTGAGTATCTGTAAACTACTTTTCCCCTCTGACGCAGAATTTGACTACTTGCTTTCTGTCAGACGTTCAGGCATTGAGCCCTATGACCTATTCCTGTTTAGCAGAGTCCTCTTGGTCTGAAAGGATCAATGTAATTAATTTTCTGGAAAGCAAACTACTACTAACAACTCTAAAGTATTTGGCCTTTATGTCTTCCTAGAGGTCTTAAATTGCTTCACAGGGTGTCCCCATGCTGTGAAAATAACCTCTGTACTGACAGTGGTCTTAATGACACACTATCTCTTCTCCTTCAGTTACGAAACATGGAAAGCTGGAAAGAAGAAACTGTTACTTGAGCTTGGATACTCACCTTTCTCTTCACAATCTTTAGAAGCAACAGAAGTACAATATTTCTGGGCTTTGTAGTTTTCATAAAACCCACTGACAGACTGCCCCAAGTTGTGATTGGGAAATATCAGAAATAGATTATCCAAGGCTTTAATGGAGGAATTCGCCATTATTACCACTATGATGGAAAAATTACAGATTACTTTCTATTGCAAGAAACAGGACCCCCCAAGACACCCAAATTAGGCTCGTAGAACTTCTAAACTACATGTGATACTTGAAAAATACCACTCATCAGTAAACTTGTTTTCCTGATAGCTAGTTCTATACTTATATATCAATCATGATAGAGTTCTGAAATAGCCTTTGGGTACAAGTGAATATTATTAGGTTATGAATGCTCTTTCTGTGATGAGGAAGCCCACTTGAACCAATTCTCTAGTTTCCATGTTGACTCAAGGGTCAGGTAAGGAAGTGAAATTGCTAGAGTGGATATAGCCTATGAAAAGGGTTGTCAGCCTCTTAAAGGATAAGAGTTATTTTTGTTTATTCTTAAGAATACTAACTTCAGTGATTCTACATACACAGAAGATTTTATGCCAATTTCATCTTTACTGGCTCATTTTCTTTTATTTTTGGTTTATAAATGAATAAATATTAATACAACACAATATATGATTGTGATGAATACTACTGTGCTACAAGAAATGACAAGCTCACTGATTATAGGAAAACATGTAAAGATTTGCAAGAAATAATGAAAGACATAAATGAGCAGAACCAAGAGAACATTGAATATAGTAATAGCAATATTGTTTTAAAAATGACTTTGAGTAAGTTATTTTGTCTATTATAAATAACCAAATTAACTATCTATGAAAAACATATGAAGAAAGACCATCTGCATCCAGAGAAATAAATGATAAGTAGAAGTATGTATAGAATAATTTTACATATATATGTATATGTGTGCATATATGTTCATATATATACACATACACAAATAGGTATATACATGTATATATATACACATATACACACAGATATATGTTTATACACACACATACATACATATATATATACATATATATATATATATATACACACACACACACACACACACACACACACACACACACCTATTTGTGTCTAACGGTAGCCATCTCTAGGGTGTGGGGTGGAGGAGGGAAGAAAAAATTTACATGATAATTTTGTTGCGTATTTGAAAGTAATAACAAGTTGTGCATAGTAGATTGGTAGTTTCATGTACAATCATCTTTTTTATTGTACTATGTTACGGAAATGTTTATTTTTATTCCAAAAATTAAAAATAACATTAAAAAACACAACACAAAACAATAGTAAGACAAGATAATTATTATCTTCAGAAAGCCCTTGTTATAATACACATATGTGGCCCAAGTACTGGAGGGAGGAGCTTTGGTGCATCCTACAGGATTTTATCAGGTTATCTTGCATACTGGAATGCAGGGAGAACCTACCTCTGAGGGGATAAATTATGGAAAGGAGATAGTAGAGATCAGAAAAAGAATAGATTATGGCAGCAACAAATCCTGGAAATAGATGCTAGAACTGGAGACAACACCAAGAAGAGAAGATCCAAGTGAGCACCCCCAGTGCAGCATCTGTGCTTTGGGAAGTATAGGGAAGGCACAACACAAAAATGTTGGGTCTAAATTTTATGTACTTCTAAACTTGCTATTCATTAATTGTGCATAGTATGTAATGTGAACGCATGCTAGTGAGATGTCTTACTAAACAAACCATACATGTGCAGGGTGTTCCAAAAGTCTTAGCGCAGTATTAAAGATTTAATTAGCTTAAACAGACACAATTACTAACTCTTGCACTATTTCCACTTGCCCAATTCTAGTTTTTAGCAAATTGATTTCTTCAGTTAGCTTTTGTACCTCCTTTTCCATTTGGCCAATTATACTTTTTAAGGAGTTGTTTTCTTTGGTATACTTTTTTTCCATTTTGTCAATTGTATTTTAAAATTTTTATTCTACCTCTCTTATTTGACTTTTAAAATCTTTCTTGAGCTCTTCCAAGAAGACTTGTTGGGCTTGAAACCAGTTCACATTCCCCTTTGAGATTTTGGTTGTGGCTATATTGACCATGTTGTCTTCTCCTGGATTTGTGTTTTGATCTTCCCTGTCACCAACATATTTCTCTATGGTCATTGTTTTTCTTTGATTCTTCTTGCTCATGTTATTTGCCTTTTTCTGGCTTTTAAATTTGATCTATCCTTCTGGGGCCCAGGGTGCACTGTCCCAGACTTCTTGTGCTGGAGGCTAGGGGCTTTGTTACTTGTTTTCTGTGCTGGGGCCTGAAGTGCTGACAGCTAAATGTTGTAATGGTCTGGTAGTTTACCTGGTGCTGACCTGGAGCTGCTGGTGGTGGCTGGCATATGTTTGGTGTTGGCACTTGCCTGTTCTACCACTCTTGGGCTCAGGATCTCCTGTTGGTTTGCTGAGGTGGGACTTGCTGCTGGCTTGCTGGGATGCCTCCTGTCCTATACTGGTCCCCTTCAGCCACAGCAAGAGGGACCTTTCCCATTAATCCTTTTAGCCTCCCAAGCTAAAAGACTGCTGTACTCCATCTTTCTTCTAGCTCCACTATTCCAGGATTTTTCTTGAGACAATATTCTCTGGGTTTTCAAAGTCTATAAGGGAGAATGAGAATGACTTCCTGCTTACTCCACCATCTTGGCTCCAGGAAGTTTAAATAGATGACTTTCAAACTTTCAGTCTGTGGGCTGATAGCCCCAGGAGCAGCTGCTGTTGCGACTGTGCCTCTCTTTCACTCAGTTCCGACAGAACCTCCCACTCCCACTCCCTGCCCTGTGTTGGGAAGTCTGGGAGTCTCCACTGCTGCAAGCGATTCAGTGCCTTGGGGTCTGCTCTGACCTTGCTATGGTTAGGTCTATGCTGCTGTAGCTCAAATACTAGACTGTGCTTCTCTCCCAGTCTGGTGCAACAGACCTTTCCTGTTGACCCTCCAAGGTGTCTTGGGCTGGAAATCTGCCACACTCGGTCTCTTCGTGGACTCTGTCACTCTAGAATTTGCTCAGATTCACTTTCCAGAGGTATTTGAAGGAGTCTGGGGAAGAGCTCAGATAAGTCTCTGCTTTTACTCCCACAGTAAGTTTTAAAAACAATGAAAATTATACTTCTATTGTAAGGGTTTATGATTCTTGAAGTTGCTTCTTCCCTTGGGTGGCTATTCCTCTGCATGCATATTTATCTATGCTTGTCCTTAGTGAATCTCTCTCGACTCCTGGATAGATGCTTTTTCTTCTACTGGTTTGGTTCTTTCAATGACATAGTAAATTGGGTGGAAGGGGGAATGGAGAAAAAGGAGAGAAGAGAAACTCTCTCTTCTTCCCCTAAGAACGCTTCTTTCTCAGTGGCTTGGCTTGAACCTCAAGTTGTCTTTACAGACTAATCTTAAAATACTTATCTTTGTTTATCCTATACATTAACCAAACTGGACTACCTGCCATTCTAGAAATGGATTCCAGACATATTTGCCTCCCTTTCCTCACATCTGTTTCTGGAATGCCTTTTCTCCTAGCTTTGGCTCCAGCAAAGGTTCCTACCCATTCTTTAAGGTTCAGTTCAAATGCCATCTTCTGAAGCTTTTTTTTGGTCTTCCTCAGGAGAATTACTATAACGCTGCCAATCTCTCTGATTTGACTTTGATATTCAGTCTTGTGTTATAGTTACTTTTGTACATGTTTTAGCTCCCTTACTAAACTGCAAGCTTAGACTAAGAGTAGTGATTTTATTTGCTGAATCCCTTCAATGAATGCCTACTATGTGGAGGTATAAAATCTAGGATTTAGAAGAAAGCTCTTTTCTCTTAGATTAACATCTCAATTTTGTCCTTAGGAAAAAGAAACAGTTTTATGATGAGCTGTTAGCACCATGGTCAAGGACAGCAGTGAAGCAAGCAGCAGTAAGCTCAGTATATATCTAGGAAAAGAAAGCATGAAGGTGGCCATAATTGGCCTGAATTGTGATGCCATTATGGGCATGTGGGGGTAGTGTGGTTCGGTACTGAGGAAAAGAAAAACACCGAATTTTAGAGTTGGAAGGGACTTCAGTAAGCTGGAAAGGTAGCGTAGGAGGGGGGCCATGTTATGAAGGAGTTTGGATGTCAAACAGCGCATTTTATATTTGTTCCTGAAGGCAACAGTAAGCCACTGGAATTTTATTGAGTAAGGAGGTACCATGATTGAACCTGCATTTTAGAAAAATCACTTTAGTGGCTGAATGGAAGACAGACTGGAGTGGGAAAAGAGATGAAGTGGGAAGAGCCACCAGCAGGCTAATACAATAGTCTAGGCATGAGGTGATGGATGCCTGATCTAGAGTACTGGCAATACCAGAGCAGAGAAGTGGGTGTATTCTAGAGATGTTGCAAAAGTGAAATTGACAAGCTTTGACAACAGCTTGGATATGGGGGTGAGAGTAAGTAGTCTAGGATGATTCCTAGGTTGTGAACCTGGGGCACCTGGAAGATGGTGTTGTCCTCTACAGTAATAGAGAAGGTGGGGGGATAGTTTGGGGGAAAGATAATGAGTTTTGTTTTAGATATACTGAGTTTAAGATGTCTACCAGTTTAAGATGTCATCCAGTTAGAGATGTCTGAAAGGCAGCTGGAAATATGAGACTGGAGGGCAGCATATATACTGGGGCAGGATAGGTAGATTTGAGAATCATCAGTATATAGATAGCAATTAAATTCACTGGAGATGATGAGACCACCAGTGTAGTGTGGAAGGAGAAGAGAAAAGCGCCCAGGACAGAACCTTGAGGGATACCTATGGTTAAGTAGGCATGATGATGCAGATAAGGATCTCACATAAGACACTGAGAAGGGGTGGTCAGATTTATAGGAGAAGAACCAGGAGAGTGTGGTGTCCTGAAAATCTATAGAGACATGAATATCAAGGAGGAAAGAGTGATCAACAGTGCCAAAGGCTGCAGAGAGGCCGAAGAGAATGAGGACAGAGAAAAGGCCATTGGATTGGGCAACTAAGAGATCATTAGTAGCTTTGAAGAGAGCAGTTTCAGTGGTATGATGAGGCTGAAAGCCAGAATATAAGGGGTTAAGAAAAGAGGAAAGAGAAGAGAGAAGAGAAAGTGGAGGCATTTATTGTAGAGGACCTTTTTGAGGATTTTAGCTACAAAGGGCAGAAGAGACATGGGACAATAGCAGGGACCAAGGAAGGACTAAGCGAGGGTTTTTTTTTTCAGTATACAGGAGACGGGGGCATGTTAGGACATGAATCAGTAGACAAGAAGAGGCTGAAAATAAATGAAAGTGTGGGGATGACAAGAGGGGGCAATCTGTTGATGGAATGGAATCACTTGAACAACTAGAAGGGTTAGCCTTGGTAAGAAGTAAGGTCATTTCATCATATGAGACAGTAGTAAAGGAGGAGAGAATGGAAGAAGGCACCTGATAGGAGATAGGGAAGATGGAGTTCATGGCAACTAGCTTCAATTTGGTTTGTAAAATATGAAGGAAGATTCTCAGCTGAGAAAGTAGGTTTGAGGAGGGATGAAAAGGTTTGGAAGAGTTGCTATGAAGAGTGGGATAATGAGTTGATGAGGAAGTTATTAAAGTAAGTTGCCTAGCAGCAGTGAAGACCCAGTTGAGGTTGTGTAACATAAATTTGTAGTGAACAGAATGGTTGTGTAATTTTTTTTCAACCTTAATTCAGTATCACATGTATAGGAATGAAGGCAATGAATTGTGGGAGTAAACCAAGATTGAGCATAATCAGCAATATCATAAAGGGGCTAGGGACTCAACAGGACAATATAGAGTGAATTCAGTCACCAGGGAGTCAAGGTGGGGAGAAGAGAGGAGAATGGCTAGTTCAGGGAAGATGGCCTAGGAGAGAACTGAAGGGTCAAGGTATGGGAGGTCATGGCTGAAGAATGGGGTTTTGTTAGGGAAGACAGAAGTGAAAAGCCAGTAGTTCATAGTTGGATAAGGGGATTTCAGGATTTTTGAACATGAAGGGGGTAGGTACATTTGTGGGTGATGGCAAGACAGAGAGTATATACTGGCTGAGTATATCATGGCTGAGGTATGATGGAGAAATAACCCATGGGAGGTGAGTTAGTTGAGACACTGAGTAGTTAGGGTACTTGGAGAATCAATAAGAATATTGAAGTATGAGGACAGGAGTTGGGGAGGAGAGAAAAATTGTAAATCAGGTATAAAACTCATGGAGGAAGGAAGGAGAATGACCTGGTAGTATACAGACAACAACTAGTAGGATTTGGACTGGCTGGTAAGAAAGGATAGCATGACTCTCAAAGTAAGACAGATTACTAAATTACAGAGATAGGGGAAGAACCTGGAAGTAGAAATGGGGATAAAGAAGTATTCTAACTCCCCTTCCTTGACCAATGAGCCATGGAGAACTAGTGAAAGAACCAGAACCAGAAAGGGTAGCCAGGGGAGCAATGTCATCAGGGAGAAGCCAGATTTCAGTAAAAGTTAGTAGATGGAAGAAGTGGGAGGGGAATAGATTTAAGATGAAGGGGTGTTTGTTGCCTTATGAAACAGGCATTCCAGAGGGCATAGTGGAAGGGCTGAGCAGAGTTAGGATGAAACTTTGGGGTGAGAGGTTTGAGGGGTATAGGAATGAGTAACCAAATGATAGAAGGTGAGGAATGGGATTTAGATGATGATCTATAGGAGTTCAGAGTCATTGGGATATGAAGGGTATGACCCGGTATAAGAATGTTCATCAGTGAATGGAAGGTGCCACTCTTAAATGGAGCAAGAAATGGAAAGTCTAAAGTCAAAAGGAAGGTTGCTCTTCTTTGTACTGGAGGTTTTCTACATCCCAGTTTAGAGACTGATTTGTCAGCAGGAAGTAGAAGATGTCTTGTGCTGGTACAGATGAAAGTGGTTGCTTTGAACAGATGGAAGATGCTGGCCTGGCTCCTAGATGTTTTACCTCAGGGAACACACTACATCCATGAGAGATGGAAATCTCGGGGGATGAGTACAGGTGTGATCTGAGGTCTTCTTGTCTAAGGAAGCTGGCAATGAGGTGGCAGCAGGAAGGGGTACACTTCCTGTGCAGATGGAATATGCCTGACCTGGCCCCTAGTAACCTTTCCTCAGAGGACACTTCGTATCCAGCAGAAAATCATCAGAGGTATGAGTTGCCTTGGCTATGTGTTCCCTAATTGTGCTCTCTACTAGTGTATTCTTCATTCTTGCTTACTTTACCTACTGACACAGTACTTAGTTGTAACACAGTGTCCCCTAGGCTTATAAGAGGAGAAATTTTGTTATTACTCTTCATGCAATGTTATTTCAGTAAATGTCTTTGCTTTGAGCTAACTGTGTCAATTACTAAAAGTAAAAGCACTGGTGGGGGCTCATGAACTATAGTTTTTCATGTGCAAACCTACAGAGTATTTTTCTGGGGTAGTCATCACTGGGAGGAACCAATCTATACATTTTTGATAGGGATGGTAGCTCTGAGAAGACTGATAGATACACACACATATCCCTATTCTATTCACACATATCCCTATTCTATTTATCTACTATCTCTCAGTCTCTGGATATCTCTAATCTCTATATAGCCCTAGTCTCTCTCCTAAGTTTCAGTCTTATTTCAAATCTTGGAGGCAACACAATATATGCAAAACTCAATTCGATAACGTTTCTCTAAAACCCACCTCTCTTCCAAACTTCTCTATTTTGTTCAAGGACACCATTATCCTTCAGGTCATCCAGATTCACAGCCTTGGTTATTATCTTTGACTTCTCACTCTCCCCCTTTGTACTGAAGCAACTGCCAAATCTTGTTTCTTCCTCTACAACCTCTTTCAAATGTGCCCTCTTCTCTCTACTCACAAAGCCACCACCTTAGCTCAAACCCTCATCACCTTTTCTTTGGATTATTGCAATAGTCTCCTAATTGGTCTCTCTGCCTTCAATTTCTCTTTTCTATAGCCCATCTTTCACAGCTGCCAAAGTGTGGTCCATTCTCTGCATTCTACCTCCTATAGAAATTCTGGAAATAGTCTGGAGGGATAAGAAAATGATTTGGTAGGCCTATTTAAGGGGATTGGGTGGTAGTCCCAGTTTTGTTGGTGGTTTTTAAAAATACAATTAACAAGCCTTCAAATTAAAATTAGAATACTAAAGTGCTGAGTGTGATTCTCTATAGACTTGACTTCTCAGGTTTTGGATGCAATGATAAATTGAAAATGACCTGTAATCATTATACCCTTAATATAGTTCACTGAAAAAATTGGGGAAATCTAATGTTTTATAATATTAAAAATAATGGCAAATATAAATAAAATAATGTATCATAATAACCTCTTTTATTCCTTGTGATCATATAATCATAAGGCAGCATAGCCCTCTCCAGAGATCCTCAATCCACCCCAACAGAGGATCATAAAACCACAGGATCATAGAGCCAGAGTTGGAAGGGACATTAAAGGTCATTAGTTCAATCTCTTATTTTTTTTAACCAGATGAGGAACTGAGGCAAAGAGAAGTTGAGTGACTTGCCCAAAATCAAATAGGCAATAACTGATAGAATGGGGATTCTTCCCATGTTCTTTGACTCCAAATTAAGAACTCTTTTTACTGCACCATGATAGATGAAACTAAACAGGCCAATCCAACTCATACCTAATCAAGAATCTCCTTTTTAATATATCTAACAAGTGCTCATCCAGTCTTTGGGGAATCATCCTGTAATGGGAATGGGAATTTGAAGATCTTCCCTGCCCCTTAACAGATCTAGGGGGGAATTTAAGACCTTCCCTGCTTCGAAAGTAAACTCTGCCCCCTAATAGGCTGAATGTAATCACATGGAGCCTGTGATGGAGGGAATTTGCTGAAGGGAAGCAAAGCCCACAGGAAGCTGGGAGTCAGAGCTAGCGAGATGGTGGGAGAGAGAAGAGGTTCAGGCAAGGAGATAGAGAGGTTTGTGAGTAAAGGTTGATCTAATATTGGTTTGTGGGAAGGTTAAAGGATGCTGTGTCTCTCAGTGTTAGTATGGCTTCTTAATATCTTTGTAACTATGATGGAATCAACTTACTGGTTTTGGGATTGAGTTTTCTGGTGTCCAAATAAATGTTTTAGTTTTGTTCTCTGCCTGGAGAATCTGTTATATTTTGTAATCAAACATCATGTGATGTTTATAGTCATAGTCTTTATCATGATTGTGGGCACTGTAAATATTGCACTGGCACTATAGTGCCCTGTAACCCCAAACCCCAGTCCAGAAATACAGTTCTATTTCTACATGTATACAAACTTCTCCCAGACTAAATCCTTTCTTAAGCATTAAGACTGATATTTAGCTCATACTTATAGTTGGGCTCATTGTTTTCCTCCCTAATCTGCTGATCAGTCCAAATGTTCATGTTAAGATCACTGAGGATCCTAGGCTTTATACTGTAATAGGTCTTCTTTGAGTCTTTTATCTTCTTCACTACATTATCTAAATGTTCATCTATTATTTCCTTTGTAACACCTCCCTCTCACCTAACACAGTTATAAGCCTGATCTAGGCCCTAAATGTCTATTGACAATAATATACTAAATCTATGACTCTTGTTCTAAGCCTCTCAGCATGTTCCCTTTAGCACTTTCCTCTCCAAGCACTGTTTGGATCAAATCAACAAATTAAAAAAAAACACAAACTTGCAGAAGTCCGCCTAACATTTTGAGTGAAGGCCACATTTTTAATCATGTATTTAAAGGGTTTGATTATTGATTTCTTTCATCTACTTCCTAACCCAAGGAACATTTCATTGCAGTCAAACCAATAGTGTCCTGCATGTGACCTATTAACTCCTTTCTCCGAGTCTTTGCCCTTTTCATTTCCCCCAATTTAGAATGTCTTTCAGTGCTTTTTGCAAGAATATCAGAGCTTAAAGAGCAGTGGCTATCCCTACTTGGTTTTTTTTTTTTTTCATCTCTTTACATAGGAGGTCTCTGAAAGTTATTCCAGGTTCAAGGCACATTTTAGGTCTGCATCTATGCAAATCCATAGCTCAATAGCTCCCAATATTTTTTTCTTACTAGACGAATAAGAGGACATATTGTTGGGGGTTTTTTTTGGAGGAGGGAAGGCAGGGCAATTGGGGGTAAGTGACTTGCCCAAGGTCACACAGCTAGTAAGTGTTAAGTGTCTGAGGCCAGATTTGAACTCAGGACCTCCTGACTCCAGGGCTGGTGCTCCATTCACTGTGCCATCTAGCTGCCCCTGGACATACTGTTTTAAAGTAAAAGTAATTAATTTAATTAAACAGTTGACCAAGAAGTTAACAGGGAACAACCCCACACCCCATCCCCATGACACACTATCCCACAATTTCCCACACCACTAGTATTTCCTATACACAGGAAACACACATAGGTAACTCATACTCCTAGGACTGGATAGAGAGATGGAGCACCCTCTGTCACTAATATTGCCACTTGTGTTTTCTATGCTCTGCTGTGAGCTCTTGCTATATTCTACTCCAATGTTTCCTCTGCTGAACTGACAGTAGATGATCCCAGACACAAGGGCTAGTCTAGACTCAGAGTCACATCCAGATAGCAGCAGCAGTCTTAGGGTTAGGTGAAGTTTGTTCTGAATACCTTTGTTTCTGCTTCTGTTGTAATTCCTTAGATTCCCTATGCTATTTCAGTTGGGCTAAGTACATTTCTCCTAATGCCCTTGATTGCTGTTCTAGGTCTGTGTAAATCATCCCAGAGTTTTATTTAGTAAGAGTGTAGGTGAAGGAAAGAAGGAAGGAAAGAGAAAGGAAGGAAGGAAAAAAAGCATTTACTAAGTGTCTACTATGTGTCAGGCACTGTGCTAAATACTTTATATTTTCTCATTTGAACCTTACAACAGCTATGGGAGGAATGTGCTATTATTATCCCCATTTTATACTTGAGGAAACTGTGGCAAACAGAGGTTAAATGACTTGTCCAGGGTCACACAGCCAGTAAATGTCTGAGACTGGATTTGAACTCAGGTCTTCCTAGCTCCAGGCCTGGCATTCTATTCACTATATATTCCATTCACTATACCACCTAGTTACACGGTGGAGTACAAAAATCTTTGCCCAGCCCTTTTGCAGGCACCTGAACTATTGTTTTTTACATAATATTTTTCACGTGGTTGTGATTGGTACTTCTAGTTCTACTTTCTACTTTTCATTACTTTGTATAAGATTTTCTTTTTTTTAGGTTCACTGTTTATTGTTTATTCAAAAGAATACATATTTAAGTATACACATATGCATATACTATTGCTTTTAAGTATATCAATATAATTTTAGTATATACACACAAAATAAATGCAAGGCAATAGGTTGCACTGAAAACAAATTAGAGACATGTATGAATACTGTTTTCTCAATCACAGTACAAATATAATAATGACTTTAGTTTTATGCACCAAATCCTCCCCAGAAGATGGCTTTACCTTTTACCTTACTAAGAAAATTTAAAAAAATCTCTTTCACGAACATCCTCATCTCCTCTAGTCCAGATCTCATAAACTCTTTAGAATTTCACTTACTCATTCATCCATTACTTCTATCTCAATGGAAATGTTATTCTCCTTGCCACAACCAAGTTTTCTTTTTACTTCATTGATACTATCTCCTCACCTCTCCTTTCTGAGCTCATCCCATTAATTATTACTTCACTCACACTCTTTCATTTTCTTTTTTTTAAATTAACTTTTGTTTATTTTTAGTTCACATCATTCATTTCCACAAGATTTTGAGTTACAAATTTTCTCCCCATCTTTCCCCTACCCACCACCTCAAAACAGTGATCCCACTGTAAACCCTCTCCCCCAATCTTCTATCTCCTACATCCTCCCCCATCACGCCTCTGACTTTCTGATGGATCTCCCTACCACAGTGCCTGTATATCTTATTTCCCAGTTACATGTAAATAATAATAATAATAATAATATATATATATTTTAGACATTTGATTTTAAAACTTTAAATTCTAGATTCTTTCCCTTCCTTCCTCATCACCCAGCCCCATTGGAAAGACAAGCGATTCAATACAGGCTGTATATGTATAGTTACGCAAAACATCTCCACAATGGACATATTGTGAAAGACTGACTCACTCTATTTCCCTCCATCCTATCTGGCCCCCCTGTACCCTCATTCTATTCTCTACTTTGTCTCTGTCCCTTTACATAAGTGTATGCTTCTAACAACCCTCCCTACCCCCCAACCTGCCCTCCCCTCCATCATCCCTCTTCTTATCCCCTTCCTCCCTACTCTCCTGTAGGGCGAGATACCCAACTTAGAGTGCATATCATTCCCTTCCTAAGCCAAATTCAATGAGAGTAAGGTTGTCCCACTCTCTTTTGCCTTCCTGTTCTTCCCTTCCATTGTAATTATTATCCCTTGCCTCTTCCATATGAGACAATGAACCCCATTCCATCTCTCCCTGTCTCCTCTCATTATATTCCTCTACCACCTCTCAATTTCACCTTTTAAAATATCATCCCTTCCTATTCAGTTGATCCTGTGCCCTCTGTCCATGCATATCTGTACACATATATACACACACTCACATTTGTATTCATACACATATATCCTTCTATATAGACATATGTGTATGTATATGTATATATATATATGTATATATATCCTCATACTGAGAAAAGTTTCATAAGTTACAATTATCATTTTTCCATGTTGGTATGTAAATAGTTCAACTTTGATACGTTCCTTATGATTTCTTTTCCCTGTTTACCTTCTCATGCTTCTTATATTTGAATGCCAAACTTTTTATTCAGCTCTGTTTTTTTTCATCAAGAATGCTTGAAAGTCCTCCACCTCATTGAATGACCATATTTTCCTCTGAAACGTTATACTCAATTTTGCTGGGTAGGTGATTCTTGGTTTTAATCCCAGCTCCTTTGATCTCTGGAATATCATATTCCAGGCCCTTCAATCCCTTAATGTAGAAGCTGCTAGATCCTGGGTTATCCTGATTGTGTTTCCACAGTATTCAAATTGTTTCTTCTTGGCAGCTTGTAATATTTTCTCCTTGATCTGCAAACTCCAGAACCTGGCTATAATATTCCTAGGAGTTTTCTTTTGGGGATCTTTTTCAAGAGGTGATCAGTGAATTCTTTCAAGTTCTATTTTGCCCTCTGGTTCTAAAATGTTAGGGCAGTTTTCCTTGAGAATTTCTTGAAGGATGATTTCTAGATTCTTTTTTTGAGGCTTTCAGGTAGTCTCATAATTTTTAAATGATCTCTCCTGGATCTATTTTCCAGGTCAGTGGTTTTTTCAGTGTGATATTTCACATTGCCTTTTATTTTTTCATTTGTTTGGATCTTTTTAATAACACTTGATTTCTCATAAAGTAATTAGCTTCCATTTGCTCCAATCTAATTCTGAAGGAATTATTCTCTTCAGTGACCTTTTGAGATTCTTTTTCCATCTGGCAAATTCGGCTTTTTAAGGCATTCTTCTCCTCATTGGCTTTTTGGGCCTCTTTTGCCATTTGAGTAAGTCTGTTTTTTAAGGTGTTATTTTCTTCAGTCAGGTTGTTGACTCTCTTTTCATGATTTTCTTGCATCATTCTCATTTCCCTTCCCAATTTTTTCTCCACTTCTCTCATTTGTTTTCAAAATCCTTCATAAACTCCTCTATGGCCTGTAACCAGTTTACATTTTTCTTGGAAGATTTTGGCACAGGAGTTCTGACTGTGTTGTCTTCCTCCCATTCCTCCATTGATCCTTTTTGTCTCCAAAAAAGGAATCTAAAGTTGGATTGCTGAGCTTGGTTTGCTTCCTTTGCCTGCTCATGTTGCCAGTCAATTCACTTGACTTTTGATCTCTTTGCCACAGTAGAACTCTGCTTCTAGCAGGGAGAGCTTTGTCCCAAATCTCTGGGGTTTTTGCAGCTGCTGGAGTTGTTAGAAGGCCGCCATCTCTGCAGCCCCCAACAGCTTTGGCTCACTGGTCACGCACCTCACGACCACCACCCAAGACCATGATCCCGATCCAGGCAGGTTAAGGCAAGAGCACTTAGCCTCTGAATGGTCGCTTGGCCCCCCTGAAATCTGCAGGCTGGGAGCTCTGAAGCAGCCATGTGGAGGTGGCTGCAGGGCTTCTGCTTCTGCTGCTTTCTTGCCCTGGGGGCAAATGGCTGGACCTGCTCCTTTCCCCCAAATTTAGCCGAGTACCACTGACTTTTCACTTTGTCCTTGGCTCTAATGGGTTGATAATTCTGGAAACTGCCACAGCTGCTGCTGATCCACTCTCCCAAATGCTCCAGCCACGGCTTGTCCTGGCTGCCCTGGGGCTACAATCTTGGTTTCAGGTCAGGCTGGTTTCAGCTCTCAGCATGTTGCAAAGAACCCTTCCTGTCCACCCGCTGGGCTGCCTTCAGCGGGAGATGTGTTTCTCTGTCATTTGTGAGTTCTGGAGCTCTAAAATTTGTTTAGAGTCATATTTTACAGGTATTTGAGGTGGCTGTGGGGGAGCCGCGGAGTTTTCCTGCTTCTGTGCCGCCGTCTTGGCTCCGCGCCACTCTGTGTAGGATTTTCTATATTAATAGCATTTGTATTTGTCATTTGGGGGAAACGGAAGGAAGCATATCTTGGTTAATTATTTTTCAGGCTAGAGGGTCTAACAATCTCTGATTTGGAAAAAAGGGAAATTGGTTGCAGAGGATTTCCTCATCATTTGGGTTGGAAAGAGGGAAGCATTTGGACATAAGAGATATGGTGGCTGAGACACACAGATCATATCCTTTGAACCATGTCCACTTGAAATATATTGGACCAAAAACACTTTCAGAAGTCTGATTTTATATGATACACATATGGGTACGGTACCATCAGAAATAACTGAAATTCCATTTGTGGAGAAATTTTGCTCCTTTTCTTATTTTCTACATAAAATAAAAGAGTTACCTCTCTGTGTTTCCCCAACAAATTAACCAGGGTTTATAATGATCTTCTACAAAATATGTCAATAATCTACACTGCCAGAAGTATCATATATAGTCAACCATCAACATTCATACATTTAAATTTATGACCTCAAGCATTTGTGTGGTTTTATTTGCAGCTATGCTTAGGAGAGAAAAAAATGAGAGGTGCAATACATGCAAGTTTGTGGAGTTGATCTATTATTTCAAGCCGGCATGTCCTTCACAGTCTTCAATGCCATCCACCAGTTGTGAAGGACAGAGTGTTAGAGGTGATATTGAGACCTCACCAGTCTTGGTATCTTCCAGTAATGGCAACTAATGTCCCAGACAACTCTCCCTTAGTTTTCAGAGGGCAGCCAAGGTAGAGAGGTTTATAGCGGCACAGTATACAGTGCAATGCCTTCACACCACCATCTGACACAGTGGAAGGTAAGATTCAGGTTAAAAAAAGTTGTTGTTTTAAGAATTTTAGTTGCTGCACAGATTCCATGTTATGAAAACTGAATATTGTTTGAAATCTATTTTTAAAAACTGAGATACTGGTACAAAGGAATTCTAGGGAATTACTAGTGAGAAAAATGTTTTGCATATTACCAATTTTATTTTGTGTACTGCATTTCATGGGTTATTTCATAGTTACTGTGTTAGAAAAAGTACATATTATCAGAATTAATGTTTCATTATAAAGAATTGTATGTAGAAAAGTGTATTTTCAATAATTTCTAGCAAAAGATTACAGTTTTTGGTGGTCATGAGAACTTAACTTTCTATTTCTCATGGGTTCAATGAATCAACATTCCCATTTTTGACTTTTATGCCATTTTCTAGGAATGTTACCCCTGCAGAAGTTAAGGATTGACTGTACTTATGCCTACTTTAGACTTTCCATCCAAGAATCATCTCTATGCACACTTCATTGGATCAATCACTATATTTGTCAGTAATGTTGTCTTGAGAAGATTTTCAGGACAGAAA
Source organism: Pseudochirops cupreus (assembly GCA_028627135.1). NCBI lineage: Eukaryota > Metazoa > Chordata > Mammalia > Diprotodontia > Pseudocheiridae > Pseudochirops > Pseudochirops cupreus. The sequence goes on from CM053580.1 coordinate 333,733,858, forward strand.
TGCCTTAACTACTTCTATTGACAGAATAAAAATAGGTAACATAAGTCATTGGATTAGAGGGTTAAAAGGAAATGTATTATTTCAGCCTGCTTCTTAAATTAAGATCTATTCTGCCTTATTTTTGTAGCCTCAACTGGAGTCTTCGAGGAATCAGAGAATGTATTTGGAAAGATTGTTAGATATCATCTGCTTCAATCTGGGCAAGATTTATGATAGTCATGAATTTTCAATGCCTATTTGTTAATTTCTTTATCTTAATATGTTTCTCATCCCTCATTCATTGCTTCCCCCTGGGAAGGGCTTAGTTGGGAAGAGGACAGATGAAAGGAGAGGAAAGGCAAGTGCTGTCACCCTTACCATTAGATTCTGCCATGTGGACAAAGAGGAAACCCATCATGCCTGAAAAGAAGTTGAACACAACAAGTTTGGCATAGGCAGTGGCACTACCAGAAAATAAGAAGCTCATCAGGTACATGAGGGGGATGATGGACCAGCCATATAGCATGAAGATTAATAAGATATCTGCTGCATGATGGTCATCAACGAAAGCTTTCACACCACATAATTTGAACACAACCTAAAACAAAGAAACCAAATACAGAGATGGGAATCATGGGTTAAGGTATGAGGAGAATATCAGCTAAGAACCCTAGAAAAACAAACTGACAGTTCCACTTTTAAAGGTAGGGATATGAAACTATTATTCAGCCAAACTGTTTTAACTACCTTTAAAAACTCTAGCTCATCAAAGGGAAAACAAAGCACCAAGAAGCCAGCACTTTCTTACTTTTGTAACAGTTTTGTTTTGTCCCCTTTGTCAAGAGAGGCATTAGAGTAGGAAGGCTGTATGAACACAACACTGTCCAGGGCATCAACTTTGTGACTAGCACATATTAATGAACAAAGGAACCAGGACTAGACTTCTGCAGATGCCAAAATATTGGGAAGTAAATTTTCTTCTATTGAGAGAGGGGACAGAGAAAGGCTGCTCAGAAGGCAGTTTCTCAGCAGCAAGAGCCACTCTGGCTAACCTTAGCCTTTGTGGCTAGATTTCAGAACAGAACAGTATTGCCTGAAGGGGAAGCTACACACACACACACACACACACACACACACACACACACACACACTTCCAATACTCACCAATAGCAGGAGGCAAGGAATGATAAAGTTGAAGAGGTCCCACAAAAAGGCAGAGAGCCAAAAACTAGTAATCTGTACACCACTCACTAATTGGAGATGCTTTGCCTTAATGATTCTCTCTGTGACTGTTAGGAGACAAAAACTACTGGCCAAGGCAGACATACCAAAGAACAAACTGAAGGCAATTTCATGTCCATGACTGCCCCTGTGGGAGAGGGATATGGAGACATATCAATATGGCCTAGCAAACTGGCAGCAGGGGAAGATTGATTCCTATCAGCAGCCACCTTCCAAAGTATGATATTTAAAGGTACAAAATGTTAGGAAGAAAGAAGTATTAATGATTTGAAAACAATAAGACAAGGAGAGAGAAAGTGATACATACTTTTGGTATGTTTCCCTTGCAGCTTTGATGGCACTTCGAGGTTGAGGCTTATTGTAGACTTTAATGGAAGCGCGAGTACCAGAACGTAACATGAGTAGGACGTTGTCCACCAATGTTATGGCTGCTGCAGGTGAATGGTATGCCTTATTGTTGAAAAAAGCAGTGACTGTTGTCTCTCCTCTTCTAGAAACAACGTCAACTGCAACGAGGCATCGGTCAGAGCACAGTCTACCATTCAAGAGGAACTCTTCTATGTCACCTAGAATGAAGAAGCCATAATGGTCTGTTGCCAATATGAATCATATAATAAGATGTGATCCCTCTCCTTGAGGGATAATTCTGCTTGGGAAGAATAAACATTACCGTAAAGGCCACTAACCTCTCCTGAGGCTAAAGGGGCAACTCTAATACAGCACAAAGTGAACAGTATATGTGAAACTGGGCTATAGCAGTAAGCTAAAGTTACTCTAGCATGCTTTCTCCATATATCCTGGTCAGGTCAGTGTTAAATAAAATTTCCAATCCAATGGGATTGTGTAGAGTGGGATATTATTATTCTTTGAATGTTTAAGGTGAACCATGTGCTTCCAGGGTTTCCAGTTTGTTTTGTCTTTTCAGCTAAATTATCAATGCAGAGACAGTGTAATAATAGCAAAAAGGTCACTGGCAGAGCCAGTAGATTCAAATCCACATCCGACTCTTAATGCCTATGCAATCTTGGGCATTCTAGTTAACTTCCTTTGACCTTAGTTTCCTCATCTGTAAAATGAGGAGGTTGGAACAGAGAGCTTCTGAGGTACTTTTTAGTTCTCCATCTCTGTTTCTATGGGGAAAATACACAAATTGTTGCATATAAGATGATAAAGTAGATCACACCTTTCCCCAAATCTTAATGTTTAGATATCAGGCTTTGAGACCAAAATTCCAAGACAAATGACTCTTATTTTATAACTGCTTGTGTTATGTGCCACCTTCTCAGTCAGAGAAAACATAAAAGAATTAAAAGAGGGGCATACCACTGACCTTTAATTCATATTGTTTATTGTGACATCATAATCTTCTCCCAATCCCCTCCCTTGACTTGCATTTGTTTTCCAGCTCCTCTTCAGGACTCATAGTTTGGTCTGATTTCTTTAGAAGTGATATTTAAAATTTTTTAAAAATATATTTATTTTAGTTTTCAACATTCTCTTTTATATGATTTTGAGTTCCAAATTTTTTCCCTATTGCCTCTTCCCCCAGACAGCATGTAATCTGATATAGGCTATACATGTACAATCATAGTAAATATATTTCCACATTAGTCATGTTGTCAAAGAAGAATCAGAACAAAAGGGAAAAACCACTAGAAAAAAAAGAGAAACTAGTATGCTTCGATCTGCATTCAGGCTCCATAGTTCTTTCTCTGGATGCAGAGAACATTTTCCATCATGAGTCTTTTGGAATTGTCTTAGATCACTGTGTCACTGAAAAGAGTTAAGCCTATCAAAGTTGGTCATCATACAATGTTGCTGTTACTTTGTACGATGTTCACTTGGTTCTGTTCATTTCATTCAGCATCAGTTCATGCAAGTCTTTCCAGGTTTTTCTAAAATCTACCTTCTCATCATTTCTTATAGAATAATAGTATTCTATTATATCCATATACCAAAGCTTATTCAGTCATCCCTCAATTAATGGGCATCCCCTCGATTTCCAATTCTTTGTTATCACAAAAAGAGCTGCTATAAATAACTTTGTACATGTGACTCCTTTCCCCTTTTTTTATAATCTCTTTGGGATATAGACCTAGTAGTGGTATAGCTGGATCAAAGGCTATGCACAGTTTTATAGCCCTTTGGGCATAGTTCCAAATTGTTCTCCTGAATGGTTGGATCAGTTCACAACTCCATCAACAATGCCTTAGTGTTCCAATTTTCCCACATCTTCTCCAATATTTATCTTTTTCCTGAGAAGTCCAAATTTTTGAGATCTGTTCTGGCAGTTAAAGAGCCAGCTCTCTTGTAACAAATGCAATGGTAGGATCCTTTTTTTTTTTTGGCTTTTTGGAGGGCAACTGGGGTTAAGTGACTTGCTGAAAGTCACATAGCTAGTAAGTGTGTCAAGTATTTGAGGCCAGATTTGAACTCATATCCTCCTTCCTCCAAGGCTGGTACTCTATTCACTGCGCTACCTGCTGCCCCAATCCTTTTGACTCAGATTCACTATTTTGCTATTTTCTTTTGGAACAAGAAATTTTCCCACTTGGTTAATTCTGAATTTGACTGTGAATAATGGAATTTGGCTGCATGATTTGCTGTTCCAAAATAAAGGTTAGTGGGGAGGCGAAGCCAAGATGACAGAGTAAAGGCAGGGACTCACTTAAGCTCTCCCTGGAACCCCTCCAAATACCTTTAAATAATGACTCTAAGCAAATTCTAGGGTGGTAGAACACACTAAAAGATGGAGTGAAACAATTTTCCAACCCAAAACAACTCAGACCATTGTGCCAGGGTCAGAGAGGAGTGCAATCCAGCATGGGCTGCACCAGTGCAGACTGGGCCCCAACAAACCAGGAGCAGACCTTGGGGTGACTTAATCCATGACAGCAGTGGCAGTTTCCAGACTTCTCAACCCACAGACACCCAAGACAACTTAGAAAGTCAGCAGAAAAGGTCTGTGAAACCTGGGTGAGAGTGGAGGACAGTCCACAGCAGGCTGTACTAGCACATCTGCTTCCAGAGCAGTCACAGAGAGTAAGTGGGTAGAAAAACTGGTCAGAAGATTATAGAGATCTTTTCACTAGCATAGGGGGCAGGACTCTGTTGCTTTGTCTATACTTGGATTCAGGTGACAGTCATGGGTGGCAGTCCCAGGGTGAGGAGAAGCACTAGCATAGCAGAACTTTGGTCACAGTGGAAGGGGGAATCCTCCTTATAGTTCCAGGGCTGAAAAGAGTGCTTGTGGTTGCTCACAGACCAGAACATAGGCCAGGAAAGTAGTAAACATGTCTCTTTAGATCAGTGGTTCTCAACCTTCCTAATGCCGTGACCCTTTAATACTCGTATGTGGGGCATATCTGCATGTGGGTGGACCCGCCTGGAGATGGATAGAGGAGCGGTGTCTCGGTTCCTAAGACCATTGGAAATATGTGTTTTCCAATGGTCTTAGGTGACTCTGTTCGACCTCCAAAGGGGTCGTGACCCACAGGTTGAGAACCACTTCTTTAGATCATTCTACCTTGGAAGAACTGAAAACTTACAGTTCCCTAGAAGCATCTCTGAAAACAGCTGCACAAACCCCCTAAAGCTTGGGACAATGCTCCTTCCACCTTGGCAGTGGAACTCCACTTTAAAAGTCAAGTAGTAGGCTAGGAAAATATGCAAATGATGGAAAAAATTCTGACCATAGAAAGATACCAGATCAAAACCCACATTCAGAAAAAGATAACAAAGTCAAAACTCCCATACAAAGTCTCCAAGAAAAATATGAATTGGTCTCAAGCCATGGAAGAACTCAAAAAGGATTTTGAAAATCAAGTAAGAGAGGTAGAGGTAAAATAGGGAAGAGAAATGAGAGTGATGCAAGAAAACCATGAAAAACTGAGTCACTGATTTGGTAAAGGAGACACAAAAATACTGAAGAAAATAGCACCTTAAAAAGCAGACTAGACCAAATGGAAAAGAGGTACAAAAATCCAAGGAGGAGAAGAATGCCTAAAAAAAGCAGAATTGGCCAAATGAAAAAAGAGGCACAAAAATTAACTGAAGAAAAAACTTCCTAAAAAGTAGAATTGACCAAATACAAAAGGAGGTAAAAAAGCTCACTGATGAAAACAATTCCTTAAAAATTAGAATGGAGCAAATAGAAGCTAATGACTTTATGAGAAATCAAGAAGCAATAAAACAAATCAAAAGAATGAAAAAATAGAAGATAATGTGAAATATCTCAATGGAAAACAACTAACCTGGAAAACAGATCCAGGAGGGATAATTTAAAAAAAATATTGGACTATCCAAAAGCCATAATAAAAAAAAAAACACACTCAACAGCCTAGATACCATTTTTATCAAGGAAAACTGCCATGATATTCCAGAACTAGAGGGTAAAATAGAAATCACCTCCTGAAAGATATACAAAAATGAAAACTGCCAAGAATATGATAGCCAAATTTAAGCAGTCCCAGGTCAAGAAGAAAATATTGCAAGCAGCCAGAAAGAAACAATTCAAGTATGGTGGAGCCACAGTCAGGATAACACAAGATTTAGCAGCTTCTACATTAAAGGATCAGAGGGCTTGGACTATGATATTCTGAAGAGGAAAGGAGTTAGGATTACGACCAAGAATCACCTACCCAGCAAAACTGAGTATAATCCTTCAGGGGGAAAAATGGAAATTCAATGAGATAGAGGACTTTCAAGCATTCTTGCTGAAAAGAGATCAGAGCTGAACAGAAAAAATGACTTTCAAATATAAGACTCAAGAAAAGCATAAGAAGGTAAAAAGGAAAGGGAAATCATGAGGGACTTAATTAAACTGTTTACATCCTATGTTTACATAGGAAGATGATACCTATTATTATTAGAGTAGGCAGAAGAAGTATACACAGACCGAGGGCATGGATGTGAGTTGAATATGAAGGGGATATCTAAAAAAATGAAATTAAGGAGAAGAATGGGAGAGGTAGAATGGGATAAATTATCTCACATAAAAGAGGTAAGAAAAAGCTTTTACAGAGGAAAAGAAGAAGGGGGAAGTGAGGTAGAGTGAGTGAACATTACTTTCATCAGAACTGCCTCAAAGAGGGAATAACATACATGCTCAATTGTGTATAGAAATCTATCTTACCCTGTAGGAAAGAAGGAGGGAAAGGGGATAAGAAAAAGGGTGTGTGACAGAAGGGAGGACAGATTAGGGGATTGCATAGTCAGAAACAAAACACTTTTGAGGAAGGATAGGTTGAAAGGAGAGAGAAAAGAGAACAAACAGGAGGGGAAATAGGATGGAAGGAAATAGTTAGCAATAGTAACTATGAAAAAAAATTCTGAAGCAAGTTCCTCTGATAAAGGCCTCATTTCTTAAATATGTAGAGAACTGAGACAAATTTATAAAAATAAGAGCCATTCCCCAATTGAGGAATGATCAAAAGATATAAATTTTCAGATGAAGTAACCAAAATTATCTATAACCATATGAAAAAATACTCTAACTCACTACTGATTGAAGAAATACAAATTAAAATAATTCTGAGGTACTACCTCATACATATTAGATTGCTAGTAGGAGAGAAAAGGAAAATAACAAATATTGGAAGGAATATGGGAAAAATGCGACATTAATGCATTATTGATGGAGTTGTGAACTGATTCAACCATTCTGTAGAGCAATTTGGAACTTTGCCGAAAGGGCTATAAAACCATGTATACCTTTTGACCTAGCAATACCACTACTATGTCTGTGTCCCAAAAGAGATAAAAAGCAAAAAGGAAAAGGACCTACATGTACAAAAATATTTGTAACAGTTCTTTTCTGATAGCAGAGTTGGAAATTGAGAGGACACGCATCAACTGAAGAAAGGCTGAACAAATTGTGGTACATGATTGCAATGGAATACTGTTATGCTATAAAAAATGATGAGCAGGGGGACGGCTACATGGTGCAGTGAATAGAGCACTGGCCCTGGAGTCAGGAAGACCTGAGTTCAAATGTGGCCTCAGACACTTAACACAAAAAACTAATCGTGTGACCTTGGGCAAATCACTTAACCCCAATTGCCCTACCTTCCCCTCTCCAAAAACAAACAAGCAAAAAAAAAGATGAGCAGGATGCTGTCAAAAAAACCTGGAAAGATTTATATTAGCTGATGCAAAGTGAAATACACTGTGTGCAAATAACAGCAATATTGTAAGATCAGTTGTCAATGACTTAGCTATTTTCAGCAATACAATGATCCAGACAGCTCTTAAGGACTTGTGATGAAAAATGCTACCTAATCCCAAGAGAGAAAAATGATGGTGCCTGAATACGTTTTGAAGCATACTTTTAAACTTTATTTTTCTTGAGGTTTTTTTTTTTGGTCTATGTTTTCTTTTACAACATGACTATTATGGAAATGTTTTGCATGGTAACACATGTATAACCTATATCTAATTGTCTGCCTTCTCAATGAGGCTGGTCGGGAGGGAAGAAGGGAGATAATTTGGTACTCAAAGTTTTAAGAATGAATGTTAAAAATTGTTTTTGCATGTAACTGGGAAAAAATAAAATACTAAATCAAACAACAATAACAAAAAACCAAAATAAAGGTTAATTATGGCTCATAATTGTAATCAAACAGCTAAGGAAACTTCATCCTGTTATGCTTACTTCAGGTTAGTCCGTGTCCTTGAAGGGAAGTTCTGATATTTTCATAATAATATCCCTCTTTATCCCTTTCATAGAAAAATTTTTAAAAATACATGATGAATCTTGTTTTCACAATACTTAAACATCTCTTAATTTACTATTTATTGTTGAGTTGTTTCAATTCTGTCCAATTCTTCATGATATCATTTGGGGTTTTCTTGGCAAAGATATTGGAGTGGTCTGCCACTTTCTTCTCCAGTTCATCTGCCAGATGAGGAAACTGAGGCAAACAGGGTTAAGTGGCTTAAGGGTCACATGACTAATAAGTGTCTGAGGCCAGATTTGAACTCAGGAAGATGAGTCTTCTTGTCTCTAGGTCCAATAATCTGTCCACCTAGCTGCTCTTTGAGTTACTATGGGATGCAAGTATGAATAACATTATTTTTAATTGCAGTATTCTGAATTTATGGTCACTATTTGTTTCAACTTCCAATCTTAAGCAACTACGTAAATGATTTCTAAGGCTTGCCATCAATCCCTGTTAAGATTATGTAACATAAATTTGTAGTGGAACTAGTTAGCAAGATGTCATCATTTTCTCAGCCTTGCTCAGCAGCATGAGCAAAACTAGTGATGGGATTAGGGAGCAAGGGGTTTGAAAGAAGAAGACTTATGTAGTTGAACTGGTTCACTTACAGGGTAAAGATGAAAAAGGAAGGTGAGGATAGCCAGTGTAGGAATAATGGTATGGGAAAGAACTAAGTAAGGGATGGAGGGACTGGAAGTTTCAGTGAAGATAAAGAATAAGGTTTGGTGTTGCAAGATAGAGGGAGAGTTGGAATGAAAATAAATTGTGATCAGGTAAGGGAATTTCAAATTTCATGAATATAGAAGTAGAATATGTGTATAGGATCAAAAATCAAAGATCTAGCCATTTCTGTGTGTTGAAGAGAAAGGTTTGAGGAGTAACTTATGGGAAATAAGTAAGTTGAAGAAATGGGAGGTTAGAATGTTTGATAAATAATCAATACATGTTTTAGAGTCCCCTAGTATCAGGGCAGGAATTGCAGAGCAGAGAAAGAGCACCCTGGAGATTAGCAGACGATAGCCACCAGAATCCTGACTGGGTGGTATATATGATCTAAAGAGGAGAGGTTACTGAATGATGGGAGTAGAGGGAGAACTTGGAAATGGCAATTGGAAGCAAAGAGTATTATATTCCCTTACCTCAACAATTCTGGAAAGCAATTTGGAACTACCCAAAGGGGTATAAAATTCTGCATACCTTTTCACCCAGCAATACTACTACTAGCTCTGTATCCCGATGTGATTTAAAAAAGGTAAAAGTAATTGTATGTAACAAAAATATTTACAGCAGCTCTTTCTGTGGTGGTTATAGCAGCAATAAGACCTGAAATATTTTAAGGATCAAATTACACAGTACAATAAGCACTCTACTTACTCAAAACTAAACCTTATTCAAGAAACTAAATCATTCACAGTTCATAACAACATATTAACAGGGTGGCCACATGGCCTTAAACAAAACATATCATTCAGTATATAACATAACACTCAGTATGTAACATGGCACACAGTATTTATCATTGCATTCAGTATATAACATAGCAATGCCCCCCACCTTAGACATTGAGGGCCAAAATCTTTGGGGAGTGAGCAGCCAGCTCCTTATCACTCAAGTACTGTCCAAAATGCTGCTTATACAACCAGGGGGTCCTAGGCCAGGGTCTTCCCTAGCACAACACATCCCCTGGGGTAGCAGAGAATACAACACACTCCACAGTAGGTTACAGTCCCCTCAATCAACATAGTGTCCAAATCCTAAAAGTCTCCTTGGAGGTATGTCCTTTCCATGCTGCCACTGAAGGATTCTACTTGGCACTATCAGGTGCATGCGTGCATGCTGGAATGACCCAAAGAGTCCAAGTTCTAACACTGCTCCAGTCACCGCTTCCAAGTCCTGAGGTGTGGTTCAGCAACAAAGGCAACAGGGTGGGTCCCCAGGACCCACTTCCCCCATCCCACCATAAACAATTCCACCCCCGTGTCCAAAACTATCCCAGGGGGATGTGTCAGGAAAGCTCCTGCCTTGCTGCAATGCCTCCATTTTGACTTGGGGCTGAGTCCTGAGTTCTGGGATTCCTCCTCCTGCAGATCCAGAGGCCGACTACTCACAGTTCTTGCCTGGGTCCTGACATAGGCAGCTCTCTACTCCTGCTCCATGTTTTGCATCACAGGGAAAGGAAATGTTCCACTCCAAGCTCTCCATGCTCGGGTTTGAGTCCACTCAGAGCAGGTTCCAGGGGGCCTTGCCCCCAGCTTCTGTCTCTGGTCCATACCACCCCCACTCAGGACAGCTCATTCTTCCTCAGCCTCATGCAGAGAGGGGCTGTTCCCGGTCTGAGCTCTGGGTACAGCACACTTCCTGGGCTTCCACCTTTTTAGCACAACTTGGGATGCTACTCCACTAAAGCCCTGCCTCCAGGCATAGCCTTGGCTCCAAGAAGTTCAAAAGGAACTTCTCCCTGGATCCTTTTTATCTCTATAGGAGCTTTAGCTACCAACAATAACACAATAACCAGAAAACAACGAACAACTATCCCAGTCTCAGTAAACCCCATATTTTCTGCTGTTGCTCGTTTTCTCCTTCCTGTGGGCAGATCCCACTCCAGTGAGTTTCTGCCCTCTAGCAAGTTCCCCTCCTCTGCTTAGCAAGTTCCTGCTGCTTACTGAGTCCCTGCTGCTGCTGCTAGTTTTCTCAGTTCTCAGAAGAATGAAAAAAATAGAAGGCAATGAATGAGTTCAAGTTGATCATCATCATTCTTAGGGATTTGGCCTTAGGGTGGAGTCCTTTCAGGACTTTAAGCTGTGGTGAAGAAGTCAATTACTGTCAAGAGATGGTTGCCATTCTTACCTTAAAGAGAAAAGAAGTCAACGTAGATAAATTCCAAAGGTTTGCTAGAGTTTATGTTCTTCAAATATAGAACATGAGTTGGTAGTATTTTTCTGTTCACACAAGCACATCTCACACTTCTTGATGGTATCTGTAGACATCTTGGGCTAGTGATATTTGTTTCTTATGAGCTCTATATCCAAAGTCATATAAAGCTTTCACGATCATAGATTGACATGTGCTGGGTAGCACCAACTCCTTCCTAGAACTATGTGTGGGATTGGGAGAGTACTCCATTGCATCATTCCAAATTCTGAGGTTCATGCTGGCAGTGTAAATTCCAGCTTTTCAGCTGTGCTTCCATCTGCTTGTAAGACAGGTCCTTTAGAGTTACATATACTTTTATTCCTTTATGTTTCCCCATGGTTTTGGTAGTATGTGGGTATACCTGTTGGACAGGGCATCTGTATCCATATTCTTTGACAAGTATGAAATATTGAAAGTTGGCTAATACTTCTACCCATCTCTGGTAAGCAATTTTTATCTATGTACCAGTCAGAATAAAAGTCAATGGATTGTTAATACATACATACTTGTAACTTTACATACAGTCTTCAAATTTCTCAGTGAAAGTCCATTTCAAAGTCAAGAATTCCAGTCTATGTAATAGATTAAGTCTCTGCTGGAACATAAAACTTGATTTCTGGTGACCATCACTCTTCTAGTAAAGAATCTCCTTCTAAGTCTTCCAAGCTGGAATCTGCATGCAAGACAAAAGACTTGCCTGGGCAGGCATAAGCTAATGCTAGTGCAGTGGGAAACAACTTACCAAATACTTTGACTGTCTGTTCACATCCATATGTACATCAGTCTCCAAAGGGCTTGGTTTTAAGAGAGGTTTGAATTTCTTGTTGTTCTTCTACTGTGCATCTTCAATCATAAACATTCTAGTTAGGTCATTCAGTAGTTAAGTTGCTAAAGAATCTGCAATAATAAATACCAAATGCTAGAAAAATCCTAATGTCCTGAAGGTTCTTTGTGTGTGGCCACATCATGAGTGCTTTTGCCTACTCTCAAAAGGTACCTCATACCTTGTTGTGATATTATATGACCCTTGCACTTAACAGAGGCTATACAAAGCTGGAACTTTTAAATTAAAAAATTTATGCCATTTTTCTATAGTTCAATATTCTCATCAGTCTTTCCTTATATGCTTCCAGCATCTTCCTCAAAACAATAACATGTCATTAAGATACACCAACACTTCAAAGGAGTTCATTTCCCCAACTTCTTTCTCCATCAGTCCTTGGAATGTGTCAGTTGCTCTTAAGATGCTTTGGGTGATAAACTTAAACTGGTAAAATAAAGCTGATTAGATAAAGAGTCTTCTTATCTTTCTCCATCACTGAAATCTGGTAGTACTCACTTCCTAAATCCAAAACTGAGAATTGTTGACTGCCTAATCAATAATCCAGGGAATATTAAGTGCCTGAAATGGTTTACTGGTTGACTTTGGTTCTTTTGTTCAAAGTTCAGTAGTCTTCAACTATATGCATTTTCCATTCTTTCTTGGTACAGCCATCATAAGTGATGAATGTGGACTGTAGACTTTATAATGATGCCATTAACAAGTAGGTTCTTAAGATGGTCTCTGAGGTTATCCTTTACTGACAAAAGGACTTTTTTAGATTATTCCTAGAATAGTTGAATCTTGTGGGTGGCTCTTCAGGCACATCCTACATTCTACTCAGGCAATAAGAAAACACCTATTCTCCTGCTGAGAATCTGACTCAATAGTTCCTTCAATTTTTCTATATTGAAGGTTCCCTGAAGTCAATTAAAAAAAATTATTTATTTACTTTTAGTTCACAACATTCAGTTCCACAATCCTTTGAATTCCAAATTTTCTCCCCCTTCCTCTCCTCCTCACTCCCCACCATGGCAGCATGCAATCAAATATAGGTTCTACAAATACCTTCACATTAAACATTAGTCATGTTTGAAGTCAATTTTTTAAAAAAAAGATTAATTAATTTATTTTTAGTTTTCAATATTCACTTTGGTAAGATTTTGACTCCTAAATTTTCCCCCTGCCTTCCCCACTCCCTTCACCAAGATAGCATGCAATCTGATATAGGCCTGAAGGGGTAAGGTAAGCCCCTCTGTAAGGAATAAGATTATACAAACCAAGGCCCTAACTCAATATGACCTTTCTATTATCCTGAGTTGTTCTGGAATAGAAAATCCTGGGAACATGAGGGCTGCGCTTCTCCTGGGACCCTGGCCAGGACCTTGAGAAGAGATATGGTTAACTGCCCAACTCCTGGAACTAGCCATTCCAAGGAAACATTGTTCTTGCGGGGGACTTTGGAGGGATTGGCCTCCCTCCCTGGCCTCACAAAAGATGATGCTTGCTAAAAAAAAAAAACAAAACACCTGGCAGTATGCCTTCTTTGTTCTCAGCACTACTTAAACTGTAAGATTCAGACCCCAAATTGGAATCTCACCCATGGAGGAGACGTCCTGCCTGGGACCCTCCTGAGTGGAACCCTGATGGCTGTACCCGGGATTCCCCAGTTTGTGTGGTCAGGTGCTTGCTTCTCCGCATCGGTGATGACTGTAAATATGTATAGATATGTTCTGCTATGCAGTTGGAGCCCTGCCTGTCCCAAGCAGGACCATGATGGGTAGTCAGGTGTTGGTGCTTCCCCACATTGGTGATGATTGTAAATATGTATAGATATATTCCACTAAGCAGTTGGAGCCCT
>CM053580.1:333747891-333797823 GCA_028627135.1 Pseudochirops cupreus
GTGACATAGGAGAGAACAGACTGGGGGAGGGGGGACACACTGGGATGGCTGTTTTGGGGCGGTGGGTGGGGGAAAGACGGGGAGAAAATATGTAACCCAAAATCTTGTGAAAATGAATGATGCAAAGTATAATAAAATTTAAAAAAAAAAAGAATTTTTCACCCTATCTTTCCCCTACCCCTACCCCAAAATAGCAAGCCTACTGAATACCCCTTCCCCCAATCTGTTCTCTCTTATATCCTCCCCCATCACCCTTCTACCTTTCTAGTAGGGCAAGATGGATTTCTATACCCCAGTGCCTGTATATCTTATTTCCCAGTTGCATGTAAAAACACAAAAACTTTTTTTAAACATTTGTTTTTAAAACTTTGAGTTCCAGATTTTTTCCCCTTCTTCCCTCCTCACCCACCCCCACTGGGAAGATAAGCAATTCAATATAGGTTGTACATGTGTGGTTCCCCAAATCATTTCCATAGTAGTTATATTGTGAAAGACTAACTATATTTCCTTCATTCCTATCCTGCCCCACACTTATTCTATTCTCTCCTTTGCCCCTGTCCCTTTTCAAAAATGTTTGCTACTAACTACTCTCTCCCCCAATCGGTCCTGCCTTCTATCATCCCCCCTCTTATTGCCTACTCCACTATTTTCCTGTAGGGTAAGATACCCAAATGAGTGTTTATGTTATTCCCTCCTTAAAAAGCCAAATTCAATGAGAATAAGGTTGTCCCATTCCCTTTCACCTTCCTGCTCTTCCATTTCATTGCTGCTCATGCCAAGTTTGTGCTTCTACTCCGCCATCTTGGCTCCGCCCCGCATCTGGATTTGTTAATAAGAGAAAGGCACATGTATGTGGGAACTCCTGCCCACAGTGCAGGAAAACTTTAAGTTACTGGGCAATGGGGAAGTCATAGGGAGAGGAAAAGGATTAATCACCTCCCAAAGGAGAGGAGAAAGGTGATGGTAAAAGCAGTATTCTTTTCCCTTAGGAGCTGCTAGACCATGAAGACAGGATGGTCTGCTTATCTACAAAGGTCTCAGAAGCACAAAACAGATTCTCAGTCTGGTGCAGACTGACTAGAGCCTGTCTTGACTCCTGAGGACACTCAAGGAGGCCAGTTTGGGACACAAATAGGAAATTACATCGGCTCAAGGGAGTGCTTCATCCTTGGCACATTTGGAGTCTCTTGCATATTCCAGGTCCAGTGTGACCAGAGAATATGGCAACTCAAGAAGACAAGTTCAGGGGCCCCTTAACACAGTGCAAGAGAACCTCAGGGTACAAACCACCTACAAACTGGGAAAGTTATAGGTACACAGAGAATTCCGTGTTTTTTTTTTCTAAAATTCAATTTCCCAGCTATTTAATTTATAGCTTTTAAAAAAAATAGCTACAAAGGAAGTGATGTGTTTTCTCTTCAAGTTTCTAGTATACTTTGAACTTTGGTCACAGTTACCTTCCTGGCTATCCAAACTCTAATTCAATAGCTTTCTTTCACCTACTCACATAATTTTCACATACTAAAATCCTTATTTCCTGGGCAGCCATATTCCCAGATCAACTTCCCTGAATTATTCCTGCTTTTAAAGCTTTTCCAACTGTCTGCTCTATTCAGCTCCATAATTTGAATTAATCATCAGTTAACAAGCATTATTAAGTACCTAAATGCCAGGCACTTTGCTAAGCAATGGGGATACAAAGACAAAAAGAAAACACGACTTGCTTTCAAGAAGCTTACATTCTAACAGAGGAGACAACACACATATACAGAGGTATACACAAATGATAAAATGAGACCAAGAAAGCCCTTGTGAAGAGGTGGGAAGGGAGTTCATTCTGGGCAGAAACAGGAAACATCTAGTACAAAGGCATCAGACAGGAGATAGAATATTGAGTGTGAAGAAAAGCAAGGACAATTTGTCTTGACCCAGAGTGTGTAGAAGTGAAAAATATGTTAAGAAGACTAGAAAAGCCATGTTGTAAAGTATTTTAAAGGCCCAACAGAAGATTTTATGTTTAATTCTCAGAATAATGCCACTGGCATTTATTGACTATTGGGGATATCGTGGTTAATATGCTTTAGAAAAACTATTTTGGTGGCTGTAAGGGGAATAAAATATATATGTATGTGTGTCCTATGTATACACATGTATATATGTGTATATACATATGTATATAGATGTATGTATGTACATGTAAGTATATATACATAGGGGAAAGCACTGAGCCATGAGATCTATCAGGAAACTAATATAAAAATTTAGGTGAGAAGTGATTGAAACCTCAAATAGGATGATGGTCATGTGAGTGGAAAAGAGAACATAAGTAAGATGTGTTGAGGATAAAAGGAAAGGATAAAATTTGTCAATTCATTATCTTCTCTCTCCACACTTTATGAGTTCTGATTTCTCTAAAAGTTCTACACTTCACTCTTACTCTCTGTTATGAGAATTTTTTATTTTAACTTTCTTTTATTAATTTTTATTATTGGGGGTAGGGGTGGATCAAAGCTATTTCTCCCAGTTAGAAGTTTTTTGAGCTGGCTTAAACCTGTCCCATGGGATATGAACATTTACTTAAGGCCTCAAATATTCCTCAGATAAGAAGCTGAAGTGGGAGTCAAGTTTTCCCCAAATAATTGGATTTGCCTGGCTTTAACTCTGTAGTTTACTTTGAGATATATAAATCTTCCCTGTCAATCAGCCCATTGTAAAGCCTCTAAAAGTAGTTTAATCTGTTAACTTGATTTAGTTTATATATAGAATCTGTTTAACCAGGTTTATTTTCTTAGGAGATATATGGTATTATGATTCTGTTTAAGTTTGTTCAACCTGTATGGCTTAAAAAGATACATGAGATTGCTGTATGTCAAAAATAATTTCTTTGTCTCTCTGACGTAATTATCTTTTTAAAGGTTTGTCAGAAACTCCAGCCTTTGCTCAGCATTATTTTTCTACCTCCTGAACTTGTGCTTAAGCATAACACCATCTAGGTTTTTAACCTTTAATCTTTGCTTTGTGGTAGGTTTATTTGGCAGCAATAACTTACCACATGAATTCAAAGAGGTAATATTTCTCCCATAACACCTCCTACTCCACTGGAAAGGAACTTAATTAGTTAAATTTCTAGTACTTGTCTTTTCAGATGGAATTAACACATTGCATCAGTATACTTTAAATTACTCTGGTTTCAGCTAGAAAAAGATTTATTCCTAAATCCATATATGATTCAGGAGGGGCTGGGGGTGGGAAGGCTTGGTTTCTGCCTATACCCAGAAATTACTCACTTAAGGAAGACTTCCTCCATAGTTGTAACAGAGACTCCATAGCTAGAAATGCCTAGCTTTCTCTGATTCTCTTCTAGTTCAGTAAACAATCCTTCAAACCTAGAAGAAGAAGGAAAAGAGAAAGCAAAAGTGCCATTCTGGTTCATTCTAGTTGCATTTTTATCATTTTGTCACAGTCTCTTAATTTTTTCCCCCATAAGATAGACAAAAATTAATTAGTTCTTTATTATAATACTCTTGAAGTCTGTGCATCCATTCTAAGCTAGAAAAGTATGAAATAACAGGAGAAGGGGATAATAAATGACTCTGGTGGAACCTTACCTTAACCAGCTACCTGAACTTGTAATATTTCTTTCTGAATAGGCTGGATAATGTCTATACCTGGTTAAGGGCAATTGTGTAATGAGTAAAGAGATGTCACCACTGTCTTATGCAGGAGAGATAAATGGTCTTTTCATCAAAGGAAAAGTAAGGCATTGTTGTAGAGGGAGAGAAAACTCATAGAAAGATAGGGACTCTAGTATCTGGGGACCAGGAAAGACTTTCTTTCTAAAAGAGCCTGGTTAGACAGTTGGGATCTAGTCCTCATGAAAAGTTATTCAAGATGGAATTAAGAGAAGAATAAAAACTTTATGAGCATTGACAAAAAGCCCTGGACCAGAAATAACTGGCACTAGAGTAGCTAAGATAATTGTATCTAGCTTGTAGAGATCTTTAGCAAAATGGATGAATTTGGAATCTGTATATAATTTATATGCCTGTAAATACCTGTCTGTCTACACTCTGTATTCTTATAAATCCTTATGGCTATAATAAAATAGTTTGTGTTGAATTTAAGAAGACAGCTCTGAGAAGTTAGTACTCTTATGTGGGGGGGAGGGGAGGCTTTGGTAGATAAAAGGAAGCCTATATTCCTAGGATCTTAACATTTAGATTTGGAAAGGATTTTAGAGCTCTTCTAATCTGATTTCATTTTACAACTGACCTGACTTAAGGTACAGAGAGGTTAGTCTGTATGAGGCAGTAGCTACAGGAAGGACTCAAGTTAGGGAAACAAAGGTAGAAAATACAGAGGGATATAAAAGCAGTAATGTTATTAACAAATTTATGTGTGCTTGGGTATATGGTCTAAGGAAATGTTAAAATCAGATAATTTAGTTAGATCACATAGGAAATAAAATTCATTTAGCAAAGAAACAGTTCTGGTACTAGACCTCAAATATTCCCCCTTACAGAATGAATATGAGCCAACATATCTACAAATATTTCCGAAGTTTAGTAATGAGCTGTATATCTCAAATAAAACAGAGAAAAACCTCAATATTTCAAAATTGAACTTCCTAAGAGAACTTAACTCTAGAATCTCTATCTCTAGGATAATCTCTAGATTTGCCAAAATGAGTCATAAATATATTTGGGTGACATGAAGGCTTCCAGTATTCCACACCAATAATGCCCATTTCTAAGGTGGTGACTAGACTTCTGAGAAGATGGCAGAGTGACTAATGCCACTCTGGGCCACTACAACTACAACAGCTATTTGAGAAACAAATAATACTACTAATAGCAAAAACTTAAAAAAATATTAAAAAGTTCTTCAATATCAGAAAATATCAAAGTATAAAAACGGAGGAACCAGCTACCAAAGAAGTAAAAACTTCGACAGACAAATTAAAGCAGATAATTTATAATTTAGTGGCAGTGAGGTGGTACATTGGATAGAGTGCCAGGTCTAGAGTCAGGAGGACTTATCTTTCTGAGTTCAAATCTGGCCTTTAGCAGCATAACCCTGGGCAAGCCACTTACACCTGTTTGCCTCAGTTTCTCATTTGTAACATGATCTGGAGAAGGAAATGGCAAACCACTCTAATATCTTTGCCAAGGAAACTCCAAAACAGGTCATGGAAAATAAGACACAACTAAAAATGACTGAAATAAAGGAATATTATGACATTTATCCAATTAACATATTAAATAACATATAGTAATAATGATGCTAGGTTACAAAAAGAATTAAACATCATATTAGGTAACCTAAGAATCTGAAGACTTTAGCCTTTTAAAGAAAAAAGAATAAAAACAGCATTTCTTTTTTTAGAAAATTAAAATGAGTAACAATGAGACTACAGAATTACAGATTTAGCAACAAAGCATACTTGTATTATCTGCTAGAAGAGTGCTTAAAATAACTTAGGGAAGTTAATCTTCTCATCCTGCCCTAAGATAGTTAAAAAAAATTCAAGTTCACAATAGAAATAAAAGTGGAGAAAAGAAATAATTTCATCAAAAAAGAGAAAAACGCAAGATGACAAAATATCAGTACATTTAACAACAATAAAATTAAATATGAGGTGGTTAAATTCCTCTATTTAAGAAATCCCCACTACATAACAACTTGAAAATTGAAACCCAATACATGACACATTGAAAGAAAAATGTTACAACTAGAAAGCAGTAATTACTCTCTCATTTGTGGTGTTACATCCAGTCACATTTTTTCTATTTTTTGGTGGACCTACTGCTATGTAGAAGCAGTTTTCAAAGTATGAATTTTCAATATTTATATTTTCTGTCAGGAAATTTAAGGAATGTGCCCATTCTTGGCGCAAAGTAAAGGCAGAAATGGGGGGCAGTTGGGCGGCACAGTGGATAGAGTGCTGGTCCTGGAGTCAGAAAGACTTATTTTTGTGAGTTCAAACCTGGCATTGGACGCTAGCTGTGACCCTGGGCAAGTCACTTAACCCTGTTTGCCGCAGTTTCCTCATTTGTAAAATGAGCTTCAGAAGGAAATGGTAAACCACTGATCTTTGACTTTTCACTGATACTGATCTTTGCCAAGAAAATCCCAAATGGGGGTCATGAAAAGTCAGATGTCCAGGTGCCTTTCCTGAAGAATACAGAAGTAACTAAATAATTAAAATATGAACATCATCAGCTCAACACTCTTTATATTCATACCTTTCAGCATTCTCTTTGGGTAGGATGAATGATAACTCAGCTCCAACATTACTTTCCATTGTGGCATTTGGTACATGGTGAAAAATCAGTTGGGAAATTTTCTTTATATTACATTTAGGTTCCTTCACCATGATCAAGTGGTATCCAGCACCTGAAATAATTTTAAAAATCAAATGAAAGTTTTACTTTTTCTATTACCCTTGATAGACCATATGTAATTTGGCTACAATTGTGAAGAGATTTTTCCTAGAGCCTCTAAATGCTACTCTCAAGTTTTGTCTCCTCAGATGGTGAATGTTAAACATAGGATGTAACCTAGTATTTCATAAGTGGATAATCAAACAGGTGAGGAAAACCATTGGTATGAGACCCTAGAATTGCTAAATGTTGAGAGTAAAAGTCAAAGACATCTGTAGGGAAGATAATTTGGGGGGTTGAGCAAATATTTCTAATGGTAATTTTTCTCAAGGCTTTATCTATTTATCTATCTGGTGCCTGGGACTAGGTATAGAGGTAACAGAAAATGGTATTTTTGGGAAGACAAGTTTCTGTAATATACTCTCTCATTAAATTTAAACTGTTTTATTAAAGGTCAGCAATGACCTTCTTGATAAATCCAAAAGGTTTTTCATAATTTTCATTCTCCTTCACCTTTGATTAGGTATTGTTGAACACCTCATTCTTGGGAATTCTCTCTTCTCTTTATTCCTCTAATATTGTCCTACCTTTTCTAGAGCTTCATCTTTTTTCTTTCATTCTCTTATGTCATAATAATAAGTATTTATTCAGGCTAAGTTCTCAGCCCTTTCCTATTTTTCTCTGTATACTTCATTGCTTAGGGAATTCACATTATTTTCATGACTTCATATACAAAGCTTATGCTAATAAGGTCCTAAATCTAAAACAGAATTAAATAGTAATTAATATTAGTAAAAGATTGGTGAGAAGATCCCTGACTTTTTGGTATGTGTTGTATCTTGCTTTTAATTGGGAATAACTGTTTCTAATTCATAGATATTAAAATTTGTTATTTTTAATAGCAATAATTTAATAATGATTTTCTTTTTTATATCAAAGCATAAGGAAAGTCTTGGCATTCAGACCATGGGATACATAATCCATAATATAGGTACCACTGCTGATCTGGTGGCAATTATACATATTGAAGACATAAAACCTAGGAGAAAACAGCCTTTTAAAAAGTAACCTTACAAGCCAAAATCTATAAAATCTTTATATTTAATCTTCCAATATTTTTTGCTCTTCTACCACTCAAATTTAGGGGCTTATGCCAAGTACCTAGCCACTAACTGGGTTATCGTTTGCTCTTTTCTCTTCCTTTTCTAAGCTACCCGGGTGGCTTATCCTGGTTTCCAATGGTATTACTTGGTTATCCCAGTAGCCAATCTTATATTCCTTAAAAAACATTTAACTATGTCTCTTCTACTTAAAAATACACACTTGCCTTCTGAATCAAATTAAATCAAATCAAATCCCAATTTAGCTTTCAAGTCTGTCATAATCTAGTCTCAGATTTCTATTACTTTATTTCTGTTACCATTATTTTCCACTATTCCCCCTTATGAACCCTGTATTCCAGCTTGGTTTCCTTACTGACTCACAGACCATGACCACTCTCACCTCCATTCATTTCTTTATTTCTTCATGAAATGCTCACTCCTCTCCCTTCTAACAACCCAAACACCATTTATTCTACAGTGCATAGTTCAAGTTTCATCTCTAATATAAAACCTTTCTCTACTACTCCAGTTCACAAAGATCTTTCTAAAAATCTTACAAAACAATATAAACATTTAATTATATAATATATTGTAACTGTTTTATGTGTCTTGCCTCTACAAAGAAATTGTGAGCTCTTTGAGAGCAATGACTTCACAAGTAGGCCATGTACTTCCTGTCCCCACCAGTTCCAAAAAGAATGTTGGGCACATTTCAGGAACTAAAATGAAAGTGATCTATAAACCATATCTTTTCATTAAGGTGAATATTTGAATTAGTCTACCCAAGGAAAACAAAGGGCTGAGATATTGGAGATGGTAGTTCATTCTATATATTAGGTGGAAATGAGCATGATCTGTGGGTTAGTGATCTGATTTGCCTGACTAGACTAGAGGGTGCATATATTGAAAAATAGTGGTAAGTAAGTTTGGAGAGTTAAAATGGAGTCAGATAACAGAAGATGAAGAAGTTAGGTAGAGGAATTTAAATATGATACAATAGGAAATAGGAAACCATTTTAGTTTCTGGTTTAGTTTTACTGAAGAAATTCATTATGAAAATTATAACTAAGAAAGATTAGTCTGACGGCAGTATGTTGGTGGGATCAAAGGAGGGAAAAACTAGAGAGACCATATTTATGTTTGAGGAATAGTGAAGAGCCACAGCACTGCAGTTCTCCCTTGGCCATAATGGCAATGCGGTCACCCAGCAGGTCAGCTTCGTCCATATGGTGGGTGGTTATTAGGATGGTACGGTTACTTTTCTGCTGCTGAAGGAGATTCCAGGTAGCCCTTCTTGAGATCAAATCCATACCAGATGTAGGTTCATCTAGCATCACAACCTATAGGCCAGAGAGAGAACTTAGTGACACTGATAACTGGTGCTATATCATATATGGAATCTCTTATTATTCACAGAGCCCACTTTAGATTTGCTTTGTATCCACTTTCCAAGTTAAGGTAAAAGACAAAAGTAGTTCAGTCATTTCTCTGACTTCAGATAAGGTCAGGCTAAATCAGAGCTAGTCCCTGTAAGCCCTATTGCCATACCAATCCTATAACCATATATCAGACCATTGTTATTTTTCTTTGGAAGTTCTTTTTAGAGGATTATGTTTGTATCTCACTTAAATTTTATATAAGTTAATGTTTCTAATCAGACAACAGTAAGGATCATTTTGACCAGATTTAGTACCTTAGAGTCTCCTATGAGTGCAATACTGATGGAGAGTTTACGCTTCATCCCTCCACTCAGTGAAGTTGAAAATGCATTTCGTTTTTCTTCCAGGTTAAAAACATTCAACATATGATCAATTTCACCTTTTAACTTCTTTTTAGGAAATCCTTTCAGCTAAAACACCAAGAGAGAAGATTTAAGTAGTCTTCTAAATTTGAATATGAATCTTAGGAGTTAGGGCTATCAGGGAAGGACCTTAGAAATAATTTTCTCTTATATTATGAATGATGAGGAAACTGAGATCCATAAAAATGAAGTCACTTGCCTCATACTCAATAAGTGGCAGATCCAAATGCTCTTCCCATTCAATGACACTGCTACAATTTAGAGCAACTTTAGTTTCAGATGTTCTCTCCCCACCAGTCTTACTTTGTTTTAAAAGGATTAAGGCAGTGCCCTGCACCGTAACTCTTCAGGGCCTCAGTTATTGATCTGTAGAGGGTTTGGGCTAGATGAATTCTAAGTTCCTTTCCTGCTATAAATTTATGAGAATACTATTTTGGGATATAATAAGGGTGCTTTCTTAGACCCATCACCCCCAAGCATGTGAACAGAGGGGAAAAAAATTTCTCTTTGGATTACCATAGCGAAGAAGTAAAGATGTTCTGCTACTGTCAAGTAATCAAACAAGAGGTCATGCTGCGGGCATAAACCCAGGTTCTTTCGGATCTGAACCATATCCTTTGTGATTTCAAGGCCATTAACATATGCCTGTCCACTTGTAGGAGGATACAGACCTGAGGGCCAACCAAAAGATATCTCAGAAATTTATCTGCAGCAACAACTTCTGTTTTAAGGTTCTCATAAGAA
This sequence comes from Pseudochirops cupreus, assembly GCA_028627135.1. Classification (NCBI taxonomy): domain Eukaryota; kingdom Metazoa; phylum Chordata; class Mammalia; order Diprotodontia; family Pseudocheiridae; genus Pseudochirops; species Pseudochirops cupreus. Next base: position 333,757,923 of record CM053580.1, read on the forward strand.
ATCAGATTAAATGGATCCTTTCTATTTTAACTAATTTGATTCAATAAAGAATTATTTAATGCTACTATATGTAAGATAATTATTTGGATTCTGGAGATGATAAAAAATTATACAGTCCCTACTTTCAGGGAGATTATATTCTATTGGGGGAATTGTCATGAATGAAGATCAATAAAATATATGGAAGAGAATGATATGGACAAAGGAGAGATCCACAGAAAACACATTAGGGAAATATCTGTGAGGAAAAGACTTTAAGCTGGGGTATTAGAGAAGGTTTCATCTAGAACAGTGGTTCTCAACATTCCTAATGCCGCGATCCTTTAATACTCATATGTGGGTATATCTGCTTGTGGGTGGACCCACCTGAAGACAGATAGAGGAGCGGTGTCTTGGTTCCTAAGACCATTGGAAATATGTGTTTTCTGATGGTCTTAGGCGACCCCTGTGAAAGGGTCGTTTGACCCCCAAAGGGGTTGCGACCCACAGGTTGAGAACCGCTGATCTAGAAGCTAGCACTTAAACTCAGCACAGATAGAAGATAAAGATTTTGAAATTCAGAGATCTGTAAAGTATGCTTGTGAAGGTAGTAAAAACATCCCATCAGTCTTGGTACTCCATCTTTTTAAAAAAAAATGGCTATATGCATATTTGTTGCCTTGGACTATACCCTTTCACCCAAGCTAGCTGGAGGACTGGCTGGGCCAAATGCTGGTAAAGAGGCCAGTATTCTACTCCCATTCCCCCTATCTCTCAGATGCTTCACTCTGGCTAAAATAGGCCCAAACAGGGCCAGAATTGTGTATACTGAGGAGAGGGAGCCATAGAGGACACACTTGGCTTCAAAAGGGTGTGGAAGAGGGAGGAGAAGATAACAAGACCTTTGGTTACAGAAATGAGAGCTGAATTGTTCAACTCAAGGTCTCCAGACCGCCAAAATGAAGGTAGAAGTTATAGATCCATCTGTATAGACCCTTCTCTGGACCCTAGTAGCTACCTCCAGAACACAACCATTCAGGGTCTCAATGGAAGGGGAAGTAAAGGAGACAGAGAGGACTGTTCATTCCCCACACCCAGATAGGGGGAGATAGGCCAAGAATTTGAACTCTTCCTCCCTAGCAGCCTGCCCAGCCCAGAAAAAGAGGGGTTAAAGCACCTGGGTCACTGGAGTATGGGAAATGAACACTCCTACCCCACAATATTGTCTCTCTGGAGCCTGGAAAAATCCCAGGCCTTTGAGCCCCTTCTCAGGGTAAAGCTGAGAGCAGAAACTTTTTATGACTGACTCCTTTTTATTTCTTTTATCTCTTGTACCTTTGATTGGAGAGTGGAGCCATCAACTCTAAATTCCACATTTAAGGAGGTAGCTCACCTTACAACATCTCATTTCTCACTTTGCCACACTACTTTGGGACTTCTCTGACTTTTCCACCAAATCCAACTTTTCCACCACCAGACCCCTGTGTCTGGTACCTTCTCTAACTCCCACCTTAGCTTTTCAGCTTCCTTTTCTATGTTGTTTTCCCCCACTAGATGGTAAGCTCTTTAACGGAAAAGGCTATCTTTCTTTTTTTTCTTATTTGTATCCTCAGTGCCTAGCACATTGCCTGGCACTAGTAGGCACTTAATAAATGTTTACTGACTACTTAGCATATTGAGCTTAGGGAACAGCTAGTAGCCCAATTTGGCTGTAAAGTATGAGGAATAATGTCAAATGAAGCTAGAAAAATGAATTGGAATGATATTATAAAGGACTTTAAGGACAGGCTGAAAAGTTTGGATCTTATCCTAGGGCAATAAGAATTCATTGAAAGTTTCTGAACCCAGCAGAGTGACTAATTGCAACCTGATATATTAAAGCAACTATTTTGATAGCTGCATGAAGGATGGCATAATGAATAGAGAGACTGCAATAGTTCAAGTGAGAAGTAATTAAGATTTGAACTATGTTGGTGGTCGTTTGAATGAAGAGAAGGGGACATATATGAGAAATGTTGCAAAGGTGGAATGACAAGACGTGGTGATGGAATGGTGCTAGGAGGAAGGACTAATTTAACATGACTCCAAGTATTCAAACCTAGGTGACTAGAAAGATGGTTGCACCACCACAAGAAAGACACAAGTTAGAAGGGTGATGGAAGAAATTTATGAGTTCAGTTGTGGGTATGACGAATTTGAGGTGTGGGCATGATACTCAGGGAAGGAAATCCAGTGGCAGTTGGGAGACATGCGACTGCAGCCCAAGGGAGATAATATTAAGTCTGAATTTATTAAGGTGGTGATTAAACCCTTGGGACTGGATTAGGTCACTAAGGAAGACAGTACAGAAAGAAAAAGGAAGAGGGGTCTGAACTGAGCTTTGTAGGATGCTCATGCATGCTTAAATGGTAGTAGAAGGATAATAAACTAGCAAAAGAGATAGAAAAGGAACTGAGAGCAGTATCATGACAGGTAAGATAAGAAAGTTTATCCAGAAGCAGAGGGTGGAAAACAGCATTGAAAGGTGAAGAAAGAGAAAGGAAGATGAAGACTGAAAGGAATTTTTGAATCAAGAGATCATCAGTGACTTCTGCTGAAGTAAATTCAATAGAGTCATATTGCAAGGGGATGACAAGCAAAGTGGTGAAGAAAAGGAGGCTACGAGTAAAGGCAATTCTTTTTAGGAGTTTAGCAGCAAGAAAGAGAGATATGCAATACGGAGATGGCTGGGTCAAGTAAAAATTTTTGAAGGCTAGGGGTTACCTGAGAACATTTGTAGAAAGTGAGGATATAGCCAGCAGATATGGAAAGTATGAAGAAGAGATGAGGTACTGAACAGGAATTAGTAGGAAAACAGAGCAAGTTTGGCAGATACTAGATTTAGACTAGCACTTTACACCAAATACAACAGTAAGCTCAAAATGAATAAACACTCCAAACACAAAAGTTCTTATCATTCTGGAAAACAATCTGTAATTATTCAGGAAAAGTTAACAAACTGCTCATTTCTTTTAGCCCAGTGCAAGATTTGTACCCTACGGAAATAAAAGAGAAAAAGACAGGGCCCTTATATATGAAAATATTGATAATAATGCTTTTTGTGTTAGCAAAATGTTGAAAACAAAATAGGTGCTACTGACTGGGAAATCATGAAACAGTTGGGGTATATGAATATAAAGGAATATTATTGCATTGTGAGAAATGATGAATGTCTCTTGGTAGGGATGTAGAGCACCATGGGTACTGAATATTGCACATGCTATAATATGCTGCTGCTGCGCTGGTGTTTCTTAAATGTTTTTCTTTGAGAAGACGATACAAATACAACTTTTAAATAATGTCTAAGACATAGGGTGGCTGAGATGGAGAAAGCTCCTCAAAATATAGGGAACTGAATATGTAAAAATCTCAGGAACAAGGAAGTCATAAAAAGGAAACAAATAGATGAGCTTCTAAGGCTGTGATTCTGTGGAGGTTATTGTTCTCCTTTATGCTGTGGTCTAACCAGAGGTCTAACTAGTGACCAGAACACCTGGAACAAAGTGAGTGGTTATAGTGTGGTTTAGTATATGAAGGGTTAGGCTCAGAGTTAGGAAGTCCTGCCCTGTCTCTGTCACCCATTAGCTCTGTTGTTAAGGATAAGTGGCTTAACCTCTCAGTGCTCCCAGGCAACTCTCTAAGACTAAATTACAGATGAGTTGCCATGTTGGATTTGTGGAAGGATTTTCTACATTGGGAGTCCCCTACACTAATCAAATGACAAATCTATCCTGCCTCCTCTACAAAATGTTATAGACACCTTGCAAATAACTAAAACATCATGATAACAGTAATGATAGTAATAAAAAACTCTTTAACATTTATATGGCACTTCAAGGGTTTTCAAAGTATTTTACGTACATGATCTCAGTCGATCCTCATAACAATCTTATAAAGTGCTATAGTGTATATGTATTAGGAAGTACCCTAGCACACCCAGGATGGCCTGCTAGCACAGGTTCTTTGATCTGCTTTTCTAAAGGAAAGACAACTTTAAAGGGGTCAATAATCTTACTTTAATTATAGATAAGTAGAATGAAGTGAGTATCCAAGAAAGAATTCAACAGATAGGGCTCCAACTGTCTGAACAAAGTAATACAACCACCTACATACACCACCAGACTGGGAGAGCACCAGCATTTGAGTAGTTGGCAGGATCTGTGTGGACGAAAGGAAATTATGGTGTGTGCTGGCCCAGTTATCGTGCTGCTCTTCGTCAGCATCTTGAGAGAAACCGAGTGAGCAACAGTAGTGGGAGCAGTTTCCTGGGTGCCTAGAGCAGGGACCCTGGGAGATAACCTCTCCTTCCCCCTCCATACCACATTAGCACTCCTGAGGAGACAGGTTGAGCAGCAGCTATGGGAGGAAAACAAGTTTGTGGAAGGTGGGGATGGCCAGAGTCCAGGCTTGAGCAGAGTAGCCCCATCCCAGACAGTGCTGGAGGGGTGGAGGCTCTGGAAGTATGCTGTGTCCAGAACCCAGGCCAGAGCAGCCCCTCCCCATGTAAAGGTGGGGGAAGGATGAGCTGCCCCAGAGTTGGGGTAGTGTGGACCAGAGACAGAGGCTGGAGGCAGGAGCCCCTGGAGCCTGAGGTACCTGGACCCAGGGAGGAACAGAGAGAGTTTGGAATGGAGCCATGCAACAGGAGCAGAGAGCTGCCTGCATGTAGACCCTGGTGAGGTGAGGGCAGGAGCAGAGAGTTGCCTGTGCTGGGACTCAGGCAGGAGCCAGGAGTGGTTGGTTCCTGGACCTGCAAGAAGAGGAACCCCAGAGCTCAGAATTCAGCCCTGGGGCAAGGAAAAAACTTTGTAGCAAGGTAGGAGCACTGAGCGTGCTTTCCTGCTGTGCCTCCCTGGGATGGTATAGAATCCAGCAGGTGGAGTTGTCTATGGTGGGTGGGAGGAAGTGCCATAACCCCCTGGGACCTACCCTGCTGGCTTTGTTGCACAGTCACCTCTCAGGACCTGGAAGCAGGGGCTGGAGCAGTGTTAAGACTTGGAACACCTGAAAGTGCCAGGCAGAATGAGGAGAAGGACACACCCCCAAGAGAAGTCTACTTGGACTCTTTGTTTTAGATTGAGGGGATTACAACCTACTGTGACCTAGGGGTAGAGTGTGTTGTGTTTTCTGCTGCCTCTGAGGATGTGCTGTGCTAGGAAAGACCCTGGCCTGGGATCCCCTGCCTATATAAACAAATATTTTGGAATATTATATACTTTGTATTTGTTAAAGGTCATGTGGCCACCCTGGTAATAAGTTGTTATATATTTTGCAAATGTGAAGCTTATGATGTGTTTATTTTCAAGGAATTATGTTGTACTTATTTTTTAAGAGATGTTAATGCCTCCCACTGGCCTATGTAATGAACATGTAAGATCTTGGGGCCGAATGTAATGTTAATGGAATAGGAAGATCTTCCCTGTCCATTAAGAGGACTATGTGACCACATGTGATCCCTCTTCCCTTGGAACAGGAGCCATGTTCCGCTGTGTTCCCAGGTCTAAAGTTACACAGGTATTTCAATCACAGACACCTTGCTAAAATCACAGCTGTGATACATCCTGAGTCACACAGAACCCATTGGGGGAGGAATTTGCATCAGGAGGAGCTTGCTTAGGGGGAGGCTCGCTTATAGGGAAGCTTGCTTGTAGGAAGGCTTTGGCACTAAGCTAATTAGGCACTGAGTCAGAAGAACTGTGATGTCGTGTGTATTGGAGCCCTATGTGTTGGATTCTTTCTTGGATAACTCACTTCTTTCTATTTATCTGTAAATAAAGTAAAATTATTAACCCTTTTAAAGTTGTCTTTCCTTTAGAAAAGCAGATCAAAGAACCTGTGCTAGCATCCTAGGTGTGCTAGGGTGCTTGCTAATACAGTATACTGGAAAGGAAGTGCTATAGGGTATAATAAAATATAGCAAAAGAGAAGCCACTGGCACCAGATACATTCTCATAGGAAAGGAAACTATATACAGTAAAGAGCAGGCCAAACAGAACAGAGTTTTGTTGGAGATGGTTATAGCAAAGTTCATTTTGGAGGTGGAATTGTTGTGGAAAAGACTGGAAGAAAGGAGTGTGTATCTCCTGGGCAAGAGTCCTGATGTTTCTCTTGAAACAATCTCAATTGCAGAAAGTGATTAATAGCTTCCTTAACAGGACAGACCCCTGAATGTATACCTCATCTTTTCCCCGTCCCACAGAGAAATTAGAATATGTGGGAAGCTTTTTAATAGGGACAGAGTTAACTACCTACTTTGCCAGTATTAATTCACATCATATATTCCACTGGAGTAAAATCAATGAGCATACTTTACCTATAATTATAATTTCAAATAATATTTAAATACTAAGATTTAAATAATGTGCTCATTTAATAAGATTCATTATTTGCATGAATAGGAACTTGGCTGTACACAACTATGTAATTTCTTCTCTGAGCTTCAACCCCACACTGCCAACTACCTGGGGGAACTGTCCACCTGCATGACCTGCTGGTATCTCAATTTCAACATTTCTAAATTTGAATTGACATTTTTAACCCTCAATCAATTTATGTTCCCAACTTCTCTGTGATACAACAGTCATCTTTGAATCTCCCTTTTCTTCACCTCCCATATTTAATCAGTTTTCAAGTCCTCTTGATTCCATCTCCACAACATTTCTTGAATCTCTTTTTCTTTCTCCATTCATGGCCATCACTCTTACCTGGATGATCATAATTGCCTTCTAATGGGTCTCCCTGTCTCTAGTTTCTCCCTTCTCTAATCCATCCTTCAAATAGTGATGATAAAAAAAAAATAAAAAGCTAAAATTCTTTTGCTAAAGCAAAGGCTTGATCAGGTCATTTTCCTGCTTAAAATCTTCAGTGCTTCTTACTGATGTTCTTATCACATGCTATAGCTTGTATTTTACTTTTCTCTGTATTTGTCTCCTACTCTTCAGGGAATGTAAAGACTTTGCAGTCAAGGACTATTTCAAGGCACATAGCAGATCCTTAAAAATTGTTAAGTGAATTGAATTAAAAGAGGACTCGTCTGAGATTGATCTATCTGTCTATCTATCTATATTCCTATCTATCTATCTGGCAGATGCATATGGTGATGCAGGAAAATCAAGAATCTAAGGTTGGATCCACAATACACCTCCAAAGCAGTTACTGATGAGATGAGAGTTCTTCTAAGAAAAAGAAGCAAACTGAGGGGGCAGAGCCAAAATGGCAGAGTAAAAGCAGGAAGTTACTTGAGTTAATCCCCAATAACCTCAAATATCTGTAAAAAATGACCCTCAACAAATTTTAGAGCTATAGAACCCACAAAATGACAGCTGAGGACAACCTGGCAAACTGACAGGAAGGGTGTATTGCACCAGGCTGGGAGCAGAGCGCAGGCCCATGTGGACTGCGCCAGCATAGACCAGCATTAAAGATGGGCCGTAGCAGACCTCAGGGGATTGAATCATGGGCAGCTGTGGCAGTTTATAGACTTCTCAACCCATAAATGCCAAAATGAAAGTAAAAGGTCAGTGAGGAAGCTCCGTTGGAACTGGGTGAAAGAAGAGTGCTGTAGCTATGGCAGTGGCTGCTTCCAGAGCTCCCCCCTTGTGGGGGGACCAAGCAGCTGATCAGAGGGCAATTGCTGGAATCTCTTTGCTGGCACTGAGGCAGGATTCTCTTGCTTTGCCCTACTTGGATCTGGGTCACAGTCTTGGGTGGAAGTCCTGGAGTGAGGAGTGCTGGTGTGGCAGATCTTGTAGAGGCAGAGTGTGTGTAGACGCATTCCTCCTCAAAGTTCTGAGGCAGGTGCCTAGAAGAAGCTCTGACTACAGCTGTACAAAACCCCAGAAATTTGAGACACAGCACTCTCCATTCTGGAAGCAGAGTTCTACCATGGCAAAGAGCTCAAAAGTCAAGTATTTGGCTGGCAAGATGAGCAAAGAAGAGGAGAAATCAGACTATAGAGTCTTTTTTTGGTGATCAAATATGATCAAAACATAGAACCAGAAGAAGACAACAAAGTCAAAACTCCTGCATCAAAAGCCTCCAAGAAAAATATTAATTGGTCCCAGGTCATGGAGGAGCTCAAGGATTCTGAAAATCAAGTAAGAGAAGTAGAGGAAAAATTGGGAAGAGACGTGAGAGTGATGCAATAAAATCATGAAAAACAAATCAATAGCTTGCTAAAGGAGACCACAAAAATACTGAAGAAAATGACACCTTAAAAAATAGACTAACTCAAATGGCAAAAGAGGTCCAAAAAGCCAATGAGGAGGGGAATGCCTTAAAAAGCAGAATTTGCCAGATGGAAAAAGAATTTCAAAAGCTCAATGAAGAGAATAATTCCTTCAGATTAGACTGGAGCAAATGGAAGCTAATGACTTTATGAGAAATCAAGATCCTATTAAACAGATCCAAACAAATGAAAAAAATAGAAGGCAATGTGAAATACCTCACTGGAAAAACCACTGACCTGGAAAAAAGATCTAGGAGAGACAATTTTAAAATTATTGGACTACGTGAAAGCCATGATCAAAGAAAGAACCTAGAAATCATCCTTCAAGAAATTCTCAAAGAAAATTGCTCTGATATTTTAGAACCAGAGGACAAAATAGAAATTGAAAGAATTCACTGATCATCTTTTGAAAAAGAGCCCAAAAAGAAAACTCGTAGGAATATTATAGCCAGGTTCTGGAATTCTCAGATCATGGAGAAAATATTACAAGCAGCCAAGAAGAAACAATTTGAATATTGTGGAAATACAATCAGGATAACCCAGGATCTAGCAGCTTCTATATTAAGGGATTAAAGGGCTTGGAATATGATATTCCAGGGCTCAAAGGAGCCAGGATTAAAACCAAGAATCACCTACCCAGCAAAACTGAGTATAATATTTCAGGGGAAAATATGGTCATTTAATGAGGTGGAGGACTTTCAAGCATTCTTGCTGAAAAAACCAGAACTGAGTAGAAAATTTGACACTCAAATACAAGAAACAAGAAAAGCATGAAAAGGTAAACAGGGAAAAGAAATCATAAGGAACTTAATCGAAGTTGAACTATTTACATGCCTACACAGAAAAATGATAATTGTAACTTATGAAACTTTTCTTAGTATGAGGATAGTTGAAGGGAATATAAAAGTATATATATGTATACATACATATATGTCTACATAGAGCAGTGATTCTCAACCTTCCTAATGCTGTGACCCTTTAATACAGTTTCTCATGTTGTGGTGAACCCCAACCATAAAATTATTTTCGTTGCTACTTCATAACTGTAATTTTGCTACTGTTATGAATTGTAATATAAATATCTGATATGCAGGATGTATTTTCATTATTACAAATTGAACATAACCGACAGGTTGAGAACTGCTGATATAGAAGGTATATATGCATATGAATACATATGTGAGTGTGTGTATATATGTGTACAGGTATACATAGACAGAGGGTACAGGATCAATTGAATAGGAAAGGATGTTATTCAAAAGGTGAAATTGAGAAATGAGAGAGGAATATAATGAGAGGAGATGGGGAGAGACAGAATGGGTTAAATTATCTCATACAGAAGAAGCAAGGGATAACTGTTACAGTGGAGGGGAAGAACAGGAAGACAAAAGGGAATGGGTCAACCTTACTATCATTGAATTTGGCTTAGGGAGGGAATGACATACACTCTAAATTGGGTATCTTGCCCTACAGGAGAGTATGGGGGAAGGGAATGAGAGGGGGAATGATGGAGAGGAGGGTAGTGAGAAACACACACTTTTATAAAGGGACAGCGACAAAGTGGAGAATAGAACAAGTGGGGGGGGTGGGATAGGATGGAGGGAAATATAGTCAGTCTTTCACAATATATCCACTATGGAAATGTTTTGCATACAACCTATCCTGAATTGCTTATCTTCTCAGTAAGGATGGATGATGAAGGAGGAAGGGAAAGAACCTGGAATTCAAAGTTGTAAAATAAAATGTTTTTAAAAAAATATTATTATTATTTACATGGAACTGGGAAATAAGATATACAGGCATTCGGGTATGGAGATCCATCCTCCCCTATTGGAAAGTCTGAGGGGAAATGGGGGAGGATACAGGAGAGAGCAGACTGAGGGAGAGGGTATACAGTGGGATTGCTGTTTTGGGGTGGTGGGTAGGGAAAAGATGGGGAGAAAATTTGTAACTCAAAATCTTGTGGAAATGAATGATGTAATCTAAAAATAAACATAAAAGTTAATTTTAAAAAAACTCCTAGGAATATTATAGACAAATTCCAGAGTTTCCAGGTCAAGGAGAAAATATTACAAGCAGTCAGGAAGAAACAATTTGAGTATTGTGGAAACAAAATCAGGATAACATAAATCTAGCAGTTTCTACATTAAGGGATTGAAGGTCTTGGAATATGATATTCCAGAGGTCAAAGGAGCTAGCATTAAAACCAAGAATCACCTACCCAGCAAAACTGAGTATAATACTTTGGGGGAAAATATAGGCATTTAATGAAGTAGAGGACTTTCAAGTATTCTTGATGAAAAGACCAGAGTTGAACAGAAAATCTGACTTCCAAATATAAGAATCAAGAGAAGCATGGAAAAGTAAATAGGAAAGAGAAATCATAAGGCATTTATTCAAACTGCACTGTTTACATTTCTACATGGAAAGATGATATTTGTAACTCATGAGACTTTTCTCAGTATGAGGATAGTTGAAGGGAAATACATGTGTGTATATATACATGTGTGTGTATGTGTGTGTACATGTATACATAGACAATGGACACAGGGTGAGTTGAATATTGAAGGGATGATATCTAAAAAATAAAATTAAGAGGTGAGAGAGGAATATATTGGGAGAAGGAGAAAGGGAAAAACAGAATAGGGTAAATTATCTACATTAAAGAGGAAAGAGAAAGCTTATACAATGGAGGGGAAGAGCAGGGAGGTGAAAGGGAATGAGTGAACCTTACTCTCATTGGATTTGGCTTAAAGAGGGAATAACACACATACTCAATTGGATATCTTACCCTACAGGAAAGTAGTGGGGAAGGGGATAAAAGAGGGGGACGATAGAAGGGAGGGCAGATTGGGGAAAGGGGTAACAAGAAGCAAACACTTTTAAAAAGGGACAGGGTAAAAGAAGAAAACAGAATAAGTGGGAGGTGGGATAGGATGGAGGGAAATATAGTTAGTCTTTCACAATATGACTACTATGTGAATGTTTTGTTTAATTACACATGTATAACCTATATTAAATTGCTTGTTTTCCCAGAGGGGGTGGGTGAGGAGGGAGGAAGGGAGAGAATATGGAACTCAAAGTTTTAAAAACAAATGTTAAAAAATTGCTGTTACATGCAACTGGGAAATAAGATATACAGGCAATGGGGTATAGAAATCCATCTTGCTCTACAAGAATGTAAGGGGTAAGAGGAGGGATAGAGGGGGATACATGAGAGGGCAGTTTGGGGGAAAGAGTAATCAGTATTCTTGCTATCTTGGGGTGAGGGGTAGGGGAGAGATGGGGAGAAAATTTGGAACTCAAAAATCTTGTGGAAATGAATGTTGAAAACTAAAAATAAATACATTCTGAAAGAAAAAAAAAGAAAAAGAAGGAAACTTCCTTTCCCTTCTCAATCACATGCTGAAGTACCACTATTTTTCTGGTGAAGAAATGGATGCGATTTATAACAGTGCATTGGCCACAGGGGGCTAATATCTCTTGAACTGATACTTCTTCTCACTGAGCTATGATATACTGCTTGGATATAAGTGTATGTATAAATGTATAATCTAGTGTGTGTACAACTTAATTTGGATCTTTTCTGGGGATAAATGTAAAAACTACATTCTGTTCCTGCTTTGCCATCATAAATATTAAAGAGTGACATTTGGTTTGGCAAATACTCCTGCCATCCTTCAGCACTTCACTAGAAAAACATTAACATATTTGTTAAACTAGCATGTGATTGCTTAACAACAATTTAGGTTTTTTTCCACAGGAAGTATATGAGTTGCTCAAAAAGTTCCCTGTGAATTATACCGGTCACCACTGAGGTATAATAATTGACCTAACATCAATCTATCAATCTATCAATCTATCAATCTATCTATCTATCTATCTATCTATCTATCTATCTATCTATCTATCTGAGCTTACTTTCATCTGTCTCTGTCTCTGGCTGTCTGTGTGTGTACAGATATATCTATCCAGTTGATCTATTGGCTATAAATAGATTAGAGATAGATAGATAGATAGATAGACTGAGTCCAGTCCTATGACTATTCCTAGGAACAACACATTTTAAAGGAGAAACTTAATTATTTATGAACTGCAACTACCACTGGAAGAAGGGCTCTCTATTAGAAAAAGATTTTGGGGAAAACTATAAAGTAGGTTGGCAGAAATTGGGTTTAATCTACCATTTTGTACTTTGCACCACAATTAGCTCAAAATATATGACCAGAATTCAAGTCACACCATAAAAAAAATTAGGAGAGAATAAGACCAGGTACCATTCATAACTATCTAAAGAGAATTTTTTTACTCAAAAGATAGTCAGTCAACAGATATTTATTAAGTACCTACTATGTTACAAGGCACTGTGATAAGCACTGCATAGAAGATATCATAAAAAATAACTATTTTACTAAATCAATCTTTAAAGAAAAGTATTTGCATGAAGATAATCAATAAAGATAGAATTGGAAGGGAAACTGTGGCACAGGAAAAATCTTTGTCTTGAATATTGCTGATGAAAGTATATCTAAAATACATGGTGAACTGATACAAATGTATGAGGCATAGAGCCATTTTCCAATAGATATCAAAGAACACTGTTCTCAAAAGACATGCAAATAATAAGTAACCACTTGAAAGCATGTTAAAAATCAACGAGAGTAAGAGAAATGCAAGTGAAAAACTCCATTAATATGCGAACTGACAAAGATGAAGAAAGATGGGAAGTCAATGATAGAGAGGCTATGGGAAGTCAGGCATATGGATGCACTGTTGGTAGAGCTATGAAGTAGTCTAATTGTTTCAGATTTTAATTTGGAATTATGCAAGAAAAGGATAGCCCAAAGAAGTTAAAGATAGAAAAAAATATATGTAATATATGTGTATATATGTATGCGTATATATATGCACATAAAATATGTGTAAGATATTTTTTATATGTAACCTTTTTAGTATCTCCTATGATATACATACATACACATATGTGTGTGTGTGCATATATGTTCATGTTCTTAGTAACTTTCTTTGAGGAAAAACAAACTAGAAATAAAGTAAATATATGGGAAATGGGGAATGGTGGGAAAAATTACAGCCTATGGATGCAATAGAATTTTGGGGCATATGAGGTATTCAGGGAGGACTACTAGCACCTCTGGTGGGAGGGCTTGCCAAGCCTTTTTCAGGGCTGCTCATCCACCTTTGGTGTCCACCGTCATCCAACTCTCACCTGTAGAACCAAGAAGTTGTAAGATGTGCAGCGGCCACACTCCAGTAAACTGTCTTGGCAGATGGGCTAAACAATGTTGAGGGTAACCAAGAGACCTCAAATCTGTCAGTGAATTGGGGGGATATCTACTCCAAGTATGTGAAGATTTTCCCTACTGAATTAGTTAGATGAGAACAATTTGTTCCAACAGCCATGAAGGCAGCTGAAGCAGACGCTGTTGAGTGCTTAGAGCTTGGTCAGACATTGAAGATGGCCAAGTCATCCACTGCATCCAGGGCAATCTCCAGCTGTTTTGACTTTTGTCCTGCCACTGGACTCCAAAGACTCAGGAAGAGAAAGGGAGGCTAACCACTTTGTGCAACTGTGCTTCATTTAAATCTAATTCATATGCAAGTCAAGAATCACCCATGATGTAATTAGTCCTCTTCAAAAACAAAGGATGAATAACAAAAACTGTACAGTAAGAAATGATAAATATAAAGAATTCAGAGAAATGATGGAATATTTGTAAGAAATGAAGCAGAACAAAGTGGGCGGAACAAAACAAGAGAACATATACCCAATGATACAATAAGACAAATGAAAAGATCACCAAAAGAAAACTGAACTCTCTTAGTGATGGAAAAACCAGTAAAGGTCCTAGAAAAGAACTAATGAAACATACTCTATTTCTTACAGCAGAGAGGCAGGGGACAACTACTATAGACTATTATATACATTGTCGGACAAGGTTTCATTGTACCAGATGGTTTTGCTTAATTGTTCTTTGTCACAATATAGGGTTCATACTAAAGTATAGATGGGTGAGTGTGGAATGACTTCAAAGGGCAAAAATATAAATAAAATAAATTTTGTAATAAGTTACAACTACCAAGAAGCTAAGAGGCCCACCTCATTCTTCATAACACCACATTTAAAGCTGGTTATCCCTGCTTAATTCACAATCTAGGTACGTTCTGGGGCAACAGATCTCATTTAGTTGGCCCACTCTTCTACAAGCAATTCTCCACAGAAGAGGAAGTTTCCCAGAATATCTCCTAGCGTTCAAGATGATAGGTACAGTAGGAGATAGAAATTAGCAGCTACAAAAGAGTACTACTATCCCATATGGCCATTGATCGATATAAAGTGATGGATACAAGATACCTATGGAGCTGCCTCTTACAGGGTGCAGCTCCTATTAACCACTGTTCCTGTCCAGAAAGTTAAGCTAGTTTTCTTTCCACAATCATCATGGCAGGGCTTTAATAATCACTCAGCTAATCGACAACCATCTTATGAATGTACCAGGCTCTTGGCTAGGTGTTCATGCTAGGGATCTTTCTTCTATTCCATACTCCTTACCTGATGGAAATGATATATTAGAGGGAAGACGGTATGATTTTGTCATTGATGTGTTTGTGCAGAACTATGAACACCAGGAAATTCTGTCATCATAATATTTAGAATTGAAATGAGTGAGCTTTGTTAGTTTGCACTGTGGCTCTAAAGAGTTGGAGATTATTATAAACTGCTTGGGTTGCAAGAGGCAGTGGGTAATGGACAGTCCTCTCTCAATTGTATTAGGTGAATTAGGTTTTTATATAGTTCAGCTATCATCAAGGAAGAATTGAAGAAAAAGAAAGTTGACTTTCAGTGGGTAATGTTGTAATGGCAATAAACTTAGCTTTAGTAATAAAAGTGAAGGCCTTGAAAACATGAAGGGCTGTGGAGAGCAAATCCTCAGCTTCTCAGCTGATCGGAGTGCAAACATACCTGTAAGCATGGACAAAGTGGTGGTCTTTCCTGCTCCATTATGTCCTAGAAGAACAGTAATCTGGCCCTCATAAATGTTCAGAGTTAGGTCTCTTACTACCTCTTTGAAATTATTTCCCACCACAAACACCTGTGGAAGAAGCAAAGAAAGAGTAACTTTGCACCCAATTTCCTCACTCTGAAGAACTTAATGACAAGATTAAGTATTCAAATCAACCATCCCTAGAAAGTATTTTATCATATATCACTAAGACCAAAGAGGAAATACATTCTAAGGGGGTAGATTATACCACTTCACAGAGTAAAACAGGATAAAGGGTACCTGCAAAGGAAACCGATTTAGAGTTTATCAGTAAAGCTTAAAGTTATAAAGAGAAAACAGCACAGTTATTGCTTCTAGCATATAATGATGCAAAATCTTAAGAGAAGACTCTCAGCGTGTACATGGGTATATGCAAGAAGCAGTAATACTATTCTCATATTCTATATACAAATATATGTTGAAATATTTCTACCTTTAAAGCACTAGGCTATCTTGGTGAACACAAAGAAGATGAAGTCTCTGCACTCAGACACTTGGGAGATAAGATATATGAATATGAAAATATAATTTATAATACCAGGCAGTCTATGTAAGTACTAAGTTGAGTATCATAGAAAAGAAGAACTATAGATCTTAAGGGAAAGGAGAGATGATTCTGGGATGGAAAAAGTGACATTTTAGGTGGGTCTTGGAGGAGAGTTAGAATTTTGCTAGACAGGAAAAAGAGGTAACATTAGAGGCAGACAGAAAAGTGTGAGCAATGGTATACAGCTGAGAAAGTATTACATATGTTTGAGGTATACTGAATATACATATATGCCACATACACAGAAAGCTGTAACTGAGATCTCATGTAGAGAAGAAGACATGGATGAGGCAGGAAATATGAGTCACAGTGCATGCTGCCTTCAATACCATGCTAAGCTGCTTGCACTTTTTCTTTTAGGCTACCAACAGATGCTATGTGTGAGAATAAAATGATGAAAGAAATGTTTTAGTAAGATGAGTGTAGCAGAAGTGTGTTGGAAATTTAATAGTGATAAATGATAAATGTGAAAAAATTTGAAGGATGAAGCATAACTTGTTAATTAAAAATTTAAAATTGTCCAAACTCTAATAATAAGAGAGAAAAGAAGTTTAAGGAGCCCACTAAATTGGCAAAGAAAGTTTAAAATGATAAAATTTAATTTAAGTGAGACTATAAACAAATACCACATTTGATGGAACTAATAACTAGCTAAATCTTTTTTCTGATCAAATTGACAATATATGATGAGTGACACAAGAGATCCTTGATCTCATTCAATATTCAAAGAAAAATGGATCTATGATCTGATTGACATATTCTTTATTTTTCTTCTCTGAAATTATGTATTTTTTCAATGAGCAATAATCTGCCTTTTCCACCTCCGTCACTACTCCTCTACATTGAGAACAAAAAAAATCCTTGTTACAAATATGTATAATAAAGAAAAACAAATTTCTACATTTCCCATGTCCCAGAAAAGATCTCATTTTTCACTATGAATCCTTAACCTTTCTATCAAGAAGTGGGTAGCATGTGTTTCAACATTAGTCCTCCGTAAGAGTTGTTGGTCATTACCCTAATCATAGCTCCTAATTATTTCAAAGTTTTTGTCTTTATATAATATTGCTGTCTTTGTAAAACTATCCTCCTTTATTCTGTATCAGTTCATGTAAATATTCCCAGGTTTCTCCAAAATCATCCCCTTGGTTCTCTGGTTCTGTAAGAGCTGGACAGTTTTCTTTTAAGATTTCTTAATCTATGATGTCTAGAATCTTTTTCTTTTGGTCATGGCATAATTCCAAAGTGCATTTCAAAATAGTTGTACCATATTACAGTTCCATCAATAACGTATTATTGTGCTTATCTTTTATGCCCCTTCAACACTGACATTGTCATTCTTGGATATTAGACTTTTATCAAAGAAACATTTTCAAATTTATATAATCAAACCATTCCATTTAATCTTCTGTGGTGATCTCTAGGAAATGCCATCATTGTGAAAGATAAATGGTCAGAGATTCAAACTATCAATAACAACATGAAAAATTATTCAAATCATTAATAAAATGAATGTAAATTAAAGCAACTTTGACCCATAAGACTTCAGATTGTCAGAAATGCCAAATATGGAAAATGACAAATTGTAGTTTGGTGGAAACCTATAGAGCTTATTCATTGAATGTTTATCTTGGACAGACATTGCCAATAGAAAATGAATTAGGCGCACAATCAAAAAGGAGGAGGAAAGGGAGTGCATTTCCTTTAAAAATTTTTAAATGCCCCCAAGTTTCTCCCAAAAACAAAGCCTCTTTTTTATTCTTCTGGTAATTGTTGTATAGCTATTAGGTATGAGGCATTATAATCACCAAAGAACTAAAACTGAAGATCATTAAAAGGGTAAAATGAAGAAGCACACAGTAGTCATGATAAGGAAAATCAGAGTAAAAGTAAGCCAGAAGGGGAGGCTAGGTGGCACAGTGAATAGAGCACTGGCCCTGGAGTCAGGAGGACCTGAGTTCAAATCCGGCCTCAGACACTTAACACAAAAAACTAGCCATGTGACCTTGGGCAAATCACTTAACTCCAACTGCTCTACCTTCCCCCCTCCAAAAAGCAAAAAAAAAAAAAAAAGTAAGCCAGAAGAGAAATTTATGGGCAAAGAAAACACGGATTGGTCCCATGATTGGAACAAAGTACAGCCTATGTTCTCCATCAGTGTCCTCGTAATGTCAAGAGAAACTGAAGAAGGCAATGACTTCTGGGTTAGGGTATGACGAAAGTTTCCAGAAGAAGAAACACCATATGAAACAGCACTGAAATACTCCATCCCATAAAGCAGTGGTTCTCAACCTTCTTAATGCTGCAACCCTTTAATACTTGTATGGAGGTGTCTGCATGTGGGTGGACCCACCTGGAGACGGACAGAGAAGCGGTGTTTCGGTTCCTAAGACCATCGGAAATATGTGTTTTCCGATTGCTCTTAGGTGACCCCTTTGACACCTGTGAAAGGGTTGTTCAACCCCCAAAGGGGTCGTGATCCATAGGTTGAGAACTGCTGCCATAAGGGAAGGTACAAGAAGACAGGATCTGAAGTAAAGGCCACTCCAGGCATTAAAGCCTCTGTGTAGGGGATGGTGTCAAGTTACTCTGTACCCTAGGAGACTGAAACATAGTGGCTCTAATGGAGCTACTCCATGAGATACATAACACATGAGTATATAACATATCTGCTGGGGATCTATGAAGGGGCAAGAAGATTCCTGGGAGTAGGATCTTGTATTCTTCAGTACCTTTGTGTTTTCATTTTGTGCTACTCTTCCCAAGGAATGCACCAATACAGGGGAAACCATATATTCTGACTGGGGGGAAAGTATGTTTTTGTACTTCTGTCCTTGTTATACCTTCTCAGTAAATTTTCTTCTATAAAAGCTAGAAATTGTGAAGAAAAGCCATTTGGATGATGAGGAAAAGGATGAGTTGTCTAAAGAGAACCGTGTTCATGTAGGGGGAGCTTACTAAGCAACTTGAATTTTAAGAAGATATATACATATACATATACATATATATATATATACATATATATATATACACATATATATGTGTATATATATATATATATATATATATATATATATATATATATATACACACACACATAAGATGAAAGATGTATAAATCAAGCCGTGGGCAGTGAGACTGCACTGAAGATCCAAGAACACAACACAGGCTCACATCAAAACCCAATTATGCATTCTGTTCCACCATCCCTAGAGACCCTGGCTCTAGGTTATAGAAGTCTGCTTGGGTGTTGACAGCCAGAAAGGGCATAACCTGTCAGTAGCAAAAGCCTTCCAGAGGCTGAAGCTTGGAAGCACTAGTGCTGCAAGGCTTTGAACTTCCATTGCTGGAAAAGTAGGCTCTGAACTGCTGGTGCCAAACCAGAGAAATAAGAAACAGAAGCAGGGAGACAGGTCACCAAGATAGTGAGCACATGGGGGCATGTGCAGCATTCCACTAAACCTGAGGGAAAGGGCACAATATGTGGCTGGGGCCAGTTCTTACCACCCAAAAGTCAGTTGGGGCAGAAATGTAGGTTGGCCCAGTGTTGAAGAAGGCTGAGATGCTGTGAGATCCAGCCGTCAAGGCAACCACAATCAGAAGGGAAGAAGTCAGGAAGTCAGATATTATAAAACAGAACCGAAAGAATGAAAAATAGAAGCCAAGTGAAATATCTTACTGGAAAACCACTGACCTGGAAAACAGATCCAGGAGAGATAATTAAAAAATTCCTGGACTACCTGAAAGCCATGATCAAAAAAGAGCCTAGACATGATCTTTCAAGAAATCATCAAGGAAAACTGCCCTGATATCTAAAAAACCATAAGGTAAAATAGAAATTGTAAGAATTCATCAATTGCCTCTTGAAAGAGATCCCAAAAGGAAAACTCCTAGGAATAATGTGGCCAAAATCCAGAGTTCCCAGGTCAAGGAGAAAATGTTGCAAAGAGCCAGAAAGAATCAATTTAAGTATTGGGGAAACACAATCAGAATAACACAAGACCTAGCAGCTTCTACATTAAGGATGTGGAATAAGATAAGCTGGAGATCAGAGGAGCTAGGATTAAAACCAAGAATCACCTGCCCAGCAAAACTGAGTATAATACTTCAGGGGAAAATATGGATATTCAATGAAATACAGGACTTTCAAGCATTCTTGCTGAAAAGACCAGAGCTCAATAGAAAATCTGACTTTCAAATACAAGACTTGAGATACATGAAAAGAGAAACAAGAAAGAGAAACAACAAAGGACTTATTAAAGTTGAAATGTTTACATTCCTACATGGAAAGATGATATTTATAACTCATGAGACCTTTCTCAGTATGAGGGTAGTTGGAGGAAATAGATAGGTAGGTAGGTAGATAGATAGATGGCACAGGGTTAGTTGAATATGAAGGGATGATATCTAAAAAATAAAATTAAGGGGTGAGAGAGGAATATATTGGGAGAAGGAGAAAGAGAGAGATGGAATGGGGGAAAATTATCTCACATAAAAGAGGCAAGAAAAAGGAGGGGAAGTAGGGGGAGCTGAGAGGGAATGAGTGAACCTTACTCTTACGAGATTTGGCTTAAGGAAGGAATAACATACACACTTAATTGGGTATCTTACCCTACAGGAAAGTAACAGGGAAGGGGATAAGGGGTGGGAAATGATAGAAAGGAGGGCAGATTGGGGGAAAGGGTAGTCAGAAGGAAACACTTTTTTTTTTTTGCTTTTTGGAGGGGGGAAGGCATGGCAATTGGGGTTAAGTGACTTGCCCAAGGTCACACAGTTAGTAAGTGTTAAGTACCTGAGGCCAGATTTGAACTCAGCTCCTCCTGACTCTAGGGCTGGTGCTTTATTCACTGCGCCACCTAGCCACTCCTGCAAATACTTGAAAAGGGACAGAGTCAAAGGAGAAAATAGAATAAGTGGGGGGCAGGATGTTTTGCATAACTACACATGTATAACCTATATTAAATTGTTTGCCTTCTCAATGACAGTAGGTGGGGAGGGAACAAGGAAGAGAATTTGTAACTCAAAGTTTTCAAAAAAATGCAAAAATTGTTTTTACATGCTACTGGGAAATAAGATATACAGGCAATGGGATAGAGAAATTTATCTTGCCCTACAAGAAAATAAGGGGGGAGGGAATAAGAGGGGAGGTGTGACAGAAGGGAGGGCAGACTGGGGAAAGGGGTAATCAGAATGTATGCCATCTTGGGGTGGGAAAATTTGGAACTCAAAATCTTGTGGAAATGAATGTTGAAAACTAAAAATAAATTAATTTTAAAAAGGATACAAATACAAAAAAAAAAGGAAAAAAATAATGATCAGAAAAGAAAAACTGGAATCTGCAATGGCAAGCTTTACCAAAGAAACAAAAGAGAGAACAATAGATTGGGAATCCAAATACATGGAAGTCAAGGACAACCACAGAAGAAGGAAAACATTAAAAGAAAATATGCTGATTCTACAAGCAAAACAAATGAAATAATATATGTGAGAGCTCTCTAAAACTGTAAAACATTAAGCAAATATAACATCATAGAAAAGAACTAAATGTTAGATTTCAAGAAAAGGTCTGAGTCAAAGTAATCTCCTTCATTTTGCTATTGTTCAAGGAAGGAAAATATTGACTACCTTACTACCTTAATCCTTTGATGGCTTTATTTCTTGACAAAATTAAATGATAACATTTATACACTTCTTACTGCATTTCTCCAAGAGCAGAGCAGATTATGTTAACAATATTCTCACTCTGAGATGTTAGGTCTATCTGAAACTCTGAAATTGTGTGTGTGTGTGTGTGTAATTCTTTCATACTGCAGTCTAATTCACTTCTCCTGGTGTTGGAGTCTGGAAGTAGATCAGAAGTTATACTTTTAAATTATTTGACTGTGACCAAACAGAGGTTTGATAATATGAGATTCTGGAGACCATCCAGTTCTTTTGGTCGTTGGTGCATTTATATGTTGTCATGACTGGAGAAAGTAAACAGAGAAGTCTTGTTTTTCCAGTAAGGAGGAAGAAGCAACCAATTTACAATGATTTAAATTAAGAGTTTACTCAGTTCCTATGGAACCACATAGTTGTAGCAGAATGCAAGCTTCCAGAGGGTCTATTTCATTTTTGGTTTTGTTCCAAATGGGTATGTGATCTAAATATAAAACATCACATCACTTTAAAAAAAGAGGAGAATAAAAGGAACCTCATACAATTATGGTGAGAGTGAAATTTTTTATTAAAATAGAATAAAGATAATCATAGATGTTAAAAGAGACAATTTCAATTTTATAAAGTAAGAAAGCACTTGTACAAACAAAACCAATGGAGTTATAATTAGAATAGCTTAAATGGGAAAAACCTTTGTGGGAAATATCTCAGAAAGGTTTGATATTCAAAATAAAAAGGGAATGGACAAAAATAAATAAGAATGAAAGCTAGTAGTCAAAGATTATAACCAGGTAGTTCTCAAAAGAAAAGGGTTAACTATGAAAAGACTCCAAATCACTAATAACAGGGATGCAAATCAAGACAACACACACACATCAGACTGGCAAAGTTGACAACAAGTCAAAGATGTAAAATGTTGAATGGGCTATGAAGTGGTTCAAATGTTCTGGAAAACCATATGGAGTCCTATGAAAAAACTATATATTCTTTGACTAGTGGTATAAATAGTAGGTATATATCCCAAAGAAGTCAAAGACAGAGGGAAAGGTTGCATTTGTACGGAAATGATTTATGACAGCATTTTCTGTAGTAGCAAAGAATAAAAAAGAAAGTAAGTACCTATTATTTGGACAAAACTGCAGTATATTAATGTACTGGAATATTTTTGTACCTTAAGAAATGACAGAAATGAAGTGTTCAGAAAAGCTTAGGAAAACTGGTACAAGAAAAAGTAAGCAGAACTAGGATACTAACTTGAACAATGAGTATAGTAACATAGAGGAAAACAACATTGGAAGACTTTAGCATTTTTGTCAATGCATTGCCTAATCACAATTTTAGGGAACTGATGGCAAAGTATGCTCCATGCCTCTAAAGAGAGGTCAGTCAGTCCACAAACATTTATTAGGGATCCCCTCTGTGCCAGGTGTTGTGTTAAACACTGGGGATAAAACGAAAGGTAAAAGACACTCCTTTCTCTTAAGGAGCTCACAGTCTATGAAAGGAAGACAACAGGGAAATACCAACTCTGTATAAACAAGGTATGTATGTGACAAATTGGAAGAGAAATGGTAGAATTGAGGTGTCAGACATGGTCAATGCGTTGATTTGTCTTATTTAGCTATTCTTTTTTGTTTTAAATGTGGATTCTATTGCAATGCTGAGTGTATGTGTGGAAGAAGTAGATGTCAGTGGGGAAATGACAGAAAAAAGAGCATAAATAAAATATTATAAAAAAGAAATCTTACGTATTTTAAAAATCCAGTTAAAATTCCACATCTTTCATTCAGTTTTCCCTGATCATTCAGCTGTAATTTTCCTCCGATATAGGCCTGGGGTCTATTCATTTATTTTTTAAAAAATTTCAATAACTATCTCAATGTAATTGTTTTAATCCTATGTATTTTGTTTTTTGCTGAAAAAAAATTACTATTAGAAGGGGTCTATAGGTTTCACAAAAGTTCTGCTATAGAATCTAGATGAAGTAACATTTAGGTTAATTTTCTCTTATGTTCTTATTATGTCTACAGTCAATCAAACAATATAGGTTTATTGTTTGCCTATTGTGTGGAGTGTATAGCTACCAGGTAGACTGGGGGAAATACCAAGAGATAAGAGACAGTTGATGCCCTCAAGAAGCTTATAGTCTAGTAACGGTTTGCAATTTTACAAAAGGTCATTACAATGTTACAAAATAATGTGCTCTATGATATCTACATGGAAAGGTCATTACTAATGCAGGATGGGAGAATTTCAGAGAAAGATTCTCAGAAGATTTTTGAGCTATTTTTTTAAAAAATGAGGAAGGAGTTCAATAAGCAAAGGAGGACAGGGTGAGGAAAAGCTCATTCACAGCATATAGAACCTGAGAAAAAGCAAAGCAATGAAAGCACAATGTGTGCTTGGAGGACCTAGCGTTGTCTAGTTTGGCAAGAGTAAAGACTGACTGGAAGGGATTAATGCCTTCAGGGTGGGGACTTCAGTTTTAAAGATGGGTTCAAGCAAGAGAGGATTCAGAAAACTATTAGAAATGTGTTTCATAATCAATAAACAAAAATAGGATAAAGCTTTGTATACTACTCAGAACCTTAACACCTATATTTCATGAATATTTTCTTCAAGAATAGTTGGGAGACTGGGGAGAATTAGAAACAATGGGAGCACAATAAACCAGTGTTCAATAAAGTGGAAAATATAAATTACTTGGTAAAGAACTCCTTATTTGAGAAAAACTTTTGGGAAAACTGGTAAGCAATTTGGTGGAAATTAGGCTTAGACCAACACCTTACCATATTCAATGATACATTATAAATGAATACATTATCTTAATATTAAAAATCACACTATAAAAATAATTAGACATGAAGCAGATCATATATATTTTACAACTACTGGTAGGAAATGTATCCTTAACCAAACAAGGAATAGAGACAATTACAAAAGATACTATAGATAACTTTGGTTACATGAACTGAAAAGCTTCCACACAAACAAAATTCATGCATCTAGGAAAAGTAGTTGAATGGGAAAAAAAAAAATCTTCAAATTTTTCTGATAAATGTTTGATATCTAACCTGTATAAATAACTAATTATCAGCTATCTATCTATCTATCTATGTATCTATGTATCTATCTATCTATCAATCACCATTCCCTAATACAGAAGTGGTCACAGGAAAGAATTGTGAACTATTAATAATGATATGAAAGAATTCTCCACATCATTAATAATAGAAATGCAAATCATACAACCCTTCATACTCTACTAAGTGGCAAAGGTGATAAAAAAATTATCAATAATCAATGCTCAAGTACTTGTGAGAAGATATGTGCACTAATGCTTTGTCGGTAGAACTGTGAATCTGTTTTGGAAAATAATTTGGAATTGCACAATTAAAGTGACTAAAATGTCCATATCCTTTGACCTGGAAATTTCATTCTTAGGCTTATACCCCAAAGTAGTTGTTGATAAAAAGAATGTCCCATTTTAAAAAATATGTATGGCATCACTTTTTTTGTTATAGCAAAAAACTGGAAATGAAGTACATGCACATCAAATGAAGACTGGTAGTACATGAATTCAATGTAATATTATTATGTTGTAATAAATGATAAGTACAGAGAAGCATGGAAAGATCAATATGAACTGATGCAGAATGAAATAATCAGACCCAAGAAAATGATATATGCAATATCTACAATAATGTAAATAGAAGAAACAGTCACAAAAATGTTAAAAGTGAATGTTGTAAAATTAAATATTTTATGATCCTTAGAGAATAGAATCACAAAATTTGAATTCAAGCATCCTAGGTCATGATGTATTATAACAAGAAATAGCACTTAAAAACACACACAAAAATGTCAGACCAGCACTGAACCAGTCCATATGCATATGGATAACATTCTTATTAGAAGCAACATAATCTTGAATGTATTGAGAAATTGTTTTATAGACTATCTCAGGGAGGGAAAGATATCAAGAGAATGGGAGAAACATAGAATAGTAATATTCAAGAAGGGAGATTTTTTAAAAAAAAATCTGAATCTCTCCTTGATGAAATACGAGAAATGAAAAGGTAAGTTTCTGTAAATATTTTCTGTAGTAGATTATATAATTCCAATCACACAAAAGATTCCACTTCATTTATTATTCATTGATTTTGAAAAAAAAAAGCACTACAAAAGCTTCTTAGTACAAACTGTAGCTTTAAAGGCTCTCCTCCAATGAGAAGTCTTTCAGGCACGTAAAATCCCTTAATAAGTGAAACAAAGAAGCTAATTATTGATAAACTATCTGATAAATTACTTTGAGCAAGGAATAAAACATAATGTTCATTAAAAAATGCCCAAAGACATATCCTCCATTGCCACAGAGGGCTGTCGAAGTAGAAGAGGGACTCCATATATATGATAAAATCCTCTATACATTCTATAACAGATTATATATCTAAACATCACAAGACTTTCTCAATGAGATTTTTAATAGTTTGAAACATTTGTCTAATAATACGTACAGGAAAGACAAAATGTATAAAAATACCTATTGTTCAAACTTTGAGAAGTATTGTGATAATGAGTCCATTTAGTTAGCCTATTAGTACTAATATCTGGAACAGTACTGCAAATGGGCAGTGAGTTGAGCCCAGAACTGGACAGGAGAGAGAGAGTGAGTTTGCATTTGGTTTTAATAATAATGTCAAATTTCAGAACTATTTACCTTTTTATTCTCTCCCAGCGTTTGAGATACTGCTTAATACAATAGAAGGCAAAATGAATATTTAATTGAGCTCTTGCCTTCAGGGGCAAACAGTAAATGGTAAACTAGGACTGGAACAGTGATATCCTCAATTCTTGGTCCAGGGAAGCATATATAACATTGCTTTTACAATAGCTACAATACTTTCAGTTCCAGCTGGAAAAGATACCTAGAAAAATTAAATACCTTGGATAGATGTTTGATCTGTACTCCAGCTACCAATCCTACAGGTTCAGCCTCCAAATATTCACTATGTGGAATGCTGTCAGAGTCTGTAGGTCTTCTAAAAAGAGGTTTTGGGTATCCATACCAGTAGGTGCGCTAAGATAATAAAAACTGTATTACCAAGACAGGTAGTCAACAAACAACAGAAATGGAGAATTATAATAGCTAAAAATAACACGGCTCTGCTCATTTTGTTGATTAAAATGAGTAAAGCATCAGTTAACTCCTAGTTACTGAATTTCTGTTAAAAAATGAGGTTAGACTTGTCTCCAAAACTCAATGTCAAAACTTCTTTAAAAGACAAACTTTCAAAAGGTGTCAAAATGAAGCATCTTTAAAACTGGAGTCATGGCAAAAAGGAGAAAAAAGCAACAGTACTGCTATTGTATTGTTGAGTATGACCATGCCTCTATGTAACTCAAACAAGTAGTATTTCATGTAAGTCAAAGACCACACATTCTTTCAGCTTCATCAATATCCTTAATGTTGAAGTTTATATAATATATTCTCACTTACCTGTTTAGAAAGTTGGTGGAATTATTTTAAGGGGTTTATTTTCTTATCTTTCAGGGTATTTCTGAAAGTGTTAATGAAACAACACTATTCTTTATCTCTGGAACTCTCTTTTAAAGAAAAAGGACTTTATAATCCCAATCTTTTTTATTTATTATATGTTACTAGAAGGGGGATAATTACTCACGGTTAGGGTGGTTTGCATGCTATGATCATAGATAATATTTAGTAAATTTTTTAATCACATCTGGCTATGGCAGTATGGTCTTCTGACCATCTGATTCAATTGCAGACATGTTTAAACTGAATTCATTCGTGGATTAATCTAGGGCAGAATCCAGAATTCAGGAGGGGAAAAAAATGTCTGATTACAATAAGTTCTACAGGATTTAGTTTTCAGATCAGGTCAATTATAGGTAGGGACAGGGATTCTGATGATCACTCTTTTACCAACCAGCAAAAACAAGGCTACTAATAATTTAAGGAACGGCTTCAGAACTCACCTTCAAGAAGAAATACCATGGTTGAGGCAGACCATAATCCCCTGGATAGACACTTTCCATATACCAAGCTACTAATGCATAGAACAAAGAATCACACAGCATCATTCCCAGAACATGCCCAAAACTTAAGTCATCCTCAATGCTCACTACATCCATGAGGCTATCCCATTGAAGTCCATCTCCTGAAATATACAATAGGAGGCAGTTACTATATAGACCAGGCTAAACCTAATCAGTTACCTTGAAGCTTCCTGATCAATGAAAAAAAAATGTGTAGCCCCACCCCCAGATTAATGTCCTTAATGGAACATCAGTAAGTGGTAATTTGTTTTGAAATTTAAATTTCAAAATAGCAATGGACTGGACTCACTATTAAACACTAGAATCTGTGCACTGATTTTATAGTGAATGGTAATGATTTACTCTGTGGAAATGGCCTCAACTAAGAGAAATAAATATGTCACAAGCTTAAGTTGTACCAACTTTAATAAAGCCTCGTTACTTAACAGATAAATTAGGTGGCAACCATCTATATTACTTACATGCAACAATGTTCCCTTTGATATCACCATATTATTAAACTATACAAAAATGAGCAAGTGTTAGTTGTAATCACCTTACTTTTCATCAGCAGACCATGGCAATGTCAAAACATGATCAGACCAAAAACTACATTTCAATAAGCCTTGAAGTGAAAATTCAGATTCTAGGTCAATAAATAAGGTCATAAGTTGATTTACAGGGTTTTGTTAGGTTAGGACTTAAACCCAAGGAAAAGAAGTTGGAACACAAGGATTTTGTAATACAGACAACTAAAAGTGCACACTGGGACAAATTCATCATCTCTAGCATCCAGTTTTTTAAAACATTCCCTACATTGCTTTCTGTTTCTCCAGCTACTAGAATACTGCACAACCATGGTACAGGCTGTACATTTAGGGAAGAACTAAGAGCAGAAATCACAGTTCAAAACATATTCAAAAATATATGTGTGTTCTGGAAGGAGACATACACAAAGTTTCAAAATGTGTTAGATGATGATGTGTAGTCTTGCTGCTGGAATATAAAAACTGAGGTTTTAATGTAGATTATTTTTTTTTATCCTGAAAAGAGCTTTTAAATTTTAAAACACTATAGAAATGTGCACCATTATTATCAGATTGGGAGTGGTATACAGTATAAACATAGTCAACAGAGGTACATTTTGAGCTTTAGGATAGTGAGGGGGGATCATAACTTGGTGCCATAAAGCAACTTCCAGATGGGCAGGGTACATGTTAACATCTTGAGGAGAATTCTGGGACGGTTTCTCTTTTGAGGTTCCAAAGTCAATGGCCCCTATCTTTGGGTCAAGGAGAAAGTACATGCATCTTGTCAGAAAAGAACCTTAAGTCCCAAATCAATAATGCAGTTGAAATTCCTATGAGAGGAAGAGGGAAGGGAAGGGAGTTTTGGGTTCCTTTGGGGGAAAAAATCAAGGTACTGGTAATTTTGGTTGGTCAATATGCTGATAAAAGTTCCTAATTCTTTAAAATTTATCTGCCTTTACAAATATTGTTATAATTGTTTAAGTTGTTCTCCTGGTTCTATTCACTTTACTCTAAACTGAGACCTGGGAAAGAACTTGGCTTAAAAAGGCCAAGGTCTCCCACTGCATCTGGGGCCATCTCCAGTTGTCCTGATCTATCTTGCCATTGGACTCAGATGGCTCTGGAGAAGTGAGGCTGGTGACTTTGCATAGCACTTGCCTCACTTAAATCCAATTCCAAATCCAATACTTGCAAGTCACGTCAAGACGTCACCTTCCTGATGTCATTGGTCCTTTTCAAGAATGAAGGACAAACAACAACAATCAATTCATGTTGTTCATGTATTCTCCAATTTACGTGTATCTCCCAGTTTCTCCTTCCTTGTTAACTCCAAAAGATCTATATTTTGATATATTCTTAGAGTCTGCTCTACTCTCTTTCTGCATCTACTCTCCTTCTAATTTCTCTTCCCTCTTCTCCCCTTTCCCTATTTCCCTGTAGTGTTTTTGTATCCAATTGTGTGTATGTCTGCTTCTTCTGACCAGTTAAGAATGAGGTTCAAAAGTGTCAACCATTCCCCGATTGTCTTCATTTGCACAGATATCTACTTGTACAGTATGACTGAGATAATTTTCCCTAACCTTCCTTCCCTCCCCCCTTTACCCTCAGTGTATTCTTCTTCCCTTCTATTTCTATTCTTCTATATTAAGATCATCAAGACATAACTCCTAGGACTTGTGTAATGAGATGCTGTCTGTGACTCTGATGATCAGGTTCAGATGGGACATATATATCAACTCCTGATATTTTAATGTTAGCAGTTTCTCCTTGTATAGTCCTTTCTGTTCACTCACGTTTACTTTTTTATGCTTCCTTTTACTCCCATGTGTGAACTCAAACATTTCTGCACAGCTCTGCTCTTTTCATTAGGAAGGTTTTGAACTCCTCTATTTCATTAAAGATCCATTTCTTCCCCTGTAGTATTATACTCGGTTTTGCTGAGTAAGTTATTCTTGGCTGTAAGCCTATGTCCTTTGCCTTCTGAAATGATGTATTCTAAGTTCTCTGTTCCCTAATAGTGGTAGTTGCTAAATCATGTGTGATCCTGACTGAGAATCCTTGGTACCTGAAATCTTTCTCTTTGGCCGCTTACAGTATTTTTTCTTTTACTTTGAAAACTCTGGATTTGGTTATGATGTTTTAATTTGGGACTTTCTTTCATAAGGTTGTTTCTATTTTTACTCTGACCTCTGTTTCTAAGAGATCTGAGCAGGTTTTTAAAAAAAGATTTCTTAAAATATATGGTATGGAATCTATTTTTGTTGTTACAGCATTTAGAAAGTACAATGATTCTTAATGTTTTTCTTGATCTATTTTCCAGGTCAGTTATTTTTGCTATATGATACCTTAATTTTCTTTTACATTTTCATTTTTTTAAGTTTGTTTAAATATTTCTTGTTGCCTCACAAAATCATTAGCTTCTGTTTAGTCCATTCTAATTTTCTGATTTTTCTTTCTTCCATAGCTCTTTCTTTTCCAAAATTTCTTCCTTAAGAACTTTCATTTACGAAAACATTTAACTTTTTAGCTCTTGTTTTATCTCTGAATTTTTGTCCAACTTGTGTTTTTCTCTGAGTCTTTGCTTCTCTCCTCCTGGGTTTGTGTATTGAACACTTCTGCCACCATAACTTTTTTTTTAAATTTATTTTCTTGTTTACATTATTCATTTCCATGAAATTTTGAGTTACAAATTTTCTCCCCATCTTTCCCCCACCCACCTCCCCAAAACAGCCATCCCACTGTATATTGCCACTGTAACTCTTTATGGTGGGATTATTTTTTTCTTCTCATTCTTCTAGTCTACTTCCTGACTTTGGACTTGATGTCAGGCCAAGATTCTGTGCACTTTCATAGGGAAGGTATGGGTTTGTCCTCTTGCTATTTTCTTAGAATTCGGAGTGTTTTTCCAGCATCTCAAGGACAAGCTGAAGACCTGCAAGTTTCAGTATTTACAAAGTGATCTGCTCCAGGAAAAAGTAAGATTCTGCCCCCTACTTCTCACCTCCTGAACTCCCTGTATGAGCTTTGCAAGTTCTTGTCCTGCCTTAGGGTTTGAACAACAATAGAATGCTTTTTGATTTATCCCCTATCAGTCAATAGAAAGCTTTATTGGTTCAGAATGACAATTATAAGCTCCCCTTTGGTCTGGGATTCCTGCCCTGAAAATTCTTTTGCAGGCTGGTCTAGAGACTAGAACTGAGACCTCACTGTGCTCCTTGGGGCCAAGCCACAAAGCTGCTGCTTGCTTCTGAAAGTCCTCATTTCTTGAACAGGACCAAGGTTTTCCTACCCAGGAATGTCATTTTTATTCAGTCTGCCTTGAATCTGTGACCCATAATTGGGGTCCATAAAGACAATAAAGCTACCAGGTGGCCCCTGTCTCCATCGCAATTCCTCAGTGCGGGCTCCAGGATGGATCTCACTCTGGTGTCTCTTCTTGCATGCTACAGTGTTTGGCACATGGCTCCTGACCTGACCTCATCACCAATGTCTGTAGGCCTCTCTATTGTTCTCTCTATGATAAGATGGGTGGACTAATGATTCACTGTGAGGTTCTTTTTTTCTGGATCTTCCCATCAAGATTCAGTGTGGTGCATTTTCAAGATCTGTTACATGGAGGGCTTATGTGGAGGGAAGCTTGCCTGTACTGCTTCCTACAACTTGAGCTGTCTTGGCTCCACTCTTTCCTTCTTTTAAGTTTCCTCTCCACTCTTCTTTTTGATAAATCAATCAATTAATCAACATTTAAACATTCCATAAGCTCCAGATCCTTGCTCTTGTCATTTACTGGGCTCCATGTCCCATGTTCTCTTCTCTACAGAAATTTAGTTATTGGCTCATAGTCTTTTCGCCACTATAGCATCCCCAGCCCTCATCCTTGCTGACTTCATTGTTCATGACGATTTCCTTTCAAAGTTTCTGGCCTCCCAGTTCATCAAATTCCTCAACCACCTGACTCCCATTTCCTCTCTACTTCACACCTTGGGAAGGAAGGGTCAAATCTTAGTTCTTCATCATCTAAAACTGTTCTACCTCCATAATTTTAAACTCTGAAATTCCCTGCTCAGATCGCAATTTGCTATTTTTCCATCTTTGCCATTTGCTTCACTCTTTCTTTACTAGTTAATCATGGTTTCACTAGTTCATCATTTCTGACTTTACTTAACTTCCAGAATATATATTCCTTGAAGACAGATACTCTTTTGCTCTATTCTATGTATTCCAAGTAATTCTCACAGTGTTTTACATGCATTAAGTACTTAATGGATGCTGAACTGAAATGTTAGATTCAGTCTTGACCCTACATTCCACTTAGATATTGATATCCACTCTTGAATCCCTTGTCCCCTTGTCCTTTCAATTGTACGTGTCTGCCAATTTTCAACTCTGGATCACTTCCATGGATTACTGTCTTTGACTGTGTCTGATAAATTCATTATTATAAAGGTTTGTGTCTGTATGCATGGTGCCAGTGCTTTCTTTTTGAATTATTTCCCTAGAAAGCTATGTATGACTCTGTAATATGTTGAGAAGACAGACTGAGGATTGGAGGAATGTGTGTGTGTAGAGTTATCTGGGGAGAGAAGAAAACGGAAATGGTAGCCATGAACTAAGATCCATTGATCATTTGTTTCCTGCCATAAAGAGAAATAACAATGTTCTCTATACTATTTCCCAGTAATTGACCCATCACCTTGACATAATTGACTTCATGAAGCTCTGCTCCTACCATGCTATGTTGACAAAGAAGTTAACATGAAGTTTAAACATGCACACCTTGGGATCCCTGCAAGGTGGTAGTAACAATATACTCTGCCCTAGACAGAGTATATATGATGGAATATATTGTGTTCAGATTTTGGCACATTTAAGGAAGAACTCAGTTTATAAACTGAGAAGTGTCTAAAGAAGGGCAATCAAGGTCTTGAGAGGCTTGGAGTTCATATGTAGATAGGCTAAAGAAAATGGAAATTTTAGATTGGAGAAGAGAAGGAATGGTAGTGCTTGTGATAATTATCTTTAAGTATTTGAAAGCATAATCAAATGGAAAAGGAATGAACTAGTAATTGGCCCCAGATAGCAAGTCTAGGAACAAGAGGTGAAATTAGCAAAGAGGTTTAAGGTATGGACAAATTTCCCAATAATTAGAGCTGTTCAAAAGCAGAATGAGCTGCCTTAAGGGAGAATGGCCTTCACAAGCAAAAGTGGGATGATAATTTTGAGGCTAAGTTTTAGAAAGGAAGGTTATTCAGGTATGTGATGGGTCAGATCGCTGAGATCCCTTCTACCTCTGAGATTCTGTAACTCCATATTTGAATGAATATACTGGGTAGAGGTTTGAATATATGATGGAAAAAATAATCTCCAGAACCTGCAAAGTAGGAAGAAGTCCTAGAATCATTAATTTCTCATTGCTTTGTAGAAATTCTTTCATTTATCCTGTGATTGACTTTACTATAGATGGACAGATCTTATCAGTGGCTATTCTAAATCACCTTTTCTCTCTTCATGCCCTCAGATCCAATTCCACCTCTAACCTCAGCAAATGACCTTGCCTCCTACTTTATTGAGAGGATTGAGGCCATCAGTCATGAGCTCTTGTGTCTCCTTTACTCTGTACCCCAAAACTTTTTTGTAACTTCACATATCCTATCTTCCTTGAAGCCTTTGCCATGCCAAGTGATCTCATCCCTTATGTCCTTCAGGAGCTTGCCCTAATGATTCTCTTATTCTCAATTTCTCCATAATGGGCTTTTTCCCTGCTGTCTTCAAATATGCTCATGTCCCTCCCCTACCTTTAAAAATATATTCATTGACCCCAGACCCTCCTATAACCTATATCTCTCTTCCCTGTCACACTTTTAGAAAATAATCTGTATCCATTCTTTTCACCTCCTTATCATGTATTTCTCAGTCCTTTGTAGTCTGGTGTCTGATCACACTATTCTACTGAAAATCTTGTCTCAATTTTTAACACTAACTATTGCTGAAATCAACAATCATTTTTCTTTTCTTATCCTCAGTCTATCTATAGCATTAAGATCACCCCATTTCTTCCTGGATACTTTCTCTCTCTTTTTTTTTTGTCTTCAATGATACTGCTTTCTCATGGTATTCCACCTCACCTATTTATACATTCTTGATTTCCAATGGTTTAGTCTCCTTCCACCTGTAAGCATGAATATCCCCAGACCTTGAGTTCTGAGCCCTTTTCTCTTTTTTTCAACACTTGATCTCCACTACTTCTACTTATATCTACTCTCCTGGGTTCAAATATCATTTATGCCCCCAAATCTACGTATCAAGCCCTAATACCTTCCCTGGCCTCCAGTTCCATATCTCTAACTTGGTATCAACTGCATCTAAAAGTTAATCTATCCACAAATTAACTCATTATATTCCTCTTTAATCTCCTCATGCTTAAGCACATGCTTATCACAAGCTTTTGGAAATGTTCAGTTTCCTTTGTTATCTGATTATGAACACATGAATATGCTGGAGGCATAAGAGATAAATTACATAAAGGTCTTTGTAAAACTTTAAAGTGCCAAATGTGAGCAATTATTCATAATGTTTTATTATGATAAACTTCTATGGACCCTCATTCTCTTTAAGTACAATGCTTGGAACACAGTAAGAACTTGATAAGAACTTTTTTATCCATGGATATTCCTTCAAATAGCATAGGTCACAGCCTCATTTGTGCTTTTTCCTTCCCAATTTTAGCTCATCTTCATGTAAAAAAGCTCCTTGGAGTATGTCTTCAACATACTATAGCATTTCTTC
Organism: Pseudochirops cupreus; assembly: GCA_028627135.1. NCBI lineage: Eukaryota > Metazoa > Chordata > Mammalia > Diprotodontia > Pseudocheiridae > Pseudochirops > Pseudochirops cupreus. The sequence goes on from CM053580.1 coordinate 333,792,813, forward strand.
TCTGCTTTTTAAACAGTAGGTACCAGTGTAGCACTTGGGCTATTAATTTGGAATCTTGATAAATTACTGGCCCATATTCTTTTCTAATCCCTCTCCTTTGGATAACATGAAAGAATTCTACTTTTAAACACATACCTGCAGTATCTTTTGGGTCTCTTGCAATATTAATTCTTCGGATATTGTGGCACTGCATGAATTGCATCCATATATAGAGAGAACTGACTCAAATTTATAAGGACACAAGTCATTCCTCAATTCATAAACAGTCCAAGGATATGAACAGGCAGTTTTCAGAGGAAGGAATTAAAGATATCTATAATCATATGAAAAAATGTGCTAAATCACTATTGTTTCGAGAAATGCAAATCAAAATAATTCTTAGGTACCATATTTCACTGGCCAGATTGGCTAACATGACAAAACAGGAAAACAATGAAGCTGGAGAAGATGTGGGAAAAGTGGAACACTAATGCATTGCTGGTAGAGTTGTGAACTGACCCAACCATTCTGGAGAGCAATTTGGAATTATGCCCAAAGAGTTATAAAAATGTGCATACCCTTTGACCCGGCAATACCACTTTTAGGGCTGTATCCCAAAGATATCATATAAGTGGGAGGAGGACCCATATGTAAAAAAATATTTATAGCAACTCTTTTTGTGGTAGCAAAGGATTAGAAATCAAAGGGATGCCCATCAACTGGGGAATAGCTAAACAAGTTGTGGTATATGAATGTCATGAAATACTTTTGTGCTATAAGAAATGAAGAGCAGAAAGACTTCATAATAACCTGAAGAGACCTCTATAAACTGATGCTGAATGAGGGGAGCAGAACCAGGAGAACACTGTACACAATTACAGACACATTGTATCTGTGATGACTAACTTTGATAGACTGGGCTCTTCTTAGTAATAAAGGTTATAAGACAACTCCAAAAGACTCATTCATGATGGAAAAGGCTATCCAATCCAGAGAAAGAATTATGGAGTCTGAATGCAGGCTGAAGCAAACTACTAGCTCTCTCCTTCACTTTGTTTTGTTTCTTCTTTCTTGTTCATTTCACTGGTTATAATTCTTTACAACTTGACTAATGTTTAATGTGAAGGTGTATGTAGAACCTATATTGGATTGCATGCTGCCATGGGGGAGAAGGGGGAGGAGAGTGAAGGGGAAAAAATTTGGAACTCAAAAACTTGTGAAACTGCATGTTGTAAACTAAAAGTAAATAAATTAAAAAAAAGTGATCTTCAAATACAAGCCTCAAGAGAGACATAAAAAAGGTAAACAGGGAAGAAAAAATACACACAGACACAGACACACACACAAACTTGTTCAGTATGAATTGCATCCATATAGCATCTGAGAGAACAAGTTTTTAAAAAGCTACACTTGTTTCCCAAGGTGTCCCTCAAAGTGGTCTTATGTCTCTCAAATTCAATCTAGACTGTTCTCTTCCTTATCTTCAATTCTAGGACATTCTACGCTCATATTCAGTGTCTATATTAGATATATGTATTAATTAGGTAACAGTGGATTGGCAATGCATTCTATGCCTGGACAACAGGCATTTTATTTTAAAATTTTTTTCTTTTTCTTCCAATATGTTTATTTATTTTTTGTTTTCAACAATCATTTCCACAAGATTTTGAGTTACAAATTTTTCTCCCCATCTCTCCCCTACCCCAATTTCAAAATAGCTAGCCTACTGAATACCTCTTTCCCCAATCTGTTCTCTCTTATATTCTCCCCCATACCCTCTAAGTTTCTAGTAAGGCAAGATGGATTTTTATACCCTGGTGCCTGTATATCTTATTTCCCAGTTGCATGTAAAAAAAAATTGTGCACATTTGTTTTTAAAACTTTGAGTTCCAGATTTTTTTCCCTTCTTCCTTTCTCACTCATGTAATGGTAATGGAATTTAAAGATCCCCCTGTATTAGCTTGGTTTTCAGGTTAAGTGTTGAAACCCAGAGCTTGTGAATTCTAGTAGTAGGATGGAATTATTGACGTGAAGAGAGAGGGCTGAACTGGGAGGAGCTGGTGCCATGGATTTTAGAGAGAGAAGCAGGCCCAAGCAGAGGAGGCCAGAAGAACTTTTGGGGAGCAGTATCATGGAAGCAGATAGGAGAATTGCCAGGGGCCAGAGTTGCTGTGAGAGAGACTGCTGAGGGCCAATTGGAGCTGCCCAGGACTTTTGAGAACTGACACCTAGAGCGGCAGAGGACTGAGGAGGCATGGCTGTGATGCCAGTATTTTGTCTGTCTGTTTTGCTGTTTTGCCAGTCTTGTCTGCTGGTGAAAGACAGTGCTGTTGTTGCAGAGGTTCTGGAACCTTGCTGTTGGTTCAGAAGCCCTGAAGAATGATTTTCTTGTTGTATGTGTACAGAAATCCTGGAAGAGGGTCTTGCTAACGATTTCAGAGGTTCTGGGACTGTTCTGCAGACAAAGAGTGAATTGATGAGGACACTGGCAATGTATATTGTGGCTTTGTTAAGCTCTGTCTCCCCAGGAATTGCTGAGAACTTGCCTTGGGTCAAGATGAAGAAAAGACCTCTCCTTGAGTATTAAATGCTGTGATGATATCTTAACCTCATTGTAGCTTAGAGGTAGATGGCCTTTTGTGCTCTCCATTGCCCCTTTTAAGAAAGGGCTTGGTGTTAACTGATGATAACTGTAATACAGTTGTGATCCAAGGGTGGGAAACTTTTGACTTTTTTGTGCTCTGTGACTGACCAAATGAATATACTTGGTTTATGATTGGGAACTAATCTCCATTTGAGAAGAGAGACTTTGTGACTGACTAAATGAATGTACTGTCCAAGGGTGGAGTAGTACTTGGATTGAATTGAACACTTACTAAATTATTGAATTACACATGATGAATGCTGTATTTTGATTTTCTCTTTTCTATGAATGTTTTGCCTTAATTTGTCACTGAATAAAATGGAGAGTTACTAAGCTGGTATTCCCAACCTTGGAAGTTGCCTTTGCTTGGCATTACAACCTATCCCCACTGGGAAGATAAGCAATTCAATATAGATTGTACATGTGCAGTTATGCAAAACATTTCCATAGTACGTATATTGTGAAAGACTGATTATATTTCCCTCCATCCTATCTCCCCCCTCACTTATTCTATTTTTTCCTTTGACCCTGCCTCTTTTCAAAAGTGTTTGCTTCTAACTACCCTCTCCCCCAATCTGCCCTCCTTTCTATCATCCCCCCACTTATCTCCTTCCCCTCTATTTTCCTGTAGGGTAGGATACCCAATTGAGGGTATATGTTATTCCCTCCTTAAGCTAAATTCAATGAGAGTAAGGTTGTCCTATTCATTCACTTTCCTGCTCCTCCCCTCCATTGCAACAGTTTTCTCTTGCCTCTTTTATATGAGATAATTTACCCTAATCTATCTCTCCTTTTCTCCTTCTCCCAATATATTCCCTCTCTCACCTCTTAATTTTATTTTTTAGATATCATCCTTTCATATTCAACTTGTCCTGTGCCCTCTATGTATACATTTACATACATATGCACACCCTCACATATAAATTTATACACACCTACACCCTCCTATACATACATATATTTTCCCTTCAACTGCTCTCATACTGAGAAAAGTCTTATGAGTTACAATTATCATTTTTCCATGTAGGGATATAAATAGTTCAACATTAATAAGTTCATTATGCTTTCTTTTTCCTGTTTACCTTCCCATGCTTCTCTTGCTTCTTGTATCTGCAAGTCAAATTTTCTGTTCAGCTGTTTTTTTTTCAAGAATACTTAAAAATCCTCTATTTCATTGAATGACCATATTTTCCTCTGAAGCATTATACTCAGTTTTGCTTGGTTTTAGGTGATGCTTGGTTTTAGTCCTAGCTCCTTTCATCTCCGGAATATCATATTCCAAACCCTTCGATCTCTTAATGTAGAAGCTGATAGTTCTTGTGTTATCCTGATTGTGTTTCCACAATACTCAAATTGTTTCTTTCTGTCTGCTTGAAGAATTTTCTCCTTGACTTGGGAACTCTGGAATTTGGCTATAATATTCCTAGGAGTTTTCTTTTTGGGATCTTCTTCTTTTTTTTCTTTTTCTTTTTTTTTAGTTTTAAACTTTTATTTATTTTAGTTTACATCATTCATTTCCACAATATTTTGAGTTACAAATTTTCTCCCCATCTTTACCCTACCCACCACCCCAAAACAGCCATCCCATTGTATAATCCCTCCCCCAATATATTCTCTCCTATGCCCTCCCACATTGCCCCTCTGACTTTTGGGTAGGGCAGGATGGATCCCCCTACCACAGTGCCTGTGTATCTTAAGTTCCAGTTGGATGTAGTTAATAATAATGATAATTGTGTGTATATATATATAAATATATATATATGTATGTATATATACACACACACACACACACACACACATATATATATATTTATATACATATACACATATATATTTTTAACATTTGATTAAAGAACTTCAAATTCTAGATTCTTTCTCTTCCTCTCTCGTCACCCACCCCCACTGGAAGGACAAGCAATCAAATACAGGCTGAACATGTGTAATTACACAGAACCTCTCCACAGTGAGCATATTGTGAGAGACTGATTACATGCCCCTTCTTCCTATTCCGGGACCCCCCCCTCAACCACTCTCCACCCTGTCCCTGACCCTCTACAGAAGTGAGCACTTTCATCAACCCTCATCCCCACCTTCCCCTCCCCTCCATCATCCCACCTCTCATCCCCATTCCCCCTACTCTTCTGTGTGGCAAGATACCCAGTTTAGAGTTTATGTCACTCCTTCCCTAAGCCAAGTTCAGTGAGAGTAAGGCTAACTCTTTCCCTTTTGCCTTCCTGTTCTCCCCCCTATTGTAACAATTATCCTTTGCCTCTTCCATGAGATGCTCAATCCCATTCTGTCTCTCCCTGTCTTCTCTCAATCTAATCCTCTCTCACCTCAGGATTTCACCTTTTAGAATACTGTCCCTTCCTATTCAATTGATCTTAT
>CM053580.1:333798323-333827669 GCA_028627135.1 Pseudochirops cupreus
GGCATTCTTCTCCTCATTGGCTTTTTGGGCCTCTTTTGTCATTTGAGTTAATCTATTTTTTAAGGTGTTAATTTCTTCAGTCAGGTTGTTGACTCTCTTTTCATGATTTTCTTGCATCATTCTTATTTCTCTTCCCAATTTTTCTTCCACTTCTCTCATTTGGTTTTCAAAATCTTTCTTCAGCTGATCTCTAGCTTTTAGGCAATCTTCATGTTTCTTGGAAGCTTTTCGTGCGGGAGTTCTGACTGTGTTGTCTTCTTCCCATTCCCTGCTTTGATCCTTCTTTTCCCCAAAGAAGGAATGTAGGGTTTGTTTGTTGTTCTTACTTTGCTTCCTGTGCTTATTCATGGTTGGCCAGTCCGTGATTTTTTTAGCTCTGTGGAACTCTGCTTCCAGAGGGGAAAGCTCTGTCCCAAATTGCTAGGGTTTTCCCAGCTGCCAGAGCTTTTAGGAGGCTGCTGGGGCCCTCCCCAGCTCTGGCTCACTGAAAAGCCACCCCAAGACCACCACTCAAGACCGCGATCTGGATCCAGGCCAGTCATCACAAGAGCACTTGGCCTCTGAACAATTGCTTGGCCCCCCTGCCGTCTGCAGGCCAGGAGCTCTGAAGCGGCAATGTGGAGGCAGGTGCAGGACTTCCATTTCTGCTGCTTCCTTGCCCTGGAGGCGGTTTGGCTGGACCCACTTTTCTCCCCCGATTTTTAACCAAGTTCCACTAACCTTTCACTTAGTCCTTTTTTTTTTCTTTATGGCTTGATAATTCTGGAAACTGCCACAACTGTCACACATCCGCTCTTCTGTTGCTCCAGCTGCAGCTCAGCTCGTCCAGCTGCCGCCAGGGCCAAGCCACCGTTTCAGGCTAGGCTGGTTTTGGCTTCCAGCCCTGAGATGGTCCCTCTTAGCCGACCTGCCTTTAGTGGAAAGTATATTTGTGTGCGTTTTAGAGTTATAGAATTTGTTTAGAGTCATATTTTATGGGTATTTTGAGGTGGCTATGTGGGAGCCGTGATACTTTGCTGCTCCTATCCTGCCATCTTGCCTTCGCCCCCCCCCTTGGGATCTTTTTCAAGAGGTGGTCAGTGAATTCTTTCAATTTCTATTTTACCCTCTGGTTCTAGAATATCAGGGCAATTTTCCTTGAGAATTTCTTGAAAGATGGTATCTGGGCTCTTTTTTTTATCATGGCTTTCAGGTAGTCCAATAATTTTTAAATTATCTCTCCTGGACCTATTTTCCAGGTCAGTGGTTTTTTCCAATGAGATATTTCACACTGCCTTCTATTCTTTCATTTGTTTGGATCTATTTTATAGTATCTTAATTTCTCATAAAGTCATTGGCTTCCATTTGCTCCAATCTAATTTTGAAGGGGTTATTCTCTTCAGTGAGTTTTTGAAATTCTTTTTCCATTTGGCAAATTAAACTTTTTAAGGCATTCTTTTCCTGATCAGTTTGGGTCTCTTGCCATTTGAGTTAGTCTATTTTTTAAAGAGTTATGTTCTTCAGTCAGGTTGTTGACTCACTTTTCTTGATTTTCTTGCATCATTCTCATTTCTCTTCCCAATTTTTCCTCCACTTCTCTTACTAGGTTTTCAAAATCCTTCTTGAGCTCCTCCATGGCCTGTAACCAATTCATATTTTTCTTGGGAGATTTTGATGCAGGAGTTCTGACTGTGTTGTCTTCCTCCCATTCCATGCTTTGATTCTTTTTGTCCCCAAAAAAGGAATCTATGGTAGCATTGCATTTCCTCTACTTGCTCATGTTTCCAGTCAATTACTTGACTTTTGAACTCTTTGCCATGGTAGAACTATGCTTTCAAAATGGAGAGAGCTTTGTCCCAAATCACTGGGGTTTTCACAGTTGCCAGAGCAATTAGGAGGGCACCCTCTGTGCAAACCACACAGGCTCTGGCACCTGGCCATACACCCCAGGATCTCTACCCAAGACCATGATCCAGATCCAAGAAGGTTAAAGCAAGAGCAATTACCCTCTCAATGGTTGCTTGGTCCCCATATAATCTGCAGGCCAGGAGCTCCTGAGGCAGCTACATGGTACAGCTGCTACACCTCCACCCCTTCTCACCCCGGGGGCAGGGCCAGACAGCACTCTTCTGTCCACCCCTGTTCCAAAAAGAGTTCCACACTGACCTTTTACTTTGTCTTTGACGTTTATGGGTTGAGAAGCCTGGAAACTGCCACAGCTGCTGGTGCTTCATTCCCCTGAAGTCTGCTCTGGCTGCCACTGGTTGGGGCTGCCCTGGCACCAATATTGCATGGCTCATGCAGGGATGGGCTGGGTTCTTAGCTTGGTGCAATAGCCCCTTCCTGCTGGCCTGCCAGGCTGCCTTCTGTGGGAGATTTTTTTCTCTCTGTCACTGTGGGTTCTGTAGCTCTTGAATTTGTTTAGAGTAATTTTTTACATGTATTGGAAGAGGTGGAAACAGGAGCTGCTTGGAAGTCCTGTTTCTTCTCTGCCATCTTGGCTCTGCCCCAACAATAAGCATTTTATATCCAATTTGTTTTTTTTTTTTATGTTTTATCCAACAGATTTCACTGATTAATGTGACTACAGAACTGCCGAAAGAGGCCTACAGCTTAATGAAATTAGCAAAATATCATCCACAAATAGAGTACTCTGAGAAGGGATCCTCAAGCTTAATTACTTTGCCAAAGGTTCTTGTTAACAACTTTTAATTTATTGGTTAGTAGACATTCTTTTAAATTCTTGAATAAGTCCAAGAGGTATAAGAGAATGAAGGTAGTATACATTTGTTCTGGGAATGAATATTCCCTACTGGGTCTGATTAGGTTAAATTTTCATGAAATTTAAGGAGAATATCATACTAGAAGATTTAAGATTCATTTTAGCTATAAATGTGATTTCTGAATGACACTCATTACCTCAATCCAATGCCTTGTACAAAAGTACTCAACAAATATTTATTAAACAAAAATGATACTCACTGCCCTACTTAAACAAATGCCAGAGCAAGGCCAGAAAGGAGCTAAAATCAACTCTAAAGCTGTAGAAGATTTTGACTGTGGTCAGGGAATGAGATAAATCTCCACAAGGGAAAAAAGTATTCAGTGAGCTTTGGAGTGTGGTTTTATTTTCCTTTTTTTGTCCCCCATTTCCTCAGCTCTTTTACTAAAATTAACTATTTTCTAGGAACAGAATTCAGCACATAGAACTTTGTTTTGCTGTAATATGAGGCTTTCTTTTATTCTCGAGTTTTTGCTGCTTCTCACATGTGGTGATTTCTTAAATTTAGCAGCGCATTTATACCAAAAATGTAAAAATCATTCAAAACAAAATAAAGTTAGAAAATTTGTAAATTTCTTCTGAATGCTATACTAAGCATAATTAATATTGTGGTAAAAGCAAGTCACACAAAAACATGTATATGCTCCTAAACTAACCAATTGCCTCTAAATCTGTAAAAGATTGTAAACGCTAAATTTCCAAGAGAACAGCCAAGATGGTAGAGTAGGATGTAGTGCAGTCTAGCTTCCTGCCTTCCTCTCCAGCCATTACTCATATGTAAGAAGAGTCCCAGTGACTGGTAAATCTAAGGAGAAATTATAGTGGATTAATTTTCGAGAACAAGGTCACAAATCTGACTTACAGGCAAGTCACTAGGGGAGGAACTATGGAGCAGAGGTGAGCTAGGATTATTGGCTGAGACCTCAGAAACAGAACAGAGACTCTGGACCCTTTGATCCAGAGAGGGCATTTCTAGCCTCCCTCATCCCCCCTAAACACCTTCTTACCTCCCTACAAATCGGGATAATCAGGTAGTACTGTTGTTTTGAACCTAAAGATCCTTCCATCTAATTGACAGGGGTTGGAGTGAGCCAGTCTATTGGATATCCCTCCTGGGCAACTATGTAGCTATATTGCTTAAGTTCAAACCAGGGTCTGGAGCTCAGAAGACCCAAGAGGGCAGTGATCAGACCATGCCTTTCCTAAGATCACAAATACCACAATGAAACTTTATAGCTTTCTGGTCTAAGATATGCCGGTGGTCTTTGAAGAACACAGCAAGAAACACCCTGAGAATGTAATGTCTGAAGAAAGGCATACGTGTCTTCAAGGAAGTAGCCCATTCCTCTTTGGAGATATCACTTTTTAGTTCATGGATCACTGTAGTGATTCTCAGCCACAAGTGGCCCAAACAGGATCTGAAGAGCATTGCAATGAAAACATTATTGGTGGTGAAGGTAGCAAATGCTGTTCTATGCTTGCAGGATTTTCCTATCTTTTTGTATATGCAGTGAATGAAAAACCATTCTACCTCAAAAGAAAATTTTTTTAAAGCCAAGATTTTATTGCAGTGGAAAATGGAGCAGCCCTTTACCTGGGCCCAACAGCCCCACTGCTGAAGACACAAACCCTCAAGAGAAGAATAACTCCAAATCACATCATCTATTTCTCAGCTGTGCATGAAACCTTTAAAAAAAACTAAACAAGGGGGTGGCTAGATGGTGCAGTCAATAGAGCACCAGTCCTGGAGTTAGGAGGACCTGAGTTCAAATCCAGCTTCAGACACCTAACACACACAAACTAGCTGTGTGACCTTGGGCAAGTCACTTAACTCCAATTGCCCTCCAAAAATTAAAAAAAAACACAAAACCACAACTAAACAAGTATTAGGGCATAAAATCTCACAAAGGCAGAGAAGTTTAAAATATTAAAAATATTCTTTATTGATCATAGTGTGAGAAAAATTATATTCACTAAAAGATCACGGAAAAAAGGATTAAAAAGTAATTGTGATAAATTCTAATGAATTGGTGGGTCAAGAAACAAATTAAAGAAACAGTAGATAATTTCCATATAGAGAATTACAATAATACAGACAATATATCAAAATTTCAGAGTTATAACCAAAGTAGTTCTACAAGGAACATTTCTATCTCTAAGTATTTTCATCAATAAAAGAGAGCTCAATGACTCGGGCATGAAACTAAAAAAAAATTCCTAGAAAACCAACAACTTAAAATCCCCCATTCAAACACCAAACTAGAAATCCTTAAAATCAAATAAAAGATTGATAAAATTAAAAGTAAAAAAGAAATTAACTAATAGCTGTAACTAGGAGCTGGTTTTTTTTAAAGGAATCCCCCCGCCCCCAGAAACCATAGCAAATATGATTTTGAAAAAAGGAAAACTGACTTATAAATGTAAAAATGAAAAAGGAGAATTCACAAGAATAAAGGATATTATTAGGAGCTATTTTTTCTAACTACATGTCAATAAAATTGGTAATTTAAATGATATGGAAGAGTATTTACAAAAACGTAAAATCAGATAAAAGAACAGGAAATAGAAAATTTAAACAACTCCATCTCAGAAAAAGAAATTGGACAAGACATAAATGTATTTTCAAAGGGGGGGGGGATCATGGAGACCAAGTGGATTTACAAGCATAATCCATCAGACATTCAAATAACAATTCCATTATTGTTCAAATTGTCTGCAGAAAGATCAAATGAGGGAATGGATCCTAACCAAATTCCTTTGATGATACAAATATGATCTTGATATCTAAATCAGGGAGATTCAAGACAGAGAAAGAAAAAATGGAACCCAATATCCTTAATTAATATTGATGCAAAAATTTTAAATGAAATATCAGGAAAAAGGCTATCCAGCAACAGATAAAAAAAGATATGTTACCAGGTTGGATGCATAGCAAGAATGAAGAATTGGTTTCAATTTAGGCCTAGCTCTCGACAAGCTAAATAGAAAGCCTACCTGGCAGAACCCAGAGGGATTTCATGGGCAGAGTCTAAGGTTCCAGCAGGAAGAAGTGGGGATGATGACCATAATGGAAACTGCATGGCTATTTTAGGTAAAGCCACACCCAAACTTCACTTCATTCTTTCCAGTGAGTATACTTCTCTCTTTTAACTTCCCTCCCCATTCTGAAACCATGAATCACAATCAAATCAACTATCATTTTACAGAAATCTGCATCTCCCTGGCATCCCCTGATGAAGTAACTTCCCTGGCCATCCCTACCAGTACTGGCTGCACCTTCACTAACTCTCCTTATCTCACTCGTTGAGGTGGAGGAATTGAAACTCTTCTTGGTCCTCATTGCTACTTCTAGGTTCTTCCTCTACCTCCATTAGTCAGCAACCTCTCTTCCTCTGAGATTCATGTTTTTCATATCTACCACCCAATCAAGATCTTGGTAGCCTTGTCTAAATACCCCCAGGTCACTCCCCTTCCTTCTACTACTCCCTCCTGGTTGAACTCCTCCTACCTGACCAATCCTTCTCTGTCTCCTTTGCCGGATCCTCCTTCAGATCATGCTCTCTAACTGTAGGTGGCCCTTAGGGTTCTCTCTGGGTTTCTCTTCTCTTCTCTCTCTATACTACTTCGCTAGATAATCTTATCAGCTTCAATGGATTTAGTTATCATCTCCATGTTGATGATCCTCAAATATTCCTTTCCAGTCCCAAATTCTTCGGGAACCTTCAATCTTGCAACTCAGATATCTTGAATTGTCAGTCCAGTAGATATCTTAAACTCAATATATCCAAAACAGAACTCATTATCTTTTCCTCTAAACTCTCCCTTTCCCTTATCTTCCCTATTATTGCAGAAGGCCAAACAATACTCCTAGTCCTTCAGGCTTGCAATTTAGGAGTCATATTGGACCTGGATATCTCCCCCTCCCCAAATATCCAATCTGTTGTCAATGTTTGTCAATTTCATCCTTGCAATACATCTCCAATCCCTGTCTCTTCTCTCACACTGCCGCCACACTAGTGTAAGCCTTCATCATCTCACACCTGTAATAGCCTGCTGTTGAGTCTGCCTGCCTGAACTCCACCCCTGCCCCGACTCAAATTCATCCTCTATTCAGCCACTAAAATGATTTTCTCTAGAGATTTGATCATGTCACTTCCCCTACTCAATAAATTCCAGTGGCTCCCTCCAGGATCAAATACAAAATACTGTTTGGTATTCAAAGCCTTGAATAACCTACCACTCTCTCCCCAGCTGTACTTTTCCAGTATTTGTTTTACACCTCACTCCCCAAAAGATACTCTTTGATTCAGTGATACTGGTCTCCTGGTTGTTCCATGAAGAAAGGCACCGCATCTCTAAGCTCCAGGAATTTTCTTTGGTTGTCTCCCATGGCTGGAATGCTTTCCTTCCTTTTCCAGGCTGCTGACCTCCATGACTTTCTTTAAGACCCAAATAAAATCCCATCTTTTTACTTGAAGCTTTCTCCACCCTTTCTTAATTTTCAGTGCATTCTTCTGTTAATCATCTCCTATTTATCCTATATATAGCTTGCATTATATAGTTGTTTGCAGGTTGTTTTCCTCAATGATTATAAGCTCATTGAGGTCAGGCATTTTCTTTTGCCTTCTTTTGTATCTCAGCAATTAGTACAGTGCCGGGCACATAGTAGGCACTTAATATCTGTTTATCTATCTAATCAATCTACTCTATGGCCCCACTAACCATCCCTATAACTTTCTAGACCAAAATGTCTTCTATGGTCAACACTCCCCTATGTATGTTGCTTTGCACATTAGAATATAAGCTTCTTGAGGACAGGGACTGCCTTTGTTTTATATTTGTATCCCCAGTGCTGAGTTTAGTGGTTGGTATTATGCTTAGTACGCACTTAACAAATGACTTTTTCATTCATTCGCTTACATATTTCATATTCTATTTGTTTGTGTTGGGCTGGGAGGTCAGGGGAAGGCTGAGTCTGTCATGTATGAAAGCAAAGAATAAGTGATGGATAGTATTCATGTTCTGTTGGTATCTGTACTATGCCTAGAAATGTAAAGGAAGACTCCCTACATGCTGGTTGGAATATCTGTGGAGGATTTGCAGGAAGACATGGGTAGGATTAATATCATAGGATGAGAGGTCATGAATGAGTAGGATCTGCATTGTTATAGGATCTGTTAAAATAAATTATTTGTACAAGTCCCATATATCTCTCTTATTCTATATGTTCCATGAGGTCAGGGTCTGGGTCTCCTCTGATCTTTATAGTATCCTTAGTAGTTAGCACAATGTTCAAATGAAAAACAAGACTTAGAGCTAAATTGACCTCAGTGATCTAGTTCCACTCCCTTTTTTTAAAGTTTATAAAGCTTACTTTGCAGATGAGGAACTGAGACAAACAAGGTTAAGTAACTTGCCCAGACTCACACAGCTACAGAGTGTCTGAAGATGGATTTGAACTCAGGTCTTCCTGACTCTAGGATCAACTTTCTATCCACTGTACTATCTTACTGCCTCTGTGCAGGATGTGTAAGAACTCTTGTGCGCCCTGAAATTGCTAACAAAATGTTGGTCAGTTGGACCCTGGTGATATCACTGATTGAGTAAGCACCCTGACCAATGTGATATAAGTGCTCCTACGAATCTAAAAAATAGTGTGCTGAAGAAGGAAGGAGAGGCTTTCAAGATGAACCTGTTTGACATTGTAGATATAGTCAACTTAACAAAGACAGCAGCAGAGTGAGTAGCACCTCATTCATATTCTGGTATCACAAAAAGGAAAGATACATTGGAATGAATCAGAAATATCAAAATTCTACTTCCAGAAATGCTTCTATGTAGATAGCACTGGCCAGTAAAGCAATCAAACCTTGGGTCCACATGAAATGGAGTGAATATCTGAATGCTTTTATCATAGACCAGTACTACTTCACAACAAATTTGGAAATAAATTTTACCAGTTATAGGCAAAGACTTCACACTGCTTTTTGTCAATGCTCACCTCCCAAGTTACAGTGTACAGCAGATTAATATAGGGCAATCATAAGAAATATCTTCATTCCTAAGCCCAGATTAGATGAAATAAAATTGAAAATTGAGGAGTTACTTAAAATTGAAGAGAGAAAAACTGAAGAATCTAAGGCATTGTAAATATACATTTAAATTCCCAAAGTACAAACCAATGATGAAATGGATGGCAAGAATACTGGTGATGTCTCAAATTATTTTGCAAAGGAGACTGCCATATTTAGACTAGAATTTTAAAAAGTCCTTTATAAGTATGATGACAAGAATCCAACTAAGTGGCTACCTATGTCAAAATAGAGTTTAGAGAAAGCTTGTCTATTATGAATGAATGAATTCTTTCACAATGAATATGACAGAGTGTAAAAATATTTCAGGACAGGTAACAGTATATGCTGTAGTATATATATAGCTGTTGTCTTAGTAAGGACCAGAGAAGGAAAGGTGGAATTAACTAGGGATCCTTTTAAGTACAGATATCAAATACCACTATGGCAGAAGCAACTTGAAAAAAACAACTCAAGAACTGCATAAAGATGTTGGGATATTACATCAACAGCTAGACAGTATGTGCAAGAAACTTTGAATACTATATCATCTGATTAAAGGAAACAAACAAAAACAAACAAACATGCAGAATGGAATTTGGAAAACAGATTCTTGATACCCTTTATCAACATTTAAAGCTAAATTCAAAAGGATAAGGTGATATAAGGAAGCACAATGTATAAATGACAAGATAAATAATTCAATAGCAGTACAATAGAGGCTAGAGAAGAAACAAAATTAATGAAGTGAGACAACCTTGTAAACAGGGTATGGGAAATTTCTGGTCAGCTGTACTGTCACAAAAAAAATCCAACACGATGAAAAGCCAAGATGGATCAAATGTGAAACAGAAAGAGAACATAATGAATGACAGAAAAGTCATTTCAAGGGAAATTATTGAATCTCTTGAGTCTCTATAAAACTATAAAGTCCAGATGTGATCAATAATTATTGGTTTATATGCTTTACAATGGCCCATAAATTTGCCCGGTTCCTATCAAATGTGAGCCTGATTTCATTTTTCTTATTAGAAGGTCTAACATATCTATTACCAATTATTCCTCTAGGCCAGTTACATACACACACACACACACACACACACACACACACACACACACACACCCCTCAATATATACACACATATCTATCATTCATAAAAAACGTTCATTGCTAACATAACTAAAAAAATCCCCCAAAGATTTATAAGAAAATACAAAAAAGAGATGTCACTGGATTTGTTTCATGTAATAGAAGATGGTCTATCTCAGACATAATCTATTAAACTTCTCAGATACAAGAGTGGAATTGAAAGTTGCACCATGAGAGAGGTGTCATGTCTATGTCGATTTAATTAACATCAACAAAGAAAGATCAAATAAATGGCTGTGTTACGGAAATTTAACTTAATTATCAAAATGAAAAGGTTCAATATTACAGAAAGGTTATCTTTGAGGAATCCATACTTATTAATTATTGCACATTATGCACTGAAGACACTACAATACATCCCTAGGTTTTGACAGTAAAGCTATCGCTAACATAGGGTTATCACAATGTAAGAAAGGCAGTCAAAATAACTGGATCCATGTTTTCTCTAGAAACTTCTCTGTATAATCAAAACTCTTTTTATTTGCTGGTTGGTCTCTGGAGTATATGCTTCTGGGATGTAGGGCTGAGTATCCATCTATCTTTTAGCAAGTTTGTGAAGTCAGTAATACCCCAAAGTCCATATAGTCAATAGTCCCAAAGACTATAGTCTCATGGTCACTCTGATTTTATCTGGTCCTCTGACAGTTAATGAGATGCCTAAAATTCTGCATTTCTTACTCCTATAATCAGAGTACTGATAATTCCAGTTATTTCATCTGCGTGCTATCACTAACACAGATCTTCTTGTGTATATGTTGCTTTAAAGCCACTACTTTGGCAGGCCAAAGAATTTTTTTTTTTTTTGCTTTTTGGAGGGCAACTGGAGTTAGGTGACTTGCCTAAGGTCACATGGCTAGTAAGTGTTAAGTGTCTAAGGCCAAATTTGAACTCAGGTCCTTCTGACTGTAGGTCTGGTGCTCTATTCACTGCACCACCTAGCCGTCCCAGGCCAAAGAATTCTTTAAAATATACATATTTCCTTTCCAGAGCTTTGGGCTCAGTTGGGCTTTTGTCTTTTCATATAGCATTTGTGGAATAACACTGAGATGGAGAAAATTGGTGTTACAGGTGTCACTTCTCCAGAGGGGGAGGTAACAATAAAAGGCTTTTTACTAAATTTAAAACAAAAACAAAAACAAAACCCAAAATTATTTCACTGTTAATATCACAGAAATTAAGGTGATTTTTCTTGGACTACTCCAAATCTTCCTTTATCTTGGTTACATGCAAAGCATAGTATCCTTTAGATGCATTGAGTTACCATGGGCCTCTGTATTATAGCTTCTGGATTTCTATAACTAATTGCCACCAACTACATATGATCTCCAATTGCAAGCTGCTTATTTATGAATTTTAGAGATCTTTAAGGGGCCTCTTGCTGATGTCAACATAAGACATTATGTTATTGTAATGCTTCTTTCTGTAAGTTATTTTAATTTGCTCCAGAGCATAAAGCTTAAACTTTAAAACTGTCAAGTTTAATAAGCATGTGGGTCTTAGCAAGAACAAGAAATCTGCCCTTGTCAGATGTTCCCATTTTTCTGTTTTAGTACAACACAGACTATTTTATCTGTGCTCTTGGACATCTCTAGATGATATAATAAAGCCTATCTCACTTTTGGTCTTCTTAGTAGGAACCATCATAAAGAAAAAAGCAGGTAAGAAGAGGCGTAACATGTACAGAGCCACACTCTAGATTTATTCCTTTTTAAGCCTTTTTACGGGCCTAACAGAAGCCTACAATCCAGAGCTATCAGTCCTTTTCCCCCTCCATTCACCTATAGTAAGGTTCTTCCAAACTACATGCAATCTGGCAGGTTGACTTTCCAGATTGAGGTTTCCAGCAATACTCCTGAGGGACTGAGGAGTGTCTTTAATATTATCTACTCAAGCCACCTAATTTTTTAAAAGGGATATTTATTGAGAGGATATAGTAATAACAGAAGTATAAATGTTTTACCCAATCTACTGTCACCTCAGTTCCATGGGGAAAGTGAGCTCACACTTAAAGAAGTTTCTACAAAGCATTTGCTCACCAGGTTTACTTCTGAATGTGATTCATGGATAAGTCACTCCAGAAAAGAGTCTCAGATGCTAGTCTGAATCACTGCTGAGCAGGGTCCCCAAGATCATTCTTCAGGGCGGGGTCTTATAGGCTGCTCTTCAGGACCTTGTTGGCACTTTTCATTGTATCTCTAGTCCTCAGACTATCTGAATTTCACAAGGTTGTAACCCAGTTTGGGGGTCAGCAAACTACAGCCCATGGGCTACACACCCATTTTTCTATGGCCCAGTTAGCTAAGTAAGAGTAGTTTTCACATTTTTATATACAAGTTTATTTATAAATGTAAAATACATTCTTAGTTAGCTCCTGGATCATATAAAACAGGTAGCAGCAGGATCCAGCCCTTGGGACACAGTGTGGTGACCTATAGGCCTTAGTCTAATACTCCTTTACCTAATAGTAGGAAAGAACAAATGCAAAGAGGCAAATAACAGAGGACTGTACTTAAGGGACACATGTCAGCCTAGTGAGTGGGAGTTTTCAGTAGGCAGTTAATGACACCATTCTGGTATGACCTCTCTTTTATTAAGAGCACTGAGCTCTCAGCCTCATGATGGCTTTAGGCAGGAGGCCCCTCTTCTACTCAGAGCAGACCATGATCACCACTGATAAAGGCCAAATAATTTGGTTAGGGCCTTTTGTTAAGCATTCTCAGTTCTGGCTCAGCAGCTAACCAAAAGGGTCCAATGGTAAGGGTACCAGAAATGTAACAGCATCTGTGCATACTCTAAGCCTTCATGTCTTTTCATAAGCAGATTCCTGAGCCTCCTCCAAGTGTTTAGGCAGCAGATATGCTCTGAGGATATGGATACTGATGGCCAGCTTTTTGTTACACACTCAAGACAGAAACTAAACAATAACAATATCTTTTAACAACTAAGGGGAAATATAATACTAAACAAAACACACAAAACTGACAAGTTATTGCGCAAAGTCACTCCTAATATATCTATTGTAGTTTTTACAAAGGGTTATTAGCACAATTTCCTGGAGCTAACTAGTTCTATTTCCATTAGCCTAGCACTAGACCTGGCCTTGCCCTGATGGCCTGTAACATTTCCTGACAGCACAAAAAGCTAACTTTTTATTTTGCCTTTTGAAAACTGACACCCCTTTTTCATCCCTCCCAAATCCTGTCATAATACTTTGTTGGCTTTGAGATTTCCACCCATTTGATCAGGTGTGAAGAACTGACACCACCCTGATCTAATTAAACATGTGACCCATGACCCTTAATAGCAAAAAAATAGCTCTGGGTTCATCCTGGTTTTAATCATTTTATAGGTCTAGAAAAATATTAACAAATATTAATTTAAAATATTAACAATTAAAAATTAACAAAATTCATCTGGAAGAATTAAAAGTCAAGAATATCAAAAGAATTAATCTAAAAAACCTAAAACTATATTATAAAGCAGCCATCATCAAAACTATTTGGCTCTGCTAAGACATAAAGCAGTGGACCATTAGAATAGATTAAGTGCACAAGACACAATTGTAAATGACTACAATACTCTACTGTTTGATAAACCCAAAGACTCCAGTTTTTGGGATAAGAACTCATTTGACAAAAACTGCTGGGAAAATTGGAAAATGGTATGAGGCATAGACCAACATCTCACCCTGTATACCAAGATAAAGTCAAAATGGGTACATGATTTAGACATAAAGGGTGGTACCATAAGCAAATCAGGAGAGCAAGGAATAGGAAGGAAAGCAAGGAACTGTCAGATGTATGGAGAAGGGAAGAATTTATGACCAAACAAGAGATAACATTAAGAATTGCAAAATGGATAATTTTGATGATATTAAATTTAAAAAGTTTTTGCACAGAAACAACCAATGCAATCAAGATTAGAAGGAAAGTAGAAAGCTGGGAAACAACTTCTAGAGCAAGTATTTGATAAAGATCTCATTTCTCAAATATACAGAGAACTAAGTCAAATTTATAAGAATACAAGTCATTCCCCAATTGATAATGGTCAAAGAATATGATCAGGAAGTTTACAGAAGAAGAAATTAAGGTTATCTATAGTCATATTAAAAAAATGCTCTAAATCACTATTGATTAGAGAAACACAAATCAAAACAACTCTTAGGTACCACCTCACACCTATGAGATTGTCTAATATGAAAGAAAAGAAAAGTGATAAATGTTGGGGGAGGTGAGGGAAAATTGGGACTGTTGGTAGAGCTGTGAACTAATCCAACCATTCTGGAGAGCAATTTGGAACTATGCTCAAAGGGCTATAAAACTCTGTGTGTGTGTGTGTGTGTGTGTGTGTGTGTGTGTACACCCTTTGATCCAGTCATACCACTATTAGGTCTGTATCCCAAGGAGATCATAAAGAAGAGAAAAGGACGACATGTACAGAAATATTTATAACAGTTCTTTTTGTGGTGGCAAAGAACTAGAAATTCAAGGGTTGCCTTTCAAATGGGGCATGGCTGAACAAGTTGTAGTATAGGAATGTAATGCAATACCATTGTGCTATAAGAAATGATGAGCAAAAAGATTTCAGAAATACCTGGAAAGAATTACACGAACTGATGCTGAGTGAAGTGAGTTGAACCAAGGGAAGTAACAGCAACATTGTGTGATGATCAACTAAAATAGACTTAACTCTTCTCAGCAATACAATCATCCAAGATAATTCCAAAAGACTTATGATAGAAAATGCTATCCACATCCAGAGAAAGAACTATGGCATCTGAATACAGATTGAAGTATACTGTTTTCACTTTTTTTTGTTATGTTTATGTTTATGTTATCCCTTTTGTTATGTTTCTTCTTTCATAACATGGTTAATGTGGAAATATGTTTAATATGACTGCATGTGTATAACCTATATCAGATTGCTTGCCAGCCTGGGGAAGAAGCAGGTGAGGGGGAGAGGGAGAAAAATTTGGAACTCAAAATCTTATTAAAAATAAAGAAGTTTCTACAAAGCATTTGCTCGCCAGGTTTACTTCTGAATGTGACTCATGAACAAGTCACTCCATAAAAGAAACTATATATATATATATATATATATATATATATGTATATATATATATATATATATATATAATTGAAAAAAATAAAATACCATTTAAAAAAGCAAATAAAGTTATGCAAGTGCCACAAAAAAAGAGAAAAGAATCAATTAATCCCCTTCCCCAGATTTACACTCTACCATATCAGTGAAGGGGAAACTCCAGTTTTGTTCTTCCATAAATCTGTCCTTTGCTGCACCCTGGTTCTGGTTTCCTTATGGTTGTGTAATTCCTTTGCTTGGTTCAGGAATTCCCGTTTTCCCAGGAATTCCTTTGCTCTGGTGATGACTATTCTGGCATCTGATGCCAACTTGAATTGCAGCATTGGGCAACTTTGCCCAGGAACTCCTTGTCATTATGACATGTCTCCTGCTTTCCCTGGAGCCAAATAGTTTCCTGGAGCTGAATACTGTGGTTTTTCTCAACTCTGGTTTTCTGATGTTAATGGCACAAGGTAATAAGTACCCAGGATCAGATTGATTGATATGATGCTTTCTTCCTATTTTGATTTCTAGAGGTAAGCTGGCAGTTCTATGGGTATAGACAGGCAGCAGCCTCTGGAATAGGAAGCCTGGCAAGCAGTTCTGAAGCATCAATAAGCAACTGGAGTATAAAGAGACAGCATATAACCAGAGTCTGTGAGTACAATGAACTACAATTATTATTGCCATTTTAAAGATAAGGAAACTAAGACTGTGACTTGCTCAGGCTCACATAGCTAGTAAATGTCTTGGGGAGGATTTGAACTGAGGTCTTTTAACTCCAGGTCCAGAAATCTATCTACCATGTCACCTTTCTGGACAGCTACTTGACACAATTCACTCAAAGCAAAGGTATTTACTTTGAAATGGTAACAAGGTGGCACAGTGGACAGAGTGCTGAGCCTACAGTCAGGAAAACCTGAGTTCAAATCTGACCTCAGAACTTACTACCTGTATGACCCTGAACAAGTGACAACCTCCATTTCTCTCAGTTTTCCCACATGTAAATGAGTACAACCGTCTATTTCTTCTCAGTCTCCCTTGCTGAACTATCATTCATGTCACATTCACTGACCATATATCCAAAAACTCTTTCCCAGGCCCTTGTCTCTTTTCTCTTTATATTCTCTCACACAAATGGTAATGGTAATTTGAAGATCTTCCCTGTCCCCTTAATAGGCCAAATGCAATCACATGGAACCCATGAGGGGAGAGGACAAGACTTACTGAAAGAATGGAGTGGGAAGGAGAAGGGGAGAGCCAGAACAGAGCTGGGAGCAAGCAGTGTGGAAGCAGAGCAGCTAGCATGAAGGGCATTTTTGGTTATGGGAGCCTATTTTGTTTTGAAGGCCTGACAGAGGGAAGGCTTGGGAATGCCCGTGCTTGCTGCATTGGGTGTGTATCAACTATGATGGATTTGGCTTTCTGATATTTGAATAAATGTTTTGATTCTGTCTTCCATGTGGAGAGTCTGTTATATTTTGTGATTCACAACTATATCAGCATATTCATAGCTGCCATGGGCACAGTGAATATTGCACTGGTGTTATATTTGGCAATGAGGATGGGATCACAAACTATCAGACCTCTATTTGGAGGCAGGAAGGCTTTAGAGAGAGAAATGGATATACCAGGATGGGAAGATTTGCCTTATTCCTCCCTAGCAAGAGAATGGGCTAAAAGCACAGGGCTCTGTGAAAACTGGGAACCAAGGCTACAGAAGGGAGAATCCAGAGATTTGGAAGGATGTTTGCAAGGAATACCAATAGAACCAGGAAAAGAACTGGCAGGGGTGTGTAGGAGAGGCTGGGCCTTGCTAACAAGTTATTGTCTTATGTGTAAAAGTAGAGATAAATTGCTGGAGGAGAAAGCTCAGATGGAAAGGGAGTTGGCTGATTTGTGTGAGAATTTTTCTGTGCCACAGCATTCGGGCTCTTTTTCAGAAGAACAAGCTGGAGGGTCTCAGATGGCAGAAGAACAAGAAGCTACTGTTCATTTAGCTAAAAGGAAGCAAAAAACTAAAGGAATGTCCATGCAGCTTTTGTACAGGCTGGGCATAGCTGCCTTGATGATTGCCAAGAGAATGCATGGGAAGGGGATGGAACAAAGTTAGATGAGGAGTCTTCTAATGCAGAAGCTTGCAACATACTAAGAAGAAAGCAGGAGAATGACCAGGGCCAAACAGAGTTCAGGGAGATAATTAAGGATTTCACTCAACAAGATGTTACTGATATATTAAGCTGATTCACCCAAAGGATGGGAAAATCATTAGTGTCTTGGATGGTGAGAATCAGTGACGGAGGGGCCAGAGAAGTACTGGTAGACAGTGTGGATTTCTTGAAATTCATAGGTATTATTCAGAATCCTGTACACCAAGCTTTTAGGGATTACAATATGCAAGGTGGTAACAACACAACTAATCTGTTAGTTTTAGCTGCAGAGGGATACAGTAAGCAATATCCTACTGACTCTGTGGTCTGGTGGAGATAGAATCTGATACTCACTTAGAGACTGTATGAGAAAGTTAGAGGAGGTAATGAAAACTGCTATCATAGCTGGAGATACAAATGTGTATCACAATATCTCCTTAGCAGTTCCTCATACAAATATCATAGTGAGGACAGCTCCTCCTGCTTATAAGCACCTAATTATGACTCTACTAATTGGAGAAATAGAATACCCTTTTTTGGAGGTGCTGGATAAGATTTATGGTAAGTGACTTAGGGGAATGGGGAAAAGATAAATTTCCTGGAGAGAAAAGAGTAAATTGCCAGTGGATTCAAAGTCAGAAGAGATTGACAAGGAAAGAATTGTCTAGTGTTCTACTGAAATCAGGGATAGATTTTAGAAGAATAAATGGTATTCCAACTACAGAGTTGCATAAGATGTACCAAGCAAAAGTACTAAATATTAGATTGAATAGGGAAGCAGGAACCACCCCTACAGATATTCTTGAATCACTGTATCCAAGTTTTCCACACCTTCAGGAAGAATAGGAAAAAGGCCAAGCCCCAGCCCAGATTAAAGAATTACACTGATGAGATTTCAGACCCCATATTGGCTTAACCATATATTGGAAAAATGGATCAACTACTGCAACTAGGGAATTGAGAGAGCCCTCCCTTATCTATGGAAACCCTGATAAATTTATACATGGAACTTCTATTACCATCACAGGACTGGGAGGGGCTGAAATATCAGCCAGACAAGTTAAACTAACAATAAAAATTGGGCAATTACCTAAGAAAGAATATACAGTGGTAACTACCCATTCCTGAATACATCATTGGAATAGATATATTGAGAGGTATGATTCCAAATTTACATGAGGGCAGATATTAATTTGCAGTAAGGAAGACAGGAATTAGTTTTAGTGGGAAAAATAAAAAATAAAAATAAACCCAATCACTTTCCCAGACATTCTGAAATAATTACTTTAAAGCAGTATTGTGTGCCAGGTGGGCAAGATAAAATTACCAGTACTATAAAAGAATATGTTGAGGCAGGAGAGTTTGCTTTCACTTGACAGGGCAGACAATATATTTTCACCCACTTACCTCAAGGATATCTGCATAGCCTTACTATTTGTCATAAGACTGTGGCTGAACATTTGAATGAATTAGAGCTACCTGGTATATAGTTTACCCACTACATAGATGATATTATGATACAGGAAAAAAAGATATAAAAAAAGTGGAGAAGAGTTTGACCTTTTTAATTGAGCATATGAGAAACAAAGAGTAGATCAGCTCAAATGTAAAATTTTTGGGTATACAATGGAATAAGGGGCTGTGAGAGATTCTT
Organism: Pseudochirops cupreus; assembly: GCA_028627135.1. Taxonomy (NCBI): domain Eukaryota; kingdom Metazoa; phylum Chordata; class Mammalia; order Diprotodontia; family Pseudocheiridae; genus Pseudochirops; species Pseudochirops cupreus. The sequence continues at coordinate 333,817,192 of CM053580.1, forward strand.
CTGCTAGCTTGACAAAAGATTCAGGATTCTCCTAGCCTTACTAATAAGAAGGAGGCCCAAAAGTTTATAGAATTATTTGGATATTGGAAATACCACATTCGACATCTGGAACAGATTTTGAAACCCTTATACAAAGTTACTCAGAAGAAATATGAATTTGATTGGGGACTTGGGCAGAGTAAAGCTTCTGAAGAAGCCAAGACTCCTATATAGTTGGCTCTAGATTTACGGCCTATGCAAAATGGCCAGTGGAATTACAAGTGACTGTACAGGATGATTATGTAAACTGGAGTTTATGGCAAAAACAACAAAGCTAAAATGTACCCTTGGGATTTTGGTCTAGGAAACTCCCTTCATCTAGAGTTCAATATACACCTTTTAAAAGGTAGTTGTTAGCTACATATTGGGCTTTGGTAGAGACTGAACAACTGACTCTGGGTCATGAAGTGATATTAAGGCCTAGAATCCCAAATATGATCTGGGTAATGAGTACCCCAGCTTCTCTCACAGAATTGGACATGCACAAGAGGTTAGCATAATAAAATAGAAATGGTATATTCAAAATAGAGCTTAAACAGGCAAAAGTAGAGTTTCTACCCTGCATGAATCTATAGACACTGAGGGGAATGATACATCCCCTGAACCAAAGCAACATGAGTATGGTCCTTGGTAAAATGGAATAATGGATATGATGGATTAGCTGAAGAACAAAAGAGACATGCATGGTTTACTGATGGGACAGAAAAATATTTGGGCCATAAAAGATATTGGAAAGCCATAGCCTATAAATACTAGGCAGACTCTGGAAAGTACTGGTAGAGGTGGAAATAGTCAATATGGTGAACTTATGGCAGTACATCAAGCCATTAAAACAGAACAAGGAAGACAGTGTCATATATTCACTGCTTCATGGGCAGTAGCTAATGGATTAGCTACATGGATGCCCATGTAGAAAAATCAAAATTGGAAAGTTCATGGTAAACAAGTCTGGGGCTAAAGAATTATGGGAAGATATATGGGACGTATTTTTGGCTACTAATTTGTCAGTTTTTAATGTAGATGTTCACATGGCCCTCATGATGCCAGAATGTGATTACAATGTACATGCTGATCGACTAGCAAAGACTGCTATTCAACATATTTGATCCAGTACTAGCAAAATGGGTCCATCAAAGGGCTGGCCATTTAGGGGTCCAGGCCACACACATCAGTGGCCACAGAATTGAGATATTAGTATTTCACATTCATTGTTACAACAAGTAGCGGAGGAATGTTATATGTGTCAACCAAAAAAAGAACTAACTGTTCCTTAGGTAGTAAGTGGAGAAACAGCAAGGAGAAAGGTACCAGCCTAAATTTGGCAAATAGATTATATTGGTTCCCTATCCCAAGATAAAGGATGCAAATTCATGTGTACTTGTGTTGACATCTATTCAGGTGTACTAGTGGCTTGTCCTTATAAGAATGCAACCCGAAAAACACCTGTAAAACTAGATCTCATAAGTTTGTACTATGGAACTCCAATGAAGATTCAAAATGACAATGGGTCACATTTCAAAGGTAATGAAATGAAGAGGTATTGTATATTAAACAATCTAGAATGGATATATCATATTCCATATTATCCACAAGCATCTGGGTTAACTGAAAGAATTATTGAAAGAACAGTTAAGGAAGTTAAGTTCTAATAATTCACATCAACATTGAAAGGATAATTTGTTCATGGCTTTATGTAATTTGAATAATAGACCACTGGGAGGAAGTACACCTCTAGCCAGACTGAAGACCCTAAATGTGCAAATTATAAAACAACAAACATATATGATCCCAAATATTGAGTATTGGATTGTGAGGCCAGATGTCCTAGCATCGTATCCAGGAATATCTGATTCGGCAAGATATGATTTGCATTTTTTTTTCCAACCCTTGAAGTTTATTTAATATGATTTTCTTCCATTCTATACAACAAAAGTACATATACAACATTATCTAAAATGCTACAAAGATACAAAACTCAACACAGAAATTTTCTAGTATTGACTGTACAATAAAAGCCAACAATGCAATTTACATTTTGCAAAATTAACCTGCAAGCTTTTCAAGGGGCCACAGCCTCAGAGGGCTGGCTCCTTGATGAGGCAGCACCCAGGGGCTGGCCCACAACCTGCTTACCAATTTCTGAGGTGGGCACTGGTGTGTTTAAAGAATCATTTACCGCAACGAGTAAAGGAGGGGTATGAAAAATCTGTACTCCTTCTCAGGGTCTTTTGGCCCTCAAAATCAAGAGAAAAAAATTCAAAGCAGCAGACTGACTGTTGGCCTAGCTTTAGCAGATCAAGTGGACATGTGTAAGCTCATGTCCTCTTTTCTTAAAGAATCAGCCTGGCCAAAAAGCAACCTTCAAGTCTTTATCTTTATGAAAAATTTACTTAGGGAGAAGAGAAAAAAAAAAACTACCACTTTGGGGTGGGCAGAGTTTCAGCATCTTGATCTCTGCTTTGCTTGGTTTGCCTCTGCTGGTTTCCTGATTTTCTCAGAAGTTGCCAATAGCTAAGCTTTCTGTTTGGAACAGGAAAAAAAAAGAGCCTTATTTAGGCTGCAATTCTTGAACCTTAAATATTCCTGTGAGCCGAAAATCAGTAAATGAATCAAATTTGCTGTTTAGAAGCCTTCAAGGGCAAGGAGACATCCAATGCATTAAATAAACTTTTGCTAGCCAGTGCCCGATTCCCATTTTTCTCTCCCCCACCCTCAGTACAATGCTTTAATATTGTGTTCAATCATATTTAAGTTACAAAGTGAGAACAGCTGCCTTGCTTTATTGGGAAGACTTGGAACTGGAGTGGTGGTGGTGGCGCCAGTGGCCTGGGGAGTGGAACTGTTGGCGGATAGATCTGCTCCTAGGAGAGAGGGACCTTTTCTCATGTGTGGTGGTGATCTATGCCTCATTGGGGGTGGTGGCAACATCCTTCTGGGTGCTTTTGGAGATGTGTTTGAAATGTGAATGGGATATACTGTTTGAAATGTCCGGTAGGCAGTTGGTGATGTAGGACTGAGCTCAAATGACAGATATAGGCTAGAATACATCCATGTGCTTCAATGACTTTTCAGCCTCCACATATGCATAGCCTTTGGATAGATGAGGATGCATCCTTTCCACAGGCATATCAATCGTTTTAATTTTTCAAAAAGTGGAAAATATTTCCATGATGTGATCCTTTGTCACACTCCTAGAAAGCCTTCCAATGTGTACTTTGGTGGGTTTTGGTGAAGGAGTTTGTCTCTTCCTTTCCTTTTCATCCCTTTTAGGTGGCTTTGATTTGGAGCAGGAACGCCTCCTATCGTCATGCCTTCTTCGAGAAGAACTAGGAGATCCAGAAGAATTGCTGGAACTGGAACTTCGGGAGGTGCTAGAGCTTCCTGAATGACTTGATGCAGAAGAAGAGCTGGACCCACTGCTAGAGGCAGTGCTAGTACTAGAGTCAGAGCTGGAGGTGGAACTGGAGCGAGACCTGCTGGAGGCGCTGCTCCCACTGGAGGCACTGTGCCTCTTATGAGCTTTGTCTCTACTATGGTCCTTTTCACTTGATTCTTTGGTGGCCCCTTTATCTTTAGACCTGTCCTTTGACTTATCATCAGTTCTATTTTTACATTTGGTGGGAGAGGGAGCCCGAGTGCTGGACTTTTTATTATTTTCTTTGACTCCTAGCAAGCTCTTCTTTTTCATTCCTGATAAATCCATTCTCTCCTTCTGAGGTGGTTCAAAGCAGTACTGGATAAGTACTCACTTATCTGAGCTCTCACTTCTAACTCCTTGATTCTGAGAACCGATCCCTAATCAAATTTACTCCATAGAGCAGCATCTTCCTAAGTCCACCGCCTCCGCTGCCCGTTCCTCCTCTTGCACTCTCCCTGATTTGCATTGTTTTGAAGACTTTTGACAGGATAGAAAAGAAATAAGAAAAATCTCCACTGGAATATGCACGAGAATCCCTAAAAATCATTTTGGACAAATTTTACCTAAATCAGGATTAGCAGCTCAAGGAATATATGTAGTGGCTGGAGTAATAGATTCTATTGTGACATTCCAAAATTTAGGTGAAGAATCTATAGAAGTTTTGTAAAAATGACAGTATAGTTCAAATGATTATTATTTCTTGTGAAACATTATTATTCCTTGTAAAACAATACCCCTTGTAAAACTGACCCTCCTTCAGAAAATAACTATTAGAAGAATTGAAGGGTTTGGGTTCTACTAAGAGAATAAAATTGGAAGCTAAAGTGCGGGTAAAATGGAAGCCAGAAGATGTTCCAAATGCTGCAGAAATTACAGCACAAGGGAAGGATAATACTATAACTGTTGTTTATTCCTGAGATGATGATTGCCAGATTGTACCCTTAACTCATATATTATACTGTGAGTGAGGCTACGATAGTAAGTTTATGAACTCCAGAAGCACAGCTGACCCTGTATCAACTCTATTTCTGGTTGTTGTCCCCTTGTTTCTTCTTGGCTTTTTGTCTGTTCACTTTGTTTGCTAGATTTTGTTTCCTGCAGGTTTGGTACCCTCCCTTTGTAGATGCCTGACTGAGTAAGCCAGATGTCACTCCCTGTCCACTACTGTCACATGTCACCCCTGCACTTGGGATTAACCACACTCCAGATGCTGGCTAAAGAACTGACCTCTTGAATGAAACCTCTTGGGACAGGGAGAGTTCTACATTCAATTTCAGCAGGAAGTAGCCAGAGAAGAAGAGACCTTTGCCACTTACCTCAAGATTTTGGGTCTCATTCATTTGAGGGGGAATAATGGGGTGCTTGTGCTCCAGCTTCACCCTAAGATATTGTTTCCTATGTTTATTGTGTGTTATCCCTGTTACATTGCTGTAATGTTCTGTTGACACTAGTTATCCCTAAACTCCCACTGACTTATGTAAGGGACATGAAAGATCTTGGTGCCAAATGTAATGGTAATGGTAGTCTGAAGATCTTCCCTGCCCCTTAATAGGCCAAATGAAATCACATGGAGCCCATGGTGGGGAGGATATTGCTGAAAGGATGGAGTAGGAAGGAGGGGAGAGCCAAAACAGAGCTGAGAGCAAGCAGGGTGGAGGCAGAGCAGCTAGCATGAGTGAGAGAGGGGCATTTTTGCTTAAGGGATCCTGTTTTGTTTTGAAGACCTGATGGAGGGAAGGCCTTGGAATGTCTGTCCTTGCTGCACTGCTTATCTGTATCAACTTCTTGGTGGCTATGATGGATTTGGCTTTCTGGTGCTGGGATTTGGCTTTCTGGTGTTTGAATAAATATTTTGGTTTTGTCTTCCATGTGGAGAGTCTGTTTCATTTTGTGATCCACAACTACACCAGCATAGTCATAGCTACCATGGGCACTGTGACTATTACATTGGTTATACTCCCAGTTTCAGTTACTATCTCTCTGCAGAAGTCTCTAAGACCTGTATTGTAGCCTATGTCTGTCATTTGAGCTCAGTCCTATATCACCAACTGCCTACCAGACATTTCAAACAATACATCCCATTAGCATTTCAAACATATCTCCAAAAGACATTGACTTCCTCTACAAACTCAACCCTTAATTCAAACTGCCCTATCACTGTTAAAAACATCATCATTCTTGTTATATATCATTCTTTCAACCTTGATGTAACCCTCAATTTATTCTGATTCATCCCACTTATTCAATAAGATGCCAAGTTCTGTCCATTCTACCTCCACAATATCTCTTATATCCATCCTGCTTTCTCCACTTAGAGAGATATATTCTAGCTTAGGTCTTCGATATCTATTATCTGGATTACTGCAATAGCTTTCTAACTGGTCTCCTTGACTTAAGTCTCTCCTGACTCCAATATAGGTACAAAAGTAATTTTCCTAAATTATTAGGTCTAGTCATGTCAATCCACCTACCCCTATACTCAACAAAATCCAATGGTTGGATAGTTGAGGATAGTAGTGGACAGTTGCTTCAAGTAACAAATATAAACTTTTCTATTTGACATGTAAAGCTCTTCATAAGCTAACCCTTTTCTGCCTTTCTAGTCTTATTATATTTTACTCTCCTCCTGCCAGTCTACAGTAGTCTACTTGTTTTTCTTCCTTCCTGATCCCTGTAGGTACCTTTCTTCAAACCACTTTGTATTCATTTTGTATATATTCTGAATGTATTTTTTATACATGCATGTTGTCTCCCCCATTAAAATGTAAGTTTCTTGAGGGCAAGGATTATTTCAATTTTTTTTATATCTACAGTTAGTAGCACAAAGTCAGTGACCAACAAATACTTGATTAAGATTAGTGGACAGTGAAAAGTCACAAATCTAGGTGATGAAGTATCATTTTTGAATAACAGCAAATAGATTAGCTTGATTGGTCCATATTTAAATTGTGGTTAAAGTGAGTCTCACTGGACTAAAATCTCACATACTCACAGACTGTCAGTACCTTAGAGACTATTTTGTTCAACTCCCTCCAACCTTCGCCCTTTTTTTAAACAGTGGAAGAAACTGAGACCCAGTATCAGGGTAGGGTCTATATCCCAATTATTTTGATTCTCAGCCAGTGCTGTCAAAATGAGCAGGTTGAACTAGATGGCCTTAGTAGTCCCTTAAAGCTCTAGACTTATGGTCCTATGAACAGCTTGAATAAAGCACCATCTGACAGCTAACTCAGATATTACAATTTGAACTAATTCAAACTTTTTACTAGATTTTAGTTAAGCAACTGCTTATATGTGCAAATACTACACACATATTTACTGTCATATGTGTTTGACTTACTTATGTATAATTTTCACATATCAGTAGTTAATGATTCCCTCTTATTTGCCTATGACTGTTTCCATTCTTTTGATATCTTCCACTTCCTAAGTTCTACAAAAATGATACCTTAATGTTTTCAAGATCATATCATCTCACTGTAAAATCTCCTAAATGAGATGCATAATCATTCAAGAGAGTTAGTTCTATCTAGTCACACAGGAAAGACAAAGGGAACGAAAAATGTCTATCATCTACACTGATAAGCAGTTGGATGAACAACCTATAGAGTTGATCCACCAGTGAATATACTTTGGATAAACACTGAAGATAAATAATGCACTGGGTCAAGAACTGAACAGGAGGAAAAGAGGTTAGATTGCTTTTGAGAACTGAGGAGTGCTTTTAAAGACCTCAAGCTTCTTCCTGAAACAAAAGTCCATTTATTTAAAATCAATATCCTTCCAGTGATGCCATATATCTGGAAGTCATGGAATACCACATCTACAAAAAATTAAAGCTGAGGTTACTTAAAGGTCAATAGAGAGCTTTTTGATAGGCATGAGTAGGTAACAACACACATTCAGTCAAGAACTGTAAAGAAGTAATATGACTGGAATAAAAGATGGGCTGATCACATATATATAGATATATATACATACATATATATGTATATATACATATATATACATATATATGTGTGTGTGTATATATATGCATATATATAAATGTATAACATATAATAAACATAACATATTCTTCTATTTTCTCCATTAAAGATAATAATTTTTGGATTAGAAAGAACAGAAAATAATAGCTAATAGGGAGTTGATACATAAGACACATAGGGAGAGAGTAGATAAGAATCTAATTTTCTTTCAAGTCCTCAGGCTCCTATAAACTAAGTAACTGTTGAGCCACTGTGAGTGATTGCTGAAAGACTGTTTAGAGAAGACTTCCAGAGATTCAAGGCAGATCAAACAGGACTAAAGCCCCATCCAACAGTGCAGCTATAAGTGTGAGTAAATTTAAAAAGTGAAGGAGCTGCTGAGATAAATAAATCAAAGAAAATACAAGTTTAAAAAATCAATGTAAATCTAATTCTATAAGAACTATAAGGAGAGACACAAAGAAAAAAATGGATTTTCCACAAGGAAGACATGAATACTTAAAAAAATGAAAGGAGAGGAAAAAAATGAAATAAAACCTCTAGAAGAAAGAAGTCACCTAGGTTGTGGGCTTAGGGGACTTGGGAGGACAGTAGTATCTGATGAGGTGTAGGCTCTGGGACCACCCTTGAGTTCTTGAATCTTTGAGGTACAGGCTCTGGGAAGCCCCTTGAAGTCTGATTGAATCTTCCCACTTGAGGCATTTGCAGGAGCAGTAAGTATTTCACTGTGGCTGGGCCCAAACCTCTGTTACTAGCCTGGCCCTCCATTGTCCATCTGCTTCCCACCCTTGAGCCTATCAAAATATCAATCCACTCGCATTGAACTCATTAACTCCTCCTGAAGACCCTCCCCAAACTCATTACTGGAGTCTGACCTCATTGACTCCTGAAGACTCTCCCCAAACTCCTCTTCTACATCACCCCTAGATTCCTCTGTATATAAAAATCCCATCTCCCTTCCATGTGGTTTGAGAGTGCCACAGAATGCCCTAGCACAGATTTATTCTGTGACAGACTTACTCTGTCCTGCTTGCCCAATGCAAGCGTCACAGATACCTAGGCTCCTTAAGAGTCTACTCCATATGGCGAACTATTAAAAAACTTTACTTTTCTTTGGCTGAGAAGACTTGAGTTGAATTCTTCTGGCAGGACCTGGCATGTTGGTATTTTGGGGTCTCAGGCAACCCTAACCCTCTTTGGGTAAACCACATCAGTTATCTTTGATAGTAAGTGGGAAATTTGGAACAGGGGAGGATGTGAGCATAATTCAGTTCAATTTTGGACATGCTGAGTTTAAGATGTCTACAGAAGATCTAGTTAGAGACTTCAAATAAGCAACTGGAGATGTCTAGAGGTTGGGTGGGAAGTTAGGGCTGAATAAGGAGAGATTCATCAGCATTGATGTGATAATGGAATCCAAAGGAACTAATGAGATCACCAAGTGAAAAGTATAAAGGGAAAAGAAAAGAGGACAGAAGTCCTATTTAGTGGGTGTGTCCTACATGAAGATATAGCAAAGGAGACTGAGAAAAAGTGCTCAGATAGGAGAACCAAGATAGAGTACTGCCACAGAGACCTAGAGAAGAGTACATCAAGGAAAAAAGTATGATTGGTACTGCCAAAATATGCAAAAAAGTCAAGAAAGATTAGGATGGAGAAAAGAAAAGAAAAAATGTTCTCTCAACTGGATGGAGAAGGGAACTTTGTGCCTAGGGAGGGAAGGTTTCATGTAGAGGTACTGAGGCTATGGGGCTACCAGACTAACAGCTCCCACCTCCTCTTCTCCAATCGGTTCTTCTTACTTGACTCTTTTGTCAAGAAGCTCCTGCTTCTTCCTTCATTATTCTTAGTGGAATGAGGGGTTTCAGTGGTTTTTCCACTAATCATTTTGGGATTGTGGAGAAGCCCACTACTCTGGCTTTTTTTCTTTTAAAAAATTAAAAAATTAACATTTTATTTTTCCCCCCAATTACATGGAAAAACAATTCTTAACATTTGTTCTTCAAAATTTTGAGTTCCCAATTCTCTCCTTCCTTCCCCTTCTTCTCTCTTCCCTGTCCCCTCCCCTCCCTCCCTGTCCCCTGCTTTGGGAAGGCAAGCAATTTGATATAGATTATACACATATGTAGTCATACAAAACATTTCCCTATTAGTCATGCTGTGAAAGAAAACACAGACATAAAACAAGAAAAATAAAGTAAAAAGTTATGTTTTGATCTATATTCAGACTCTCAGTTCTTTCTCTGGAGAAAGAGAACATTTTTTTTTATCACAAGTCCTTTGCAATGTTCTTGGATCACTGTATTGCTGAGGATAGTTAAGTCACTTACAACTTATCACTTTACAATATTTATATTACTGTGAACACTGATCTCCTGGTTCTGCTCATTTCACTTTGCATCAGTTCATGTACATCATTCCAGGTTTTTCTGTCAGCATTCCACTCTTCATTTGTCATAATACAATAATAGTCCATCACAATCATATACCACAACTTCTTCAGCCATGTCCCAACTGATGATTCCCCTCATTTCCAATTCTTTACTACCACAAAAAGAGCTGCTATATTTTGTACATGTAGTTCCTTTTTTTTTTTAATCTCTTGGAATATAGACCTAGTAGTGGTAATACTGGGTTAAAAGGTATGCATGGCTTTATAGTGCTTTGGGAGTAGTTCCAGATTGCTCCACAGAATGGATGAATCAGTATACAACTATATGCAACAGTGCATTGGTATCCTAATTTTCCCACATCCTCTCCAACACTTCCTTTTCTGTCATGTTAGGCAATCTGATTTGTGTGGGGTGGTACATCAGAGTTATTTTAATTTGCATTGCTCTAATCAATAGTGATTTAGAGTATTTTTTTCAGATGACCATAGATAGCTTTGATGACTGTATCAGCAAGCACCCTAGCATACCTAGGGCAGCTACTAGCACAGGTTCTTAGATCTGCTTTTCTAAAGGAAAGCAACTCAAAATGGGTTAACAATCTTACTTTAATCAAGCATATCATTTAACTAGTTCAGGGGG
>CM053580.1:333828169-333869605 GCA_028627135.1 Pseudochirops cupreus
ATTCCACAATTTAGGTGAAGGGCCCATACAGATTCATAAAAATGATAGGATAGTTCAAGTGATTATTGTTCCTTGTAAAACAGTACCACTTGTAAAAACTGACCCTCCTTCCAAAATAACTAACAGAGGAACTGAAGGATTTGGTTCTACTGATAGAATAAAATTGGGAGCTAAAGTATGGGTAAAACAGAAGCCAGATGATGTTCCAAAGGCTGCAGAGATTATAGCACATGGGAAGGATAACACTGTAACTAGTGTTTATTCTGGAATAGATGATTATAAAATTGTACCCTTAACTCATATTTTCTGTGAGTGAGGCTACAATAGTGGGCTCATGGATTCCAGTAGTGTGGCTGATCCTACATCCACCTTGTTTCTGGTTACTGTCTCCTTGCTTCTTCTTGGCTTTTTGTTCATTCACTTTGTTTGCTAAATTTGTTTCCACAGGCTTGGTACCCTCCACATGTAGATGCCCGACAGCTCAAGCTAGATGTCACCCCCTGTCCACAACTGTGACGTGTGCCCCCTGGACCTGGCATCAAGGACATTCCAAATGCTGGCTAAAGAACTGACCTCTCAAATGGGTCTCCTTGGCACAGGGACAGCTCTATGTCCAATTTCAGCAGCAAGTCTCCATGGAAGAAGAGACTTTTGCCCCTTAACCCAAGATTTTGGGACCCCATTTGTTTGGGGGGGGAATGATGGGGAGCTTGTGCTAAAATATTGTTTTCCGTGTTTATTGTGTGCTATCTTTGTTATATTGTTGTAAAATTCTGTTGCCTATTAACCTATGGAATGAAATGTATTGTTAATGTATTTTTGCTAAGTAAGTGACATGAAAGATCTTGGGGCCAAATGTAATGATACTGCACATGAAAGATCTTTGGGCTAAATGTAATGATACTGAGATCTGAAGATCTTCCATGCCCCTTGAACTTGCTGATGTAGCAGGAAGGGGTGGAAAAAGAGAACGCCAGAACCAAGCTAGTCTCTGTGCTGTGCTGATTGGAAACAGTGGCAGAGGCAGCAGCTGCATGCAGTGCGAACTCCTTTTTCTTTGAGCCAGCCAGAATCTCTGCTAAAGACTCCTGCTGAGGACTGCCAGGGACAGGAACTATGGGGGGCTGGAGCCATCGTCACTTCATTGACTACACTTTTCTCCCTTCCATATTTCTGCCTTCTGGTGAATCAATTAAACTCTATATTAAATACTATAGGTCCTTGGCTCCTTTGGCCTATCACTTATAATACCCTGCCAACATCAACCTTGAATTACTCCCATCATTTTCTGCCTTCACTTCTATTCACTTGCTGCTGAATGTAACAGAGCTGAAGAAAATCATGTAAGTGTTCTTACTAGATGTAGCACCAACGTGATATTCACAGAGCCTATGGCATCTATGAACATGCTAGTGTAATTTTGAATTGCAAAATAGAACAGACTCTCCATCTCCACATGGAAGACAAAATCAAAACATTTATTCATACACCAGGAAAATGAATCCCAACAACAGAAAGCCAAATCCATTATAGCAACAAAGAAATCTATACATAATAACAATGCAGGGGGCACCACCATCCCAAAGCCTTCCCCCTGCTATGGCCTTCCCACAAACAAATACTCACAGTTGGCTGCCTGCTTTCTTCTTGGTATTGACTGAAATGTCAACACTCATAAAAGCCTCCTCATCTAACTTTCATTTTCCTCCCACACATTCTCTAGGCAATCGTTGGGGCCCCAACTAGGCCCAGCCTGTGCAAGGGCTGCATGCACATTCTTTTTATTAATTTTTCATTTCTTCTTAGCTTAATGAACAGTAGCTTGTTCTTTTACCACCCGAGACACCCCCAGCTTGCTCTTCTAAAGGAGAACCTAAACACTGTGACACAGAAAGATTTCCACACAAACCAGCCAACTCCTTTTCCACCTGAGCTTTCTCTTGTAGCAGTCTATCTCTGCTTTTATACATAAGGCAAAAACTTGTTAGCAAGGCCCAGCCACTCCTACATAGCCCTGTGTAGCACCAATGCAATGTTTACAGTGCCCGTAATCATGATAAAGACCATGACTATAAGTATCACATGATGTTTGATCACAAAATATATCAAACTCTCTAGATAGAGGATAGAACTGAAGCATTTATTTAGACACCAGAAAACCCAATACCCAAACCAGGAAGCCTATTCCATCACAGTACCAAAGATATCCAGAACCCATAAAGCTGAGAACCACAGCATCCTTCATCCCACAAACCAATATAAGATCAATATTTACTCACAAACCTCTCTATCGCCTTGCCTCAATCTCCTCTCTCTCCCACTGTCTCTCTGGATCTGACGAGCTTCCTGTGGATTCTGCTTCCCCTTTAGCAAACTCCTCCCACCATAGGCTCCATATGACTACCTTCAGCCTTTTAGGGGGGCAGAGTTTATCTTCACAGCAGGAAGGCTTCCTGTGGGCTCTGTTGTACCATTCAGCAAATTCCCTCCATCACAGGCTCCATGTGATTACGTTCAGCCTATTAGGGAGCAGAGTTTACTTTCAATGCAGTTTACTTTCAAACTCCCTCCTAGGTCTATTAAGGGGCAGGGAAGATCTTCAAATTCCCATTCCCATTACACCCTGCCAGTTCTTTCCCTGGTTCTACTGGTATTCCTTGCAAACATCTTTCCGAATCTCTAGGTTCGCCCTTTCATAGCCTCCATTCCCAATTTTCATGGAGCCCTGTGCTTTCAGCCCATTCTCTTGCTAGGCAGGAATAAGGTAAATCCTCCCATCCTGGGATATCCATTTCCCTCTCTAAAGCCCTTCTGCCTCCAAATAGAGGTCTGATATTTCATAATCCCATCCTCATCACCAAGTCTAGTGCCAACATCATATTCACAGAACCTATGGCAGCTATGAATATGCTGGTGTAATTCTGAATCACAAAACGTAACAGACTCTCCACATGGAAGACAGACCCAAAATATTTATTCAAACGCCAGAAAGCCTAATCCCAATAGCAGAAAGTCAAATCCATCATAGCAACAAAGAAATCTATACACAATAACAATGCAGGGGGCACCACCATTCCCAAGCCTTCTCCTTACTAGGGCCTTCCTACAAATGAACACTCACAGCTTGCTGCCTGCTTCCTTTCTCTCCCTCAGCTCTAACTGCTCTGACCAACTTCCTCTCAGTTCTCCTTCACCCTTTCTGCTCCACCCATTCAGCAAGTTCCTCCCACCACAGGTTTTATATGTCTTAAACTGATGTGTGTTAGGTTTCCATGTGACTTAAACTCATGTGTCTTAGGCATCCATGTGACTTAAGTAGGCCATACGGGCCTAGAAGAAAGATCTTCCCATTTATATTACCATTATACTAGACCTGCTACAAATTTGTTAAATAATCTCCATTTGGTTCACATGGTAATCATTTTATATCTCTCTAATCAGTTCACTATCCCAGTCAACACTAGTTATTCCAATCTATTTCATCCCTTTAAGCTTCCCATAGTACCCACTGCTACCACATCATTCTAAATTTAGGACCCGAATTCATAATTCACTGAAAATTGAGACCATTTACTAAGAGCACCCACTTATTCCTCCCTCTTTGTCCCACACGACACAAATATCTTCCCTAACTATCTTCTCCTTCATCTCTGTCTCACATGAATCTTTGCCAAGGCAAATCCCTCTACCTTCTATCCTACCTTCTTCATTAAACTGCCTTCTCTATCTTCTCCACTCTCTCAGTGATCTTCAATGTTTCCTGCCTACAAACATACTCATGCTTCATCCATGCTTAAAAAAACATCTCATTTGATTTGACTATGCCTACCGGCTAAAGTCCTATAGCTCTCCTCCCCTATGTGCCTAAACTCCTTGAAAAATCCATTTCTATTCAGTGCTTTTACTTTTTATTTCACTTGATTCTAAACCCTCTACCATCTAGCTTTCTATCTTATAATTCAATAAAACTGCTCTCTTCAAATTCACCAATAATTTCTTGATTGCCAAATCTAATGTTAATTTCTCAATCCTCTTTCTGATCTCTCTGTAACCTGTGACACTGTTAATAACCTCCTTATGGATACTGCTTTCTTCTGGTTCTTCTTCCATCTGTCTGATCTCAATAATGACCAGTACTGAATCAATAACAAAGTAATATTCTGATATAGCTTTGGAGGGACAATAAGACATCTTTTAGAAAGACATGACAGAAGACAGGAATTGTCAGAAAGTCAGGTATACCAAACTGAAAAGAAAAGAAGCATACTCAAAAGAATTAGGTTGAAAAAACATCAGAGTAGAAAATGGAAAAGCAAGTCACTGGACTCAATGACTCCTTGTTACTTACTATCATGTGTGTGTTATTGTTATGACACCTTATATAAACTAACTGGTGTCACTGAGAGTATAGGACAATAACCTAAGCCCTCTATTAAGTATTGCTTCTTGAATTACTAACATTCCATAGCAACTCAATCTACCCAAAAGTTTAAAATTTAAACATAATGAGATTACCTTCATTTGCTTTTCCTTTTCATGAACAATGACCCGGATGACCATGAGTACATTTAAAGAGTAAATCAGTAGAATTATCAGGGGCAACACTTGACTCAAGAACTCAAGGAAGTTGTCAGAAATAAAATGTGGGAATGGAAACCTCTTTACACTGACAGTGATTTCATCAATGATATTCTTCCCAGGATTCTTCCCATGATATTCAATGATGGCTTTATCTACAGCATGCTGAATGGTTAGGAACCCTTCAGAAATGTAACCTGAATGAAAAAGCAAAGGACATTACATATAGATTGAAAAATATCTCACAGGGAAAGAAAGCAAATGTTAATTTTGTTCAGGTAGGAATGTTTTTCATCTAGAAAAATGGTGTTTCATTAGGCACATATCTATAATGTTACTTCTGATACTTGATGCACACTTGCGAACTAAATGTACTTCTTACCTTATTTCTGTGCCTTTTTCCACCTCCTTTCAAATTGATATATTATATGAAAATTGATAGGCTAGACACATTTTATCAATTCAACAGTTAGGTTCATTTAAACAAGAAGGTATAAACAACTTTAAAAGATTCTAATCTTCCATAAATTGGAAAACTTAATAAAGAAATTAACTATATAGATCATCATAGGAATAGGACTTCGAATCTCTGTTTAGGTAAATTACCTATATCTTGACTATATATACTAGAATGTAATTTACAGAACTGGTTATCCAGGGCTGCTAGGTGACACAGTGAATAGAGCACCAGCCCTGGAGTCAGGAGAAACTGAGTTAAAATCCAGCCCCAGACACAACACAAAACTAGCCATGTGACCTTGAGCAAGTCACTTAACCCCAATTGCCCTACTTTCCCTCCTCCAAAAAAGCAAAAAAACAAAAAAAACAAAAAACCAAACATAATACTGGTTATTCAACAACTTAAGTTATAACAGAGGCTTTTAAAAGATTTGAATGCAAACCTCCAAATAAGAAAAAGTACACATTTTTCTTATGATGACATATTTCAATTCAACCTGTAGGAGGAAAAGAATAGTCTCTGGAAATCATGTTATGGTGTATGTAAATTTAAAAAACAAAATTATTATTGGGTGGTTTACTTTTTTGTTTTTACTGAGAAAAAATGATTTTAAAATATTTTGTATGATACTCTTATGTATTCCTGAAATAATCAGTGCAAAGAAATATAAACAAGCAAATGAAGTCCACAAAACTCTTCTATGTTCAGAAAAAGAAGTATGCTAGCTTTTCTTAGCCTGACTATAACAATTTTGCTTAGACCTTCCTCATGTCAGTTTATTTCAAATGGTCTAGGAAAACCAGTATTTAATATCACAGAATTTTATAGCTAGGGGAGATCTTAAATAATAATAAAAATTCCACATTCTACAGATAAATAAAGTTGCAGAGCAACAAAAGGCCTTTCCTAAATTACAGTTAGTGAGTAGTAGAGCTGAGACTATATCTAGGTGTTTTCAAACACAGGTCAGTATTTTTTCTACTATCATACACTACATAAACGTGGAAGTTCCTCTAAGCCGGACATTAAATATCATGGTAATCTGATTTTGCTAATTACTAAATTACTCAGAAACACGTCTTCAATTCATCTTCTTTGCTGCTTCTTTTTTTTCGGTTCTCTGAAAGAAATCTCTCCTCTTCTGAAAGAATGAATTTGTTTTCCTCAAACAGTTCCTTCATTTATGTTTTTTTCCTTAGCTCAATTCTCTTATTCTGATTCATCTTTAAATTGTGCTATTGCATGCTATTTCTAGATAATCTTACCTCACAAGTTAATGCAAACTGATTTTTCACAGGGGCCAGACTCTTTTTCAATCAATTATCAAATTACAGATAGTTCAAACATTTAACAAACACAAAAATAGCCTAAACATAAACAAATTTTCTTCATAGATAAATAAAATAAATACACAATATTGGTTACTAAAGGTAATCATTTGAGTTTTAAATAAAATAAACATGTTTAAAATTATTCTTACCAGGATTTCCCCCATCATTCGTAAGATGATTTCGGGGTCCTGGTAATGGGTAAAGCGGAAAGAGAAAGGCTGTGCGCCAGCCTTCTGGCTCCTTTGGCATCAAGAAAAGCCTCCCAGTTACCACAGTGTTTCTTGGAGAGAAACTGAAACGCAGGCGGTATCTAACCTATAAGAAATAATTAGAAAACAGGTTCAGTGAGAAATAGAAAGTAAAGAAGAAAGACTTAAACCAAAGAAAGATTGTAACTATTTAAGAAGTTCCATATAGTGTCAAGGTGAGTGAGGACTACATATGATGGGTAAAGACAGTAACTCTGACATGGTAGCTAGGTAGTACAATGGATAGAACTCTAGGCTTGGAGTCAGGAAGATCTGAGTTCAAATTATGCCTCAGATAGTTTTGTGACCCTAGGCAAGTTACTTAACCTCTCTAACCCAAGTTTTCTTATCTAAAAAATGACAGATTTGAACTCAATGATCCTTAAAGTCTCTTTCTTACATTCTAAATCTGTAACTGTACGGCATAAGCAGAACCATCTCCCTTAACCAAAACTCATCGAAATTTATAATTCATTAAAAAAAATTAAGAACCTATTCATAAAGACACTGTGTTAAGTACAACACAAAGAAAAAAGGTTAGAGTCCTTATCCCTAGAGCTTTCATCCTACTGGGCAATACAATAAGCACAGTTTACAGTACATATAATAACAGACAAAATAAATATAAGGCAATTGGAGGAGAGGTGGTGATGGCTTGGTGGATGATGAAAGGGTCTCAGGTAAGAGGTGTCATTTGAGCTATGAAGAAAAACTAGGGACTCTCTGTTGTTTTTACATTTATTTTTTTAATTTGAGATTCTAAGAAGCAGAGATGCACAGGGAAAGCCTGTGCAAGGGCAATATGAAAGGGAATTAAATGAAATCTGTAAAGAAGAGCAAGGCCAGTTTAGCTGGATTGAAATGGGTGAGGAAGGAAGTAATGAATAAGGCTCAAAAGTTGGAGCCAGAACATGAAGGGCTTTAAATGACAAGCTGGTATGAGCATGTGTGTGAGACACAGAGAAAGAGAGAGAGAGAAAGAGAGAGAGAGAGAGAGAGAGAGAGAGAGAGAGAGAGAAACAGATGCACACACACATACACACACACACACACACACACACAAGTCATACAAAAAAGTTGACATCTGGGAAACACTGTGAAGAAACCTAGGGATTTTTTGAGGTAAGCAAGATGAGCAAGGAGCACATGGAGTGTATCACAAGTACAAAGGTACACAAGCAGTAAATGGAATGTCATGTAGGTACAGCTACCAGGTCAATTTGACTTGGAGTATATGAAAGGAGGCTTAAAATACAGATTTTTAAACCTCTCAACAATCCTACCCCTCATATAATAGTAAAAAAATGATCATGGAACTAATACGGTGATAAATCAACTATCCAGTTCTCACTGTAAGCTAAGAAATGATGATGACAGTTGAAGGGCTTTTAGCCTTCAGCGAGTTTTCAACTCCATTAAATTGCTGGTATCAAGTTAAACAATGATTGGTACATTTTAGCTAGTATTTCCTCACCTTAAGTGGCAGGGGTTGTGATTTGTGGGAAAAGGTATGGTCAAAAACAATGGCAGCCAGCACATTGGAAGACTCATTGTGATATCTAATGTAATCATCAAAAGCCTGCTCTGAAGTAAAGCCTCGGGCTGTGGAGGAAAAAAATCATGCAGTGAGTAATCTAGATCAAGGTAATAAATTAATGTTTGATTATCTTGTCTATTTGAGGAGATGTGGGAGTTTCAGATCACTTAACAAGGATAAGTTAATCAATATTTCCAAGGAACTTGGAAAGTTTCCAAAACTAAAACCCTATAAAAACTTCTTTCTTCCAAGTCAACTTTCTTGTCAAATGGGTTTCTACTGTAGCCATGAAGTTGACCCTCTTCTGAAAACTTCATTTTCACAGATATAGAACCATAGAGCTGAGAGTTACCTTGGAAATCTAATCCAATCTGCTCATTTTATAGGTAACATTTTTATTGGCTATCCTTGGAAATAACTCAGTTTTAATTTCACCCTCAAGCTTTATCTAGCTCATAATTTTATATTTATAAGAAATTATATTTATAAGGTAACTAGAGATTTCTTTCCTAGAATACCCATAGTTATGAGACTTAGTATAAGTCACAACACACATGAATGTGATCTACAAATTTAATAATGTATTTTGTAGAAACTCTCTCTTCATTTTTCCTAACCTTTAACACTGGGCCCTAAAGCCCTTTGCACTGCTCTGACGATAGCCTTCACTGCTTCACTGTTGGATGGCACATAAACCAGTTCCCATGGGTTGGCCCTCATTGGAAGATTTTGGAAAAATAAGGGTAGGTCTGTGATGTCTTGACCATTATAACTGACAGAATCCACGTGCTCTGTGGGAATATGCTTGCGAAACATCAAAAGCATAACAGCAAAGAGCAATTCCAGGATGACTTCTACCAATGTAACTATCCACAGCCGCCTCTGGTAGAGAAATTGAAAACACACATAGAGGGAACATAGTCAATTCTCTCACATTTAGAATTCTTTATTTTCTTCTAGTCTCAAATCACTACATCTGATGCTTTGTGGTCTGAAAAGTATAAAACTCTGCCATCTCTCTCTAGTTCATATTCTTCATTCAGCTATTTCTACCTGAAGGCATTACATTAGGCAACTTTGGGAACTGACTCCTGCTCTAACAGGAAGCACATCAATACTCCCAGGTCTCAAAAATCAAGGTCTTGGTACCAGTGTCCGGCACTTGCTCTCTTGTCTATTTTGCCTAAACACTTGGATTTCTGTGGCTCTGCTGGGCTATTTGTGAGACCTTTGCTCATCTAGCACCTAGATTCTAGTTCATCTTAGCCTTTTTGGCATATGTATCCTACTGATTTTTAACCTACATACATATCTATATCTATATCTATATCTATATCTATATCTATATCTATATATGGTAGTTGATTCTGCATTTGCTCTAACAATCATTATATGTGATTGACTACAAATACTGGTTTGACTTCCTGGTATCTGATCTAGTTCTTCCCTAGACCTTTGATATTTCCTGTACTTCTGGCTTACCACTAATGTGATTACTAGCTAGATCTGGTTTAAACCCACTGTCCGAGTGTACTTCTGGTTCTACTGGTCTTGTCTCTTCCTATATATATAACCTATAGCCACACAAAGTCTCAGCATTGATAAAAAAAGAAATAACAGACACTAGAAATGAGAGCATCAGACTTTCTTTCCCCTTGGGCAATTAGTCCCTCAGATTTTCTGAAGGCTGTGTATACTTACTTACCTTTATAATGTAATTCTTCCAGAGAAGCAGCAAAAACTGCTGGAACAATAAACTGCATCTTCCCATGGTGAAAAATTCATCACTAAGTCAGACATAAGAGGAGAGATTTAGAATATCTAACCAAAGTTAATCTCCTACTCTTCTACTTACTCTCTTATTTTCTGTTTCTCTTTCTTGCCCTCAAAGTTAACAGAGAGAACACTACTACATTTAATAAGAAAAAGTCCTTTTTTGTGTCCATCCTAGGTTGTTTTTCTTTATTGTAAGTTCTTTTAAAAAATCTTTGAGAGTGAAACTTGGTTTTTTCTCATGGAAGGTCCATTATAAATATCATGTTTCCATATGAGGAAGGGAATGAATTTGTATTTTCTGAAAACTTGGATTCAGGGAATTTTCTAATAGCTCCACATCATAAGCCATCCTTGACCAAGTAGAGTCAAGTTAAAACTAATTGCTAAAGTGGAAGTCAGACTACAGTATTTCCCAGAATCTTTGCGGTGGTTTCTACAAGTAAGGACACGGGGGAATTATAAGTAATCAGTAGAGTTCACTGCACTGGAGAATACTTTTACCATTTTTTCTTTGAAACAAACTTTAACTATAACCTAGAAAGACATGATTCCCACCATGCTTCTCCCACAAAAACTATAACTACTAATATGTGTGTGTGTGTGTGTGTGTGTGTGTGTGTGTGTGTGTGTGTCCTTAGGTTTATAGGCCAGTCAATGAAAAATCAAAAGATTTAAGAGGGGTCAGTAGACTAACAATTATCTTTGTTGAGTCTAGAATGTATTAAGATATATAAATAAACTTTTTATAGTTAACCATTTTCCTCAAAAAAAGAGGCAGCATGAAATAACTGATAAGACTACTAGTCCTGGAGTAAGAAAGATGATGTCAAGTGCTGCCTTTGACATATACTAGCTGTGTGACTATGAGTACATCATTTTACCTCTCTGAGTTATAGGTAACTCTCTATAATTGTAAGTTATGTAAGAATTACTAATCTGTATTGATGGGAGGAGTTTCCCCTATGGAAGTTCCCTAAAATAACAAAGCAAAATTTAACAAAAAGAATTCTCAGAACACTGAATATATACTAGTAGTCAAATTCATTTCACATATAGCAGCTACTTAAAACAACAGTAAAAAAAAGAGCATTGATTTCACAATTTCTAATTCTAGTGGCAAGAGGCAAGTGCCTTTGCAGTGACCTAAATAATACATGTTTTCTAAGATTCAGTCTCTTCATGTATTTAATCCAGTGCCCCACAGCCACATGCTGGGAACAGAGCCAAAAATTAACATAAAGTTCCAAATCAAGAAATAAAGTAGAAAAATGAGCAAACGAAAAAAGAAGCTGATCGTAAAAAATAACACAGGGAAAATCATGACACAAATTCAGGAAATAATGAAGTCAAAACAGCTACAAGCAAAGCCTTAAAGGAAAAAAATATGAATTGGATACAATCCTAACATGAATTCCTAGAAGAGCTAAAAATTATTTTCAAAATAAAAAAGTAGTAAAGAAAAAATTAGATAAATAACTGAAATAAAAGGAAGAAAATTAATGAAAAGACAAGAGCTTGGTAAAAGAGGCACAAAAAATATTTTAAAAAACCCTTAAGAAAAATAATAGGTCAAATGGAAAAAGAGGTACAAAAATTCACTGATGAAAGTAACTCCTCAAAAAGCAGAACTGGTCAATGGAAAAAGAAGTACAAAAGCTCAATGAAGAAAATAATTCCTTAAAAATTAAAATTGGAGAAGAAAAAACTAATGATCCTTGAAACATCAAGAAGCAATAAAAGAAAGACAGAATAATGAAAAAAGACAAGAAAATGAGAAATATTTCATTGTAAAACAACTGACCTGGATAAACAGATTGAGGAGAGATAATTTAAGAATGATTAGCCTAGACACCATATTTCAAAACTGCCCCAATATCTCTGAATCATATCCTTGATCATAAAACATAAATGGAAAGAATCTACCAGTCACCTCCTGGAAAAGATCCTAATCAGAAATATTATAGCCAAATTCCCCCAAGTCAAAGAGAAAATACTTCAAGCAACCAAAAGGAAACCATTTAAATACCACTGAGCCACAGTCAGGATCACAGAAGATTTAGCAACTACATTAAAGAAGTGGAGGATTTAGAATAAGATATTCCAGAAGGAAAGAGCTGGTATTACAACCAAGAATAACCTATCCGGCAAAACTCAGTATAATCCTTCTGGAGGAAAAGGTTTTTTTTTTTTTTAAATGAAATAGAGGACATTCAAGCATTCCTGATGAAAAGATCAGAGCTGAATAGAAACTCTGCCTTTGAAATAAAAGATTCAAGAGAAGCATAAAAAAGGAAACATGAAAGAGAAATCATAAGGGATTCAAAAAGGTTAAACTGTTTATATTTCTATATGGGAAAGATAAATGTATCTTCTAAGAACTTTATTATTATTAAGGCAGGTAGAAGATTCCTACATAGAAAGAGGATGCAGGAGTGGGTGGATTATGTTGGGATGATGCAAAAAAAAAAAAGATAGACAAGAAAGAGGGATGACCTAGAAAAAGAGGGAATGGAGAACAAGAATGTAGAAAATTATCTCACACAAAAAAGACATGAAAATAAGAGCTTTTACAGTGCAGGGGAAAATGGAGGGGAGGGGTGGAGCAGGCAATGGATGAACTTAACTCACATCTAAACTGGTTCAAAGAGAGAAAATATACACACATAAATACACATATATATACACATACATATATTTATATGTATGTGTATATATATGTATATACATGTATACACACGTACATACACATACTCAATTGGTAACAGAGATCTTAGCAGGGGAAACAGGAAGAGAAGAGGGCAAGAAAAAGTGTGGAGAAATGATAAAAGAGAGGGCAGATAAAGGCAGTGGTTAGAAGCAAAACAAACTTTAGAAGAGGCGCAGGATAAAAAGAGAAAAGAATAAACAGAACAAAATAGGATAGAAGGAAACGCACAGCTAGTAATCACAACTGTGAATGTGAATAGGATGAACTTATTCATAAAATGGAAGCAGATAACATAATGGATTAGAACCCAGAATCCAACAATATACTGTTTTCAAGAAACACACGTGAAATAGAAAGATACATAAAGAGTTAAAATAAGGAGCTGGAACAGGATCTATTATTCTTTAGCTAAAGTTAAAAAAAGCAAGGGTAGCAATCATGATCTCCAACAAAGCAAAAGCAAAACTAGATGTAAGCATGGAAATTACATCTGGCTAAAAGGAAACATAGACAATGATGGAATAGCAATACTAAACATATATACACAAAATAGCATGGTGTACAAATTCATAAAGAAAAAGTTAAATGAATTAAAGGAAGACACAGAGAGTAAACCATACTAGTGGGGGTCCTCAACTTTACCTTCTCAGAGTTAGATAAATCTAACCATAAAATAAATGAAGAAAAAAGTCAAAGAGATGAACAGAAGCTTAGAAAACCTCATGAGATATGACAGACCTATGGAGAAAACTGAATGGGAATAGAAAGGAGTATACCTTTTATTTAGCTGTACATGGAAGTTTCAAAAAAACCAATCATGTGTTAGGGCATAAAAATCTTCTAACTAAATGCAAAAATATTAAAGCATCATTTCCAGGTCATAATACAATTATAATTACACTCAATAAAGGATCATGGAAAGATAGATTAAAATTAATTGGAAACTAAACACTCTAATCCTAAAGAATGAGTGGGTCAAAGAACAAATCAGAGACAATAATTTCATTAACAAGAATGATAACAATGAGACAACATTCCAAGATTTATGTGATACAGCAAAAGAAGTGCTTAGGAGAAAATTTATAACTTTAAATATATACATCAATGAAAATGAGAATAGGCCATACAACTAAAAAAAACTGAACAAGAACAAATTAGAAATCCCTAATTAAATACTAAAATGGAATTCCTAAAAATTAAAGGAGAGATTAAAAAAAATTTTTTAACCAATCTGATTAATAAAACTTTTAATTAATAATGTTATTATAATTTTTAAATTAATAAAACTTTTTATAAAAACAAAGTTTAATTGACTAATTTGCTTTTTAAAAAGGAAAGAAAACCAAATTAATAGTATCAAAAAAGAAAAGGGTGAATGTATCACCAATGAAGAGGAAATTAAAGCAATTATTAGGAGTCATTTTGCCCAAATATATGCCAGGAAAACTGACAACTGCAATAGATGAATATTTACAAAAATATAAATAACCCAGATTAACAGAAGAGGAAAGAATGATTAAGTAACCTGATCTTAGACAAATGTTTTGAACAAGCCATCAAAGAGGAAATAATCCCCAGGACCAGATGTATTTTCAAGAGAATTCTACCAAACATTTAAGGTATAATTAATCCCAACATTATATAAAATATTTGAAAAAATGGGTAAAGGAGTCCTACCAAATTCCTTTTATGACAAAAATATAATTCTGAGATGTGATCCAGGGAATGGCAAAAACAGAGAAAGAAAACTATAGAACAATTTCCCTAATGAACATTGATGCAAAACTTTAAATAAATGCTAGCATGGAGGTTACGGCAATGTAGCACAAAGATCATGTATTATGACCAGGTGGGATTTATGTTAGAAATTCAGGGCTGGCTCAGTATTAGGGAAACTATCAGTATAATTGATCATATCAATGACTAAAAACAATAAAAATTATGTTGTTATATAAAAAGATACAGTAAAGGCCTTTGACAAAATTCAATGCCCATTCCTATTAAAAAAACAAACAAACCAACACTTGAAAACACAGGAATCAATGAAGTCTTTATTAAAATGGTAAACAGTATATATCTAAAACCAAGAGCAAGCATTATCTATAATGGGAATAAACTTGAAGCCTTCCCAATAAGATCACGAGTAAAGCAAGTATGTCCATAATCACCACTATTATTTAATATTATACTAGAAAAATTAGCTATAGTAGTAAGACAAGGAAAAGAAATTGAAGGAATAAAAATAGGCAATGAAGCAACAAAATAATTATTCTTCCCAAATGAATGATAGTATGCTTAGAGAACCCAAAAAGAATCAACTTAAAAAACTAGTTGAAACAATGAACATATTCAATAGGTCCTTTCTCAAGCTGAACTGCCAAGCATTCAAACTCTGATGGGCTGGCCTCGCTTGAATGCCAAATATATGCTTGCTTAAAAGACTATTTTATGGAGGACTTACACAGAGCAAGTGCTCACATGGTGGTCAGGAAAAACAATATAAGGACACTCTCACGGTCTTTGTTAAGAGCTTTGGAATTGGTTATATGATATGGGAGACACTGGCACAGTACTGCCCAGCATGGCATGTCCTCATCAGAAAAATTGCTGTGCTCTCTGAACAAAGCAGAACTAAAGTAGTTCAAAAGAAACAGGAGATGAACAAATTTAGAAAATTTACCCCAATGTTTATATGGATTATCTGCGCCCAACCTGTGGTATAGCATTCTGAGCTTGTACTGGTCTGATCAGCCACAGCTGGATATACTGTAACGACTAACATAATAGTGATGTCAATTTGGTCCTCTTTGAGAATGAAGGACAACAACCAAACCAACCAATCAACCAACCAACCAGGAATATTTCCCAAGAAAGTCAAAGATATAAAGAGAGTTCCTGTATACATCAAAATATTTACAGCGTCACTTTTTGTGTTAAAAAGAAACTAGAGGGGTGGCTAGGTGGCACAGGGAATAAAGCACCAGCCCTGGAGTCAGGAGGACATAAGTTCAAATCCCGCCTCAGGCACGTGACACAATTACTAGCCGTGTGACCTTGGACAAGTCACTTAACCCCAACTGCCCTGTCCTCCCCCTCCAAAAAGCAAAAAACCCCAAGAAACTAGAAACACAATTGCCCAGAGAAGAGCATGGAAAGACTACTAAAAACTAATATAAAGTAAAATAAGCAGAACTAGGAAAACAATCTTCACAATGATTATAGAGTATAAATGGAAAAAAACAAAAAAAATCTGAATTAAATGCTATGTAAATTACAGTGGACAAGTTTGGTCTCAAAGACGTTATGAATATCTACCTCCCTGTCTCCTTTGCAGAGCTCGGATAATAAGGGTGTGGAATACTGCCTATATTTTCTTTCATTCTATTTTTTTGTTGCCTTTTTTGGGGGGGGAAAGTAGGGCAATTGTGGTTAAGTGACTTGCCCAAGGTCACACAGCTAGTAAGTATGTCAAGTGTCTGAGGCTGGATTTGAACCTGGGTCCTCTCAACTGTAGAGCCTGTGCTCTATTGACTGTGCTACCTAGCTGCCCCTGTGCCTATATATATTTTCAAACTTGGTTAATGTGTTAAGTTTTGCAGAACTGCATTTTTTCCCTCTAAAAAAACCCAATGACATAACATTGCCTTATAACCCTAATAATCTCACTCCTGGATGCCAGCCTTTAGGCTGGTCTCCCTGCTTCAAATTTCTACCCACATTAGTCTATCTTCTACTCAGCAGTCAAATTGATCTTCCTAAAGCAGAAGTCTGAGAATGTAAACCCCTTTCCCTTCATTTAATGAATTTCAGTGGTTCCCTATTTAATTTTCTTCTGTTTGACTTTTAAAGACCTTCATAATCACCTGCCACCTTTCCAGTTGTTTGTAAGAAGGATTTTGTTATCCTTTTTAGAGTTCAGTTTCTCAGGATCCCTAACTATGATAATGTCTAGTTTCCAGGTGTTAGATAATAATTCCCAGAAGAGCCCCAAGGATCCTAGATAGTAATTCTAGATTCACAGTGATAGGCAGTCTTACTGAGGCTGCATTGCAAGATATGGGGGTGACATAATTGATATTTACTACACTTGCACAGAATGAAGATATTGCTAAAGTTAACTTGCGAGCTTAATGTTGGCAAGATGCCTTCTTTGTTGCCCTATAAGTGGGCACTAGTGAGTGGGGGAAAGCAGGAGTAATGCATAGAGGAAAGCATGTACCTTCCTCAACTGGCGCCCATTGAGGCTTGAAGGGATTTAGGGGAATGCACAAGCTGTGCCTGTCTCAGCTGACCCCATCGAGATGTAGGGGTAGCTGTCTCCACTTCTCACTGGCCTTTGTGAGAAGGGTAATTAGGGAATGCTGTAGGAGTTGTGCTCCCATTATCAGCAACCCTTCTGAGAAGACTAGACTAGAATAAAGATTATTAATTCTTCCAAAGATGTCTTACTGTCCTGTCTGTCTGGCCAGATCAAGAGTAAACCTGCTAGAGGCTGGCGTCCAAGACCTCCAGTGACTCCTGTGTGTGATCTGTGAAACACCAGTCTTTTTACACCTTATTCTCCCCTCCATGTGTCCTTCAGTCTAGTGACTCTGGGCTCCTTGCTCTTCCTTAAACAGGTCATTTCATCTCCCAACTCCAGGCATTTTCACTGGCTATCTCTCATGCCTAGAATGTTCTCTCTCCTGCTCTCATCTTCTAGCTTCCCTGGCTTAAGTCCCAGTTAAAAATTTCACCTTCCCAGTTCTCCTTAATTGCAGTATCTTTCCTCTGTTGATTATTTGTGATTTATCCTGTATACAGCTTGTCAATATATAGTTGTGTGCATGTTGTCTCCTCCATTTAACTGTGAGCTCCTTGAGAGAAAGGGCCTTTTTTTGGGTTTTGTTTTGCCTTTCTTTGTATTACCAGTTGTAATGTCAAGCAAAGTAGTACTTTGCTGCTTGTTTCAGCTATTCAAGTGCCTTTTAGCCTTGCCTTTGATTGTGTCAAGTCTTTGCTGGAAACAGTATATATTGTGTTGCTCTTAATAGACCTAAGGGAGTTTGGAGACCTTCCCTGCCCTTATAGGCCTAACTTCATCATGTGGAGCCCACGGTGGGAGGAGCTTGCTAAAAGAGCATAACAGGAAGGGGCAGAGCAGATAAAAGTTCAAGCACAAGTTGGGACCAAGCAGAACTGAAAGGGAGAATGTTTGTGATACCCAGCACTTTGTCTGTTCTGTCTGTTGATGTTACTTTGTCAGAAGAGAGCATTCTGTCTGCTGAAAGAGGACTTTACCAGAAGTCCTGAAAAAGTGCTTTACTGCTGTTTACAGAAGTCCTGGGACTTTACTGTTGATTTGCATTTGACTCCTCAAACAGAAGCTTTGTCTATTGGTTTGTGTTACTTTGTCAGACAGAAAGAGAATTGAGAAGATAGTGCCAGCAATGTGGGTAAATACTGTTATACCTCTCCTAAGCTTTGTCTTCCTAGAAACAGAAACTTTGAAGGGCTTGGAGTGGAATAGTCCCCATGGGCTGAGATAAAGAACCAGAGCAGAGAGCTGCCTATATGTGAATCCAGGCAGAAGCTGGGAGTGTGGAAGAGGAGCCATGGGATTTGGAAGTCAGCCTCCAGTTAAGATAAAAGAAGACTGTACTTGGGTACTCAGTGTTGACTGATGATATTGTACCTTACTGTGATCTAGGGGAGGATGGTGTTAGTACTTTTTGCTACCCCTTAAGGATGACTGGCTTAGGAATGATTGCAAGCCAGCCGGGAGTCGAGATGAAAGAAGATTTGACCTGGGTACTCTATATTGATTGAAGAGATTGTGACTTAGTGAATGATATGTTTTGCTTAAGACTATGTGGTCACCTTAGTATTAAGTTGTTACGTTATATTGTTGTAAATGTTGTGTTTTAGTTCTTCGAATGTTTTGTTTTAGTTCATTGCTAAATAAATAGAAAGTTCACTATACTACGCAATTAGATCCTTAAAGTTATTCACAGCAGCAGTCCTCGGGAAAGCTGCTCATGATTGACTTAACACCAATGCTTACTTAGCACAGTGCTTGGCAGATAGTAGTCACTTACAAATACTTGTTGACTATTTTATTTAATTCTCTGAGAAAGGAAGAAAAAGATATATTTTGGGAAATGAAGGTGAAAAAAGTCATTAATACTGTATTATTTTTAAAGAAGAAATTCCTTCACAACAATCAATGTATACCAACAAGCACTTATTAAGCACTTAATATGTACCAGACAAATAAAAATATATAATATATATAAATATAGAAGTAAATATAAATAATATATGTAAAATAATAAATATAACAAATAAAAATATAAAAGTGCAACAGTATTTTCCAGGAGTTTATATTCTATAGGTTATAGCAACCACTGGATATATGCTATGAAGAACCATTTCTTGCAGCAAATGGTAAAAAAAATTATCTGAACCTTTGGCAAACAGTTGAACTTGTTTAAGGCTTTGAATAGAGGTACTGAGTTTACTAGAATCAATCTACGGCTGATGATAACACGACTACCCCATGCTAAAATCATTCTGGGTCGTAACTATCTGATTTGTGGTAACAATGTCACCCTTTGTATTAGTAGAAACATTCTTCTGGGTCTTGACCATGATATAAGAACAGTATAATACACAATCCTATTTCAGGAGATGTACATCTTGCTTATAGTAATGAGATAACATATGCTGGAGATCAAAAACATTATCTCTATTTTTCTTATATCATTCTACTGGCTCACCAGGTGTCACCTAATCAGGTCCGTAATAATTAAAATTTGGCAAGTTGTATTTTAAAAGTATAGGAAATGACCCTTGCTCCATGGAAACTGAAAATTTGAAGTGGATTGCTCTATGTCATTAATAGAAAAATTTAAAGAGTCAATGAAGAAAGTGATAACTGATTTATAGCCCAGTGAACCACTGATATGCACCAATATTAAGATTTTTTGGAAGTTCCCCTAAAAACCTGGTAGAAGTTTGAAGCTAGGTGCAAGGAAGATGGAGAAGAACTACACGGTAAGATGTGGGTGGATTGCAATCCACATCCCTTTAAGGAGTTCTTACAGTGATGAAATCACAGTTCCAAAGAAGGATTAAAGAAGCAGATATTTTACATAGTTAGAAGACATATTAGTGATCATCTCATCTAATACACTCATTTTGTAGATGAAAAAACTGAGGAGTAAAGGAATTTCTACAGAATAAACCACAGACTTCTTACTATGACATTAAAGGTTCTTTGCACCTATCTTTCTAGACTTATTTCACACCACGCCACAGTCAAAATGAACTACTTCATCATTCCTCAAACAAGGTCTGTATCTTCCCACCTCACTGCCTTTTGCTCACTGGTCCTCCTCTCCTTTTCCATTTTGAATTCCCTTCCCCATCTCTGCTTAACAAAATCCTACCTGTTTTCTTTTTTGCTTTTTGGAGGGCAATTGGGATTAAGTGACTTGCCCAAACTCACACAGCTAGTAAGTGTGTCAAGTGTCTGAGGCTGAATTTGAACTCAGGTCCTTCTGACTCCAGGGCTGGTGCTCTATTCACTGCACCACCTAGCCTCCCCAATCCTACCTGTTTTCAAGTCCCAACTCAAATGCTACTCCCTCCATTAAGTCTTAAGTGTCATTTCTTTCCTATGTGTACTTTCTCCTCTATCAGAATGTCAGCCCCTGGAGAGCAGGGACTATCTCTGGTTTTCTGTTGATAATCCTAACACTTAGCATAAAGATTTGCATAAAATAAATGTTTATTAACGGTATTCATTCACTCCCACAGACAAAAGTAATCTCTATTTCTTTCTTCTCCTAAGTCTCATAGCACTGTAAACATCTTTCTCATAACAATGACTTATTTTTACATTGTATTCTGATTACCCATGTATATTTTATCTTCTACATTATAAATTCTTTGATGGAAGAGTCCAAAACCTATTACTCTTTTTATCCCTCACAGCAAACATCCATAATAGTGACTTGCACACAAAAGGTGCTCAACAAATGTCTGTTGAACTGAATTATACTGTTCAAGATCACAGCTAAATAACTGCAGAATCAAGACTCCCAGATCTCCTGAATGCCTAGAACGTTTGACTACATCACCAATCCTTTTTCTATAGCAACAACATAGCACTTTTAAGTCTACAAAATGCTTAAAAATAAAATCTTATTTTATTTTCACCATATTCTTAGAAGGCAGGTGCTATGATAATCCCCTTTTTGTGGAAAAGGAAACAGAGAGAAGTTAAGTCACTTATCAAGGGTCACAATGCCAGTAAAGTTTCTAAGGCAGTATTTTAACTTTAACTCCAGGTTCTACCCAGGACCTGTCTGCACATGACCAGGGATCAGGTGGTAAACAAAAAATTAGACTCTCCTCATACCTCTAAAAATAGTATATTTATTGAGTCTATGTATAATTTCATTTTTTCCATCTGAGGTTTAAAAGGCATAATATGGATTCCCTCCCCATCAAATTTCCAAATGGCTAATGGAGAATTTTGTCCGAATGTGGCTTTGGTTTCCATGGTAGGAATAAATCTCATTTAACCCAAAAAAATTCTTCTCAATCTCCCATAATGAATACTTTGATAGAAGGGAAATGATCCCATCTCTTAGAATTCTCTCCCCAAAGGTTCATCCCTTAAGAAGTTTCTATTTCTCCTCTCTTACACTGGAGAGAGATCTCCTGTTCAGCCTCCACTGTTCCATTTCCTTGAGTCTTCTACTTCCTTTTAATTTCTTACAGAATGCAGCAAAGTGATGACAGAGAACATGTTTAATAAACAACTGTTGGGAATGGGAAGGACTATAGAAAGGGAGATGTGGGGAGTATCTGAAGGAAGCTGAGATACTAATGAACACACACAGACTAGAACACTAGGTATATGTATGCTGTAGTATGAAGAGAGGTATACAGGAAATAATGCTATTGGAAGGAAAAAGTTGGGGAGGAGGTTGTAGGGACAATGGCATAAAGATGAGAAAACTGGTGAGAAACACTGGGAAAAAAATTTTTTTCCCCCAGAACCTTTTTATCCTCTGGAGGGAAAAACTGAATCAAATGGATAATGATTTTTAAATGAAGAGTAAGTTATTAAGATGCTCACACACTGATCCACAACATTCTCCTAAAATAATTTCTAAAACCTCTGCAACAGGCTCATTGTGTAAAAATATAGAATCATTATAGATTTTGTACAAGGAAAACAAATAGTATAGGTATGGCTCTCAAATATATAAAACCAATATAAATTTTGTTTTTCAGGTCATTTTAACAAGAATCAGCTAGATTGAATGCTTTGCTTGCTTATGTACTTCTTGATGACTTTTGATCTATCAAAGTGTCCCTGTTCTGGTTATGCCTTAAAGAACTGGGAGTTTGGTGGACAATGGCACCCTTATTATTGGATCATAAACATTGTAAAGGACTTCAGGAGAGAATCTGTTCCAGCCCCGCTGCTTTCAGGCTGGTAAAAGGCATTATCCTCATTGTAAAATCAGATAACAGAAGCCCAGAAAAATTAATTTATCCAGTTACTGTAGAGGTTAGACACAAGAATCTTATAACTTTAATTGCTGAAAAGGCTCAAATCAGAAGAACAAGTTTAAACATTCAGAAGAAAGTATAACCAAGTTGGTATTACCTCAGAAAAATGAGATATTTTGTGACACATGATAAAAATTGGAGTAAAGTGAGGAAGGATTGAACAGTATTCTAAATTTTCCTCAACTTTCCTAAAATGGATAGTTTTCTGTATCTGCATAACAGAGCACTAAATTTGCAGAGCATTAATTACCTTAAGTTTCCTCTTTGGTGTTTGATGCTTTTTTTACACTAGCACACACAATGCACTAGATTCCTAGTTCGTAGTTATAACGTTATAATTATTGTCTAAATAAACTATGATTCTAAGTTTAGTATGCTAAATGTGATAAATCTTATGAGCAAACCAAGCTCCTAAACTAACAATTTAACAAAATTTTATTAAAAGCACTATGCTAGGACACTGGTAACAAACATAAAATATGATACTCCTCACTACAATGTGTTTACTTTCTAGTGGGAGAATACAATACAGCAAAAGAGAGATCCAGAGTGCTCTAGAAAAATATGAAGAGGAAGAAAAAAAACTTTCATTTGAGAAAGAAGGGTATCAGGAATCCATTAAGAAGTTGGCACCTAACCTGATCCTTGAAAAAAAAAGAAGATTCTGAAAGGAGGTGAAAAAAAAGTGTAAGTCATATGAGATGAGTTGCCTTAATGCACAAAACAGCATGTTCAGTCTGGGGAGCAGATAGATTTGGTCAGAACACAATGTGCATGAAGTGACCCAAAATGAAATAAAACTGGAAAAATAAGATTGAAACCAGATTGTGGGGCAAAAACTCCACCAGATCACGGAGGACTTTAAATGCTAGGCTAAGGAGTTTGTCTTTTTTTCTAGAGGCAATTGTTGTTCAATCTTGTTGGACTCTAAAAAAGGCTCCATTTGGGGTTTTCTTGGCAAGATAGTGGAGTGTTTTGTCATTTCCTTCTCCAGGTCATTTTACAGATGAGGAACTGAGGCAAATAGGGTTAAGTGACTTGTCCAGGGTCACACAGCTAGTAAGTGTCTGAGGCCACATTTGAACTCAAGAAGATGACTTTCTGACTTCAGGTCTGGTACTCTATCCACCTCCTAGAGCCCTAGATTTCAAAGAAAATTAGGAACTCTAAATAATCAGGGCAGCTTATGTCAGGGAAAAGTAATAAAGGTATGAACTAAGGTGATCAAGTTGTGATTAGAGAACAGAAAAGATGTGATAGCTACCATGGAAGCGTAACGGACAAGAGTTAGTAAATAAATATGTGGGAGAGTTAGGTTAAAGTCAGAAAAAGAGATGAGTCAAAGATAAGTACTAGATTTCAAGCCTGGGTGACTGGCAGCATGGCAATAACATCCCCCAAATAGGGAAGTTAGTAGAAGGGGAAAAATTAGGAGCAAAGATAATGCAATCAAGATATGGAAAGAGTTAAATGAGTACTAACTTTGGAGTCAGGGGACCTGAGTTCAAATTCTACTCTGGCAAGTCACAACCTCTCTGGGCCTCAGTTTTCTGGATTATTAAAAAAGATTAGAGGAGGGCCCTGGACTTCTGTGACCTTTGGCAAGTCAAACCTCTCTGGGCCTCAGTTTCCAGGCTTATTTTTTTTTAAAGGGGTGGAGTGGGGTGGGTAGGTAGAGGGGTTGGATTAGGTGGCCCCTAGGTCTACTGTAGATCTAGATCCATGGTCTTAATAAATTTGAGATATTTAAGGGGCATTTGAGTGGAGAGGAAGAGATTAAGGCTGGTTAAAAAGACAACGTGATATAGCAGAAATCAAAGGGATCTGAAGGGAGTCTGAAGGTTTAAATCTGGCCTGGGCCCGGCCTCCTTGTGTTGTGCGGCCGCGGGCAAGGCCACTTGCCCTCTCTAGGCCTCTGGGTCATCGTCTGTAAAGTGACCAGACGGGACGGAACCCAAATCCTCTGACTCTAAGAATACCCCCACCGCCACTTTCCACCTCCAGGACCCTTTAGGAATTTTGGCTCTCCAATCTGTTACCAATTTTAAAGGCTGGACAGGGGTATGGGCAGAGGTTTGGCTGGGGTGGGGTGGGGTAGGGTGGGGCGGGACAAACGCTGCAGAAAGGGGCCGGGCCCACGGAGGAGGTGGAGGCGCGGCACTCACCTGGCCGTTAGAAAGAGCGATGAGAGGCCACGCTTCTTCCCCTCCCCCAACTAAGAACTCGCGAGAGTCTTCTCCCCACCCCCACTCTACACCTTTCCCCCATTGTCTTCCCTACCCCCACTCCCCAGCTCCAGCCGGTCTCCCCGAATACTTACAACCTCTGCACCACCTCGATGGAGAGAGGGCGCGAGAGGACCATGGGCAGTGAGCCCTCGTTGGAGGGTGCGCGCTGCCTCTCCCCGTACCCCTTTTCTAACGGCTTCTCAGACGGTCTCGCAATGCCTGAGCGGGCGGGAGGGGCGTGTGTTTCATCCGCCCTCTCAACCATGCCTCCTCGCTGGGGGAGAGAATGGCAGAGTCGTGGAGTCCGGCGCCATAGTTGTCTGTTGTCCAGCTGTTCATCGGCACTGTCCGGCTCTTCTTGCCTCCATTTGGGGTTTTCTTGGCAAAGATATTAGAGTGGGTTTCCTGCTCATTTTACAGATGAGGAAACGGAGGCAACAAGGTTAAGTGACTTTCCCAGGGTTACACAGCTAGTGAGCGTTTGAGGCTGGGTTTGAATTCAGGAAGGTGAGACTTCTTGGATCCAGGCCCAGCACTCTTATCCATGATCTGTCTGGCCAACCCCCACTAGTCTCCTAGTTACACCTTAGCCTGGAAGAGGAGGCACTGGGCGAGTGCCAGGCCTCCATTACTGCTCTGGGGGCAGGCAGGTGTTGTGCCCAACCTCCAGGAGCCTCTCACACTGGCCATCTCTACCCTGGAAGGGGGCAGGGCACTCAGCCTGGGCTGCCCATCTGTTTGGCATAGGACTGGTCTTGGGGTGGGTGGGTGGGACTCTTTTGAAATTATTATTTTTCACTTAAAAAGAAAAGCTTTTGACAAAGACATTTACTTTAAAAAGAGGGGGGTGGGATGGCCAAAAAAAGAATTTAATATTTCACCAATAATCATAATCAGAAAGATCTGAGAGTTCTGGTGTAGTCTCAGACACTAGCTGTCTGATCCTGGGCACAAGTCACATAATCTCTCAAAGCTTCAGATTGTTCTTCTGTATGTCTGGGATGAAAAATAAACCTCATCCTTAATTCAATTTAAAAAAAAAACCAAACAGATCTCTTAGGATAAGAACAGTTTATTCTCTTCCCCGGGACAAGAGGGTGGTCTTCCCCATGACTCATCATGGAGGAGAGGCGTGTTACAAAACAGTGCAAGACTTTATGCCCTAAAGCAGTCAAGCCACCTTTCCAACTGTTTCCTTGGTTGAGAGGCCAACATAAGTCTTGGTACCAAGATCTTCCCCAAATAGGAAGTCAAAGGGAAGCCTGCTACTATCTCTCAGTGGCTGAGATAGGTTTACAAAGAACAAGGATGCTGACTGACAGCAAGGGAAAGGAGGGGAGGAGGGTCGGAAAGATTCCTGAAGAAGCTTGCTGCTGATTGACAGCAGCAATGGAGGAGGAAAAGGGAAGTTAACAATCCCAAACTGCCTGAGAAGTTTTCACTCTCCCCATACATGTAGAATGGGGATAATCATAGCACCTTCTTCCTAGGAGGGTTGTGAGGGATAATGAGGTATCTGTAAAGTGCTTTGCAAACCTTAAAGAGCTATATAAATGCTGGTTAGTAATGACAATGATCAGATCCTGTGCTGGCTAGTAATGACAATGATCACAATCCTGTGCTATTTCCAATCCCAAATGCACACAGCCTCCACAAGAAGAATGGCCAATGAATGAGAATGAATGAGAATGAACGAGAAACCTGTACATAGAGCGCATGTAGTTTAATGCAAATGAGAAATCTGTAAAGGGAAGCCTCTGGGTCCTCTTTCTTAGAGACATTCCTCACAAATTTCACTGATGTGTATCTTTTTGTGACTTTTATTGGATGTCACCTCTTTGTAGGGTGTGGTGAAGGGGGTGCTGGGATAGTGAAGTTGGATTTGGTGAATTGGCTTTGTGCTGTCTGATACTCCTATTTACTTATCCTCCCTTAGTCCTATTTGCCCCAGTTTCAGATGGATAGTCATTAAGCTTAGATCAAGGGAAAGCTTCCAACTTGGTTGAAATGAATGCTACTAACCATTGTCCATTCTACTTCCCAGTTCCCAGGTTTGAGAGGGAGAGAAAACTGGGGATGGGCTCAGGCCAAATCAGTCAGCAAATATTTTATTAAGCAGAAAATGGTCAAACAGAAAGGTGTGTATGTATATGTGTGTGTCTTTTTGTGTATATGTCTGTTTATATATATTCTATATATAAAGGCATATATAAAATGGGAGGGTGATAATGCTTTATAACAGCTCATTAAAAGTTGGTCTGGCTCTAAATTTATTTAAGAGAACACCTTGAAAATAGTACCATTCACAAGATGTCTGGATATTTGGAAAATAATTTAAAATGTGATGTGGAGTGATCATAAAAGAAGTTATTGTGACCTTTTTTCCCCTGGTTGCACTGCTTTTCTAACCATCCCCACCAGAAACCTAGCATGAGCTAGGCATTCCAGGAGGCTTACATATATATCTTAAATTTGGTATAATATGCAATGATTTTATACTAATACCAATTTTGTTACTGTATTATTTGAAATGTTTCATTTCCTGGGTTAAAGTAATGTTGAAAAGTAGAGAAGAGACCTGGAAAATCTTTAAGACCTGTCGACCGAATTCCTGTGATTGCAACTAAATACAGTCTGCTAGAGAACTGTCATACTCTTCATAAGCAATTGAAAGTGACCTTCTGTCAATAGTCTTTTCCTGTTCAATTTGCTGAATTACAGGCTCATATAATTCAGCTTCCTGTCACTGGTTACTATTTTTTACTACTATGCTTTTGAAGTGCACTCACTTAAATACTATTTTAACATCCCCCATTTTATAGCATATTAAGAGTTTTTCAACTATGCTAGATCTAGCTTTCTTAAATATTTTAAACAAAACTCAATTATGTAGCCACAAAATACCTTTATTGCCTTAATTATTTAGAGTTTTGATTTTATGGATTGAGCTATTTAGATTCAGTTTGCAAAATGATAGGAAAAATATTGAGAACTCAAAATTAATATACTGTTGAGTTATCAAAATATGAACTTAATCTGCTATTCAAACATAAAAATAAACCTGCAGAAATGCAAATTATCCCTTATGACTAAGTACATCCATAAAATATAACCAAAAGACTTCTCATTAAGATAATAAACATCAGTGACATGTACAGTACTTAGTTGTGACTGCATTTTGAATTTGCTTGTTTAAGAGCCTAGACTCAAATGTTATGCAGATAAAACTCCAACCTACAGTTACCATGGTGGTTCTAAAACAGATGAAAAAATTGTAAATTGCATCCCTGACCAACCTAGAAGAATCTATAATTTGACAGAACATGTTGGAAAAAGGTAACCTAACTTGGTAAGAAGTATGAATGGTAAGGTAGATAATCAGGGAGGGAATATTTTAATCTGGGCTTAGTTTTATTTTGAGGTCATTTGCTCCCACATTTGGATTCCTTGGTTATCAAATATGGTATATAACTGTACTACTTGCTGCACTCCTTGATATGTGTATATTAACGATAGTTATATAATGTTACATGGCTCATAATTTGAAAAAAGTTTTAAAATGTTTCCTTCCTCAATAGTGGAGATAGAAATAAAAGACTGATGGCATGTTGATATTTCAAACAATACCACATTATCTTAGACTTTATAACATTAACACCATTGAAAAAAAACCATCTAAATTTGAGATAGATGGATAACTTGCCTTGTCACACAACTCATCTCTTTCTTCCACCTGTTACAGAATTATATACATTATGAAAGAGGAGATTACTGGTTATTGACTATACAGATGTTTGATTTTGGATGACTGATTATTGTCATTGCTGATTTTAGTTTATTTATTATGGTAGTGAAGTGGTGCTGAATGGCCTATGTAATATATTTTGGGGTAACTTTATGATTTTATAACATTGTTGTAATTTCAGTTTTGTGTTAAGTTGTAAAAGCCACATTTCTTCTCCCCCAGCTGTAAAGCATTAATTGTTTTTCCCCTTCCCCCAGCTGTACTGTGTCTTTCCCTGCCCCAACCTAGAGGTATTTCCTCTCAAACCATTAACTCTTCATTCAAGGTACTACCTCCTTTTGTCCTAGCAAACAAAACTCATCCACTTGCAAATCTAGATAGGTACATCTCATTTAATTTGACCTCAAATCTGACCGCTGGTTGACCTTATGACGTTTCAGGGCTAAAACCACACCCCCTGCCCCTTCCCTTCTGCTGTTTGTCCCAGTGAATTATGGGCAAAACACATGCGCAGTTGATGTCAAGAGTGCATGTCCCTTTAAGTATTGGCCACTCCCTGGTCCCTCCCTAACTCCACCTTTGTATACCTCATTAGCCTAAATGAACTTATGATTGACAGTTTTAGGTCTTAAAAACTGTGTTTCACTTCCTGTTCTTTGCAGATGGCCTTTTCTAGCAGGTAGCTTTTTCTAGCAGGTGGCTTTTTCTAGCAGGTAGGCATTCTAGCAGGCCATCTGCCTGCTGCAGGTCATCACACTTCCAGACTTTCTCTGACTCCCCCTGCCTGCACCTTGCCAGCTTTTTCTAGCCAGGTTTCCTCACGCTATCCCTTTTTGCCCTGTGAATCAATAAAACTTTTATAAATCTTCCAAAGGAGAGCTGAGCCTGTAATTCTTTTCAGATGTGAACCTAGAAAGGATTTCTCATTAGAAATCCCCCCAAAACCTCCCCCTCATCATTTTGTTATGGATAACAATAATAACCATATAATGTTGGGAAATTGGTCAAAATAATGAAATAACAGACTTCACCTCTGTGCC
Organism: Pseudochirops cupreus; assembly: GCA_028627135.1. Taxonomy (NCBI): domain Eukaryota; kingdom Metazoa; phylum Chordata; class Mammalia; order Diprotodontia; family Pseudocheiridae; genus Pseudochirops; species Pseudochirops cupreus. The sequence goes on from CM053580.1 coordinate 333,857,390, forward strand.
TTTGTGTATGTTAAGTTTCTTATTCACTCTACATCATTGCTTTTGTTTTTTCTGGGAGTCCACAATTGTTACTTCAGAAATATTCAGGATTTCTCCTGAAAATGGCTTGTAAATTTGCTAAAAGGACCTCACTAGGTATCTCCAATCACCAGTGCTATTGTTAAACTTCAAGGTCTTCAAGACTCACAGATCCCACATGAAAGAGACTCATGACCCTCTAAAGCAGTGGTTCTCAACCTTCTTAATTCCACAACCCTTTAATACAGTTCCTCATGTTGTGGTGACCCCCAACCATAAAATTATTTTCATTGCTACTTCATAACTGTAATTTTGCTACTGTTATGAATCTATCTGATATGCAGGACATATTTTTATTGTTACAAATTGAACATAGCCCACAGGTTGAGAACCGCTGTTCTAAAGATTAATATTGAAACAGATGACCAAATGAGGAAATTTGTTTTTTCTTGACTATGCATATTGGTTACAAAGGTTTTTTTTTTCTTTTACAATGGGGAGTGGGGATGAAAGTGAGAGGAAATGGATTTTTGTTAATTAAAAACAATGATTTTTTTGGAGGCAATTGGGGTTAAGTAACTTTCCTACAGTCACACACAGCTAGTAACTGTCTCAGACCAGATTTGAAAAAACAAAACAAAACAAAAAACATAGGAGGACAGGGTCATTGAACTAGTAATATCTCCTCTTTCTAAGAAGAGCACGAAAATGTCAGGGAGATGCTAACAACATAAGAGATATCAAGCCATTTTTGTTAATCTTAACAAATGTCTTTATAGTTGCAGACAAATACCTATAATTTCTCTTCAGACTCTCATGATTTTATCCTTGTGATTGTTAACTTGTTTTATTTTTACTACTTGCTTTGAAATGTAGAAGGAATGGAAAGTTAGGAGTATAGAAAGAAAGGAGTTTAAAAGTTTTTTTAAAAAGACTGTATAAGAGCTCAATGAGTACAAAAGATGTTTTCAATTTCAAATCGTGTATTATGCTACAAATGTTAACTAATTCCAATCCTGCCAGTCCTCATGTTATAAAGATAACTGTACTCTATTTGTCATCAGTGGAATTTACCTTGTGTGGTATAATCTCTTGGGACTAAAGGATCATAGACTCATAGATCATAAATGTAGAGCTGAAAGAAGGTTGTTAAGTCTAATCCTCTAATTTTGTAGAAGAGGAACCTTGAATTAGGTTCCGTGATTCCAGAGACAGTAACTTTTTCCCACAATAACCATGACTTAGTTATCACTAATCTTACTTTGATTCTAGTGAGATTAGATTGATTCTGTATCTTTTTTTTCTTGATCCTATTTATAGTTAATTGATTTTTTTCTCCTGTAACTGCCCAAGTATGGTTCTTTGTCTCTGAACCTAGTGCAGAAATTCAGCTGGCCTGTAATGAGTTTAGTTTAGGAATCCACTTCTACTAATAATCACTGTTCTATCTTTGCCTCAAGGAAATCTTATTCTTGTTATATTACTGAGTTATCCTTGGAGCATGTCCAGTTTGTTTCCAAGAAGTCTGGTTCATTATTTCTAACCTTGCAGGTAGACTCAAACAATCAACCCTTAGTCCCAGGAAGGAAGGAGAGGATTGTTGCTGGCCCTTCATTCCCAAATTCCAGTCAATCATATTGTTACCCATACTTCAGCTATGTAACCAATCATATTGTCTTCAACCCCATGATGCTGCCAACTCTTGTTTGTATTATTTCCTCACCTACCTATTCTGTTTTGTTCTGTGCTTATAAGAAAGAGCTGCATGTTGATCTAGTGAATCTTTGACCTAAAACTGAGGCATCTATTGAACCACTTTATTATCAAGTCTGTGCCCTGCTAATTAACTTGCATGGAGAATATGTGCCTCAGTCTATCTTTGTTGAATTTCACTTGCAACATTAGTAAAAGTATTTATGCTACTAACTACATTCTTGGAGTGTTTTCTGGCACTTTCAAATGTTAAATCACTTCCAGGTGGCTACAGATTTCTGGGATGATTGGGGTGACATCCCTGCAAAAAAAGTGACAGGCTTCCCTTGACAAATTTCCCTCATTGTTATGCTTTTCCCATTTGAACAGGAAAGTTTCCTGTTAGACTATGGCCTTAGCTAATGTAGTCCTTAAATAACATGAAATTATAAGTTGGTTGTCCTGAAAAGATCTCTGACCTCTACTTGAAATTCATTAGTGTTCAGGGAATCTTTTTATCACATCTCTGTGAAGTCAGTCTAGAACTTATAGGACCAGATATCATAAACAGTTAATATCATAGTGTCCTATTTTCCCCTTTTCAGTATATCACAGGCCAAATGCTTTATGTTCAGTTTTAGTGTATAAATCTACTGTGTTAGCCATATTTGGGTAGAATAACTTTTTTGTAAGAATTGGCTATTTCCAAATTATATGTAGTAATAATAATAGGAACTGGACCTGTAGTTTACTTGATATAGAGAACTCTCATGTAAGGAAACACCTTCTTGGCAACTCATAGTCTTAGTTATATAGAACACTGAGAGGTTAACTCACTTGCCCAGGATGTGTCAGAAGTCGAATTTGAATCCTTGTCTTCCTGATCTCTATACTCTATGCTATTCTGCTTTTGCTGAGTAACAGAAAAGTGAGAGGGTATCATGGAGTACCCAAACCGGGGACATGCTGTTCCATAAAGTCCAAACCAAACAGAGCTACTAACAGAAGTTAGAGTTTCCAGGAAAGTTTTGAAAATTGAGAGCCTTCTATGAGGGAAGGAAGGCTTTGGGAAGAGTTTAGTGCTCTCTAGCCCTTTAATCAGAGAGGAGAGGTCACTGAAGAGTTGAGATTGTGTTGAGCATGGCATGGTGAGATTTCAGTAGATCAGCTTATCTTGAGTGGGGCATACTGTTTCTGAGCAGATGATCTGAGTTAAACCTTGTCACATATTTCTTACACATATGCCTCACTACTATTATAGTCTAAGTTTAAACTTCTTCCATAGATACTGTATGTACTTATTAGAAGGAATAAATTAGGTTCTTTGGAGGAGATTTTGTATTAAATGTCTTTAACATGTTATCTTAGAGTAGAAGTAGTTGCCTTCTGGGAACCTGTAGTGCCAATGCAATATTTACAGCACCCACAATCACGATAAAGACTGTGACTATAAGTATTGCATGACATTCAATCGCAAAGTATACCAAACTCTCCAGATAGAGGATAGAACTGAAGCATTTATTTAGACACCAGAAAACCCAATCCCCAAACCAGTAAGCCAATTCCATCATAGTATCAAAGATATTCAGAAGCCATGATAACACTGAGAGCCACAGCATCCATCAGCCTTACCACAAACCAATACAAGATCAATATTTACTCACAAGCCTATCTGACTCCTTGCCTGAGGTCCTCCTCCCTCTTCCACCATCTCTCTGGCTCTGATTAGCTTCCTGTGGGCTCTGCTTCCCCTCAGCAAACTCCTCCCACCACAGGCTCCATGTGACTACATTCAGCCTATTGGGGGCAGAGTTTACTTTCAAAGCAGGGGAGGTCTTCAAACTCCCCCCAGGTCTGTTAAGAGGCAGGGAAGATATTCAAATTCCCATTCCCACTACATTCAGCCCCAAGATCTTTCATGTCCCTTACATAGCAAAAATACCTTAACAATAAATGAGAGTTTAGGGATAACTGGTGGAAAAACTGGTGTCAACAGAACTTTGCAACAAAGAATAGCTTAGGGCAGGGGATTGGGCACAAGCACTCCCATCCTTGCCCCCTCAAACGAATGGGGCTCAAAATCTTGGGGTAGGGAGAAGAGGTCTCTTATACAAAGCTACTTCAAGCTGAAACTGTACATAGAGCTCTCCTTGCCCCAAGAGGTCCTATTTGAGAGTTCAGTTCTTTAGCTATTATCCAGAGCTTGGTCAACACCAGGTCCAGAAGGTCCCATTCAAAAGGTCAGTTCTTTAGCTGGCATCTGGCACTGGTCAACACCAAGTCCAGAGGTGGCACATGACAGTCATGGACAGGAGGTGACATCCAGCTTAAGCAGTCAGTCATCTGCAGGTAGAGGGTACCAATCCTGAAAAAAAACAAATGTTGCAAACAAGTTTAGCAGATAAAAAGTAAAAAAGAAATAAATATAGGGTTAGTCCTGCCTCTGAGACCATGAACTCACTATCATAACCTCATTCATGGTAGAATACATGAGTTAAGGATCCAATTTGACAATTATCTTCTCCTGAATAAACAACAGCTATGATATTGTCTTTCATGTGTGCTATAATCACTGCAGCCTTTGGAACATCATCTGGTTTCTGCTTTACCCATACTTTAGCTCCCAATTTTATTCTTTTAGTAGAGCCAAATTCTTTAGTTCCTCTGATAGTTATTTCAGAAGGAGGGTCAATTTTTATAAGTGGTATTGTTTCATAAGGAATAATAATCACTTGAACTATTCTATCGTTTTTACAAAACTATATGCATTCTTCACTCAAATTCTGCAATGTTACAATAATTTCTGGTTGATAATTAGAATCTATTACTCCAGCCAATACATGTATACCTTGAGCTGCTAAACCTGATTTAGGTAATATCCATCCAAAATGATTTTTAGGGATTCTCATACATATTCCAGTAGAGATGTTTCTTATCTCTTTTTCTATTCAACCAAAAGTCTTCTAAACAATGTAAGTCATATCCTACTGAACCAGGTGTTCCTGGCTACAGTGTTGTGACATCTTGCCTCACAGTCCAATACTCAATATTTGGGATCTTATTTGTCTGCTGTTTTCTAATTTGCAGATTTGGGGTCATCATTTTGGCTAGAGGCATACTTTCTCCCAATGGTCTATTATTCCAATTATGTAAAACAGTGAACAAATTATCCTTCCAATGTTGATACAAATGATTAGAACTTAACTTCCTTAACTGTTCTTTCAGTAATCTATTCATTCTTTCAATTAACACAGATGCTTGTGGAGAATATGGAATATGATATATCTATTCTATATTGTTTAATATACAATATCTCTTCATTTATTTAACTTTGAAATGTGACCCATTGTCACTCTGAATCTGCATTGGGGTTCCATAATATAGACTTATGAGACCTAGATTTTTACAGGTGTTTTTCTGGGTTTCATTATTATAAGGACAAGCCACCACTACACCTGAATAGGTGTCAACACAAGTACATATAAATTTGCAACCTTTATCTTGGAGTAGGGGACCAATATAATCTATTTGCCAGATTTGGGCTGGAACTTTTCCCCTTGCTATCTCCCCAGTTACTACCCAAGGAATAGTTGGCTCCTTTTCCAATAGACATATATGACATTCTTCTGCTATCTGTTTTAACCATGAATGAGAGATACTACTAATACCTCAATCTTGTGCCCACTGGTGTGTAGCCTGGACCCCTAAATGGCTGGCTGTTTGGTGGACCCATTTTGCTAATACTGGATCATCAGTTGTTGTCAAAGTAGGGATAATATGTTCAGTAGCAATCTTCACTAGCTGATCAGCATGAGCATTGTACTCATGTTCTGGCGTGGTGAGGGCCATGTGAGCGTCTACATGATAAACTGACAAATCAGTAACCAAAGACATGTCCCATATATCTTCCCATAATTCTTTGCCCCAGACTTGTTTACCATGAATTTCCCAATTTTGATTTTTCCACATGGGCATCCATGTAGCTAACCCATTAGCTACTGCCCATGAATCAGTGAATATATGACTGTCCTTGTTCTGTTTTGATGGCTTGATATACTGCCATAAGTTCAGCATATTGACTACTTCCACCTATCTCAGTACTTTCCAATGTCCTTCTAGTACATGGCTACTGCTTTCCCGTGTCTTTTTTTGGCCCAAATATTTTGCCGCCCCATCAGTAAAGCATGTGTATTTCTTCTCCTCTTCAGTTAGTCCATCATATCCATCATTCCATCTTACCAAGGACTGAACCAACTGTTGCCTTAGTTCAGGGGATATATCATATCCCTCAGTATTGGTGTTAGCTATAGATTCATGTAAGGCTAAAACTCCATTTTTGCTAGTTCTAGCTCTATTTTGAATATACCACTTCCATTTAATTATGTTGGCCTCATGGGCATGTCCAATTTTGTCAGAAGTTGGGGTACTCATTACCCAGATCATAATCAGGATTCCAGGCCTTAATGCCACTTCATGGCCCAGAGTGAGTTGTTCAGTCTCTACCAAAACCTAATATGCAGCTAACAACTGCTTTTGAAAAGGTGTATATAACACTCCAAAAGAAGGAAGTCTCCTGGAACAAAATCCTAAAGGTACTTTTTGGCTTTGTTGTTTCTGCCATAAACTCCAGTTTGCATAATCATCCTGTATAGTCACTTGTAATTTCACCAGACCATTCTACATAGGCCATATATCTAGAGCCAATTGTATAGCAGTTTTGGCTTCCTCAAAAGCTTTACTCAGTTCAAGTCCCCAATCAAATTCATATTTCTTCCTGGTAACTTTATATAAGGGTTTCAAAATCTGCCCAGATGTAGTACGTGATGTTGCCAATATCCAAATAATCCTATAAACTTTTGGGCCTCTTTCTTATTGGTAGGGATAGGAAAATCCTGGATCTTTTGTTGGACTTAGGGCAAAATCTCTCACAGTTCCTTATTTCACTGTATTCCCCAAAATTTTACATTTTGAGCTGGTCCTATTTTTGCAGGGTTAATTTCCCACCCTTTGCTTTTCATATGTTCAATCAAAAGTGTCAAACTCTTCTTTACTTCTCTTACATTTTCCCCCTGTATCATAATATCATCAATGCAGTGGGTAAGCTATATACCAAGTAGCTTTAATTCATCCAAATGTTCAGCCACAATTCTATAACAAATAGTGAGACTATGCAGATAGCCTTGTGGCAAGTGGGTGAAAGTATATTGTCTGCTCTGCCAAGTGAAATCAAACTGGTCCCACTGTTTAGAGTCTATTGAGATGGGGAAGAAGGCATACCAAGTCCCATCATATTTCTGAATCCTTTCTATTAAGGTGACAGTATCTGAAACAGCAACATACAAGGGAGAAGTCACATTGTCTATAATCCACTGTCATTCTCCATATCCCATCTGATTTTTGTACTGACCAAACAGGATTATTCCAGCATGTGGTTGTAGGGACTACCACCCCTGCTTCAACATACTCCTTTATAGCAGTGATTCTCAACATTTCTAATGCCATGACCCTTTAATAGTTGTATGTGGGCATGTCTGCATGTGAGTGGACCCGCCTGGAGATGGATAGAGGAGGTTCCTAAGACCATTGGAAATATGTGTTTTCTGATGGTCTTAGTTGACCCATGTGATCCCTGTGAAAGGGTCATTCAACCCCAAAGGGGTCGTTACCCACAGGTTGAGAACCACTGCTTTATAGTATTGGCAATTTCATCTTGTCCACCTGGCACATGATACTGCTGTAAAGTAATTTCTTCAAAAGGTTCAGGTAAAATGATTGGGTCCATTTTTATTTTTCCTACTAAAACTATATTAATTCCTATCTTCCTTACTGCAAACTGGTATCTTCCTTCTGGTAAATTCAGATTCATACCTCTCAATATATCTATTCCAATGATGTATTCAGGAATGGGTACAATAACCACAGTATATTCTTTCTTAGGTAATTGTCCAATTTTCATTATTAGTTTGACTTGTCTGGCTGATATTTCAGCCCCTCCAAGTCCTGTGATGGTAATAGGAGTTCTATGCTTGAACTCATCAGGGTTCCCATAACTCGGGGAAGCCTCTGTCCCAGTATCTAATGAGGCCCTGGTTACAGTACTTGATCAATTTTTCCAATGTATAGTCAGATTATTGTGGGGTCTGCGATCTTGTCGGTGTATTTCTTTAATCTGAGCTGGGGCTTGGCCAATTTCCTATTCTCCCTGAAGGTGTAATGAACTTGGATACAATGGTTCAGGAGCATCTGTAGGGGCAGCCCTTACTTCTCTATTCCATCTGACATTAGGCCCCTTATCACAGTACATTTTATATAGTTCATTAGTTGTAATACCATAAATTTTTCTAAAATCAACCCCTGCTCTCAATAGAGCAATAAACAGTTCTTTTCTTGGCAGTCTATTCTGACTTTGCATCCTCTGGCCATTTACTTTTCTCTCACAAGGAAATTTATCTTTTTTCCCATTCTCCTAAGTCACTTAGCTGTGAAGTCTTATCCAGCACCTCTGACAGAGGGTGTCCTGTTTCACCAATTAATAGAGTCAGAAGTAGGTGCTTATAAGCAGGAGGAGCTATCTTCACCATGATATTTCTATGAGGAACTGCTAAGGGGATTTCATAATATGTATCTGCATCTCCAGCCATGATAGCAGTTTTTATTACTTCTTTCAACTTTCTCATACAGTCTTTAAGTGAGTACCAGGGTCTATCTCGACTAGGCCACATAGAATCAGTGGGATACATTCTATTGCATCTATCAGCAGCTAAAGCTAACAGATTGGTCGTATTGTTACCTCTTGCCAAATGAAAGTCTCTAAAAGCTTGCTGGACAAAAAGATTCTGGCAAATACTTACAAATTTCAAGCAGTCCACTTTATCTATCACTCCCCCAGCAGCTCCTTCATCAGTGATTATTACCATCCAAGACACTAAGGATTCTCCCATCTTTTGGGTGTGTCTTCCCAAAATGTCAGTAAACTCCTGTTGAGTGAAATCCTCAAATATCTCCTTGAATACTGCTTGCCCTCCCTAACTCTTCTACCTTCTGGATATGGGGTGAGCTTCTGCTCCTGTAAAAGCTTCACTATGAAACAATGTATTATTCTGCATTGTATCACTTGCTCCTTGGGAGTTGTTGTCATAGCAACTAGGCTCAGATTCTACCAAAGTTATATGAACTTTCTTCCTGTTACTTTTTTGCTTCTTTTTCTGAACCAAATTTACAACAGCCCTCTCTCCTTCCAGAGACTCTCCAGTACTCTCTCCTTCCACCTGAGACTCTCCATGTTGCTCTTCTAAAGGAGGGCACAAATGCTGGCATTTAGCCAACTCTTGTAACAGCTTGTCTCTGCTTTTACACACGATATCATAGCCTGTTAGTACAACTCAGCCCCTTCTACTCACTGCCTCCAGCTCTCTCTCATGTTTTATTGGTATTCTTTGCAAACATGTTTCTAAATCTATAGGTTCTTCCTGCTGTAGTCTCTTTTCCCAGTTTTCACAGAGCCCTATACTTTTAGACCACTCCCTTTCTAGGGAGGCGTAAGGCAAATCCTCCCATCCTGGGATAGCCATTTCTTCTTCTAAATCCCTTCTTTCCCCACCTAGAGGTCTGATATTTCATGATCCCAAGCTTGTTGCCAAATGTAGTGCTAATGCAATATTTACAGTGCCCATGATCACGATAAAGACCGACTATAAGTATTGCATGACTTTTGATTGCAAAATATACCAAACTCTCCAGATAGAGGATAGAACTGAAGCATTTATTTAGAACTAGAAAACCTAATCCCAAAACCAGTAAGCCAATTCCATCATAGTACCAAAGATATTCAGAAGCTATAATAACACTGAGAGCCACAGCATCCTTCAGCCTTCCCACAAACCAATAAAAGATCCTTATTTACTCACAAACTTCTCTATCTCCTTAATGAACTCTTCTCTTCCCCACTGTCTGGCTAGCTCTGATCCAGCTTCCTGTGGGCTCTGCTTTCCTTCAGCAAATTCCTCCCTCCACAGGCTCCATGTGACTACATTCAGCCTATTAGGGGCCAGAGTTTATCTTCACAGCAGGGAAGCTTCCTGTAGGCTCTGCTTCACCCTTCAGCAAATTCCCTCCATCACAGGCTCCATGTGACTACATTCAGCCTATTAGGGGCCAGAGTTTATCTTCACAGCAGGGAAGCTTCCTGTAGGCTCTGCTGCACCCTTCAGCAAATTCCCTCCATCACAGGCTCCATGTGATTACATGCAGCATATTAGGGGGCAGAGTTTACTTTCAAAGCAGGGGAGGTTTTTCAGGCTCCCCCATAGGTCTTTTAAGGGGCAGGGAAGATCCTTAAATTCCCATTCCCATGACATCTTGCCACTGGACTCAGATGACTCTGGAGGAGAGAGCAAGGTATAGCTCTGCCTCATTCAAATCCAATTCATGTCCAAGTAAAGATATCATGCTTGTGATAATATTGGTTCTCTTCAAGAACAAAGGACAAACAACACCTCTATACTATGCCATATAATAATGATGATGATTATGATGATAATGATAACTTTATTTTAAGAACCAGCCATTTCCTAATTGTACTGCCAAAATTTCAGTAACTGCTTATGCTTGATGATATTTATGCACGTCTATTAAAAGATGATAGCAGATCCTTATCTGGTCCAAATTTCTTTCCTGACCTACTCTCTCATATCTCCAACTATCCATTAGATATCTCAAACTGGATGTCCTATAGGTATCTTAAACTTGATAATTCCAAAATTGAACTTTATTTTTTCCTCAAAACTCTCATTTTGTCAAGGGTGCCAGTGTCCACCCAGTCACACAGACTTGCAACCTAAGTGTCATCTGGGACTCTTTACTCTCACCCCCCCCCCCCCAACAAATATGTTGCCAAGTCCAGTTGCAAGGGTCTACTTTCTTTTTTTTTAAATTAACATTTGTTTATTTTTAGTGTACATAATTCATTTCCACAAGATTTTGAGTTACAAAATTTCTCCCCATATTTCCTCTACCCACCACTTGAAAACAGCGATCCCACTGTATAATCCCTCCCCCAAACTTCTCTCTCCTATATCCTCCCCCATTACCCCTCTGACTTCCTGGTAGGGCAAGATGGATCTCCCTATCCCAATGCCTGTATATCTTATTTCCCAGTTGCATGTAAATAATAATAATAATAACAATAACAGTAATAATAATAATAATAATAATATATATTTCAACATTTGATTTTAAAACTTTAAATTCTAGATTCTTTCCCTTCCTCTCTCATCACCCACCCCCACTGGAAAGACAACCAATTCAATACAGGCTGTATATGTGTAGTTATGCAAAACATCTCCACAATGGACATATTGTGAAAGAGTGCCTATATTTCCCTCCATCCTATCCAGCCCCCTATTTGTTCTATTCTCTACTTTGTCCCTGTCCCTTTACAAAAGTGTGTGCTTCTAACAACCTTCCCCCCCAACCTGCCCTCCCCTCCATCATCTCCTCTCTCCTCCCCTTCCCCCCTACTCTCCTGTAGGGCAAGATACCCAATTTAGAGTATATGTCATTCCCTCCCTAAGCCAAATTCTGTGAGAGTAAGGTTGACCCATCCTTTTTGCCTTCCTATTCTTCCCCTCCATTGTAACAGTTATCCTTTGCCTCTTCTATATCAGATAATTAACCCCATTCTGTCTCTCCCTGTCTCCTGTCATTATATTCCTCTCCCACCTCTCAATTTCACCTTTTAAAATATCATTGCTTCCTATTCAATTGATCCTGTGCCATCTGTCTATGTATACCTGTACACATATATACATACACTCACATATGTATTCATACACATATATACCGTCCTATATAAACATAGGTGTATGTATACATATATATATACATATACATATATATGTGTATATATATACATTTATATTCCCTTCAACTATCCTTACACTGAGAAAAGTTTCATAAGTTGCAATTATCATTTTTCAATGTAGGCATGTAAATAATTCAACTTTGATAAGTTCCTTATGATGTCTTTTCTTGTTTACTTCGTGTATTTGAATGTCAAACTTTTTATTAAGCTCTGGTTTTTTCACCAAGAATGCTTAAAAGTCCTCCACCTCATTGAATGACCATATTTTCCCCTGAAACATTATACTCAGTTTTGCTGGGTAGGTGATTCTTGGTTTTAATCCTAGCTTCTTTGATCTCCACAATATCCTATTCCAGAGCCTTTGATCCCTTAATGTATAAGCTGCTAGATTCTGTGTTATCCTGGTTATGTTTCCACAGTATTCAAATTGTTTCTTCTTGGCAGCTTGTAATATTTTCTCCTTGATCTGAGAACTCCGGAACCTGGCTATAACATTCCTAGGAGTTTTCTTTTGGGGATCTTTTTCAAGAGGTGATCAGTGAATTCTTTCAATTTCTATTTTGCCTTCTGGTTCTAAAATATCAGGGCAATTTTCCTTGAGAATTTCTTGAAGGATGATTTCTAGGTTCTTTTTTTGATCATGG
>CM053580.1:333875494-333927686 GCA_028627135.1 Pseudochirops cupreus
ACCAGACTGAAGAAAATAACACCTTAAAAATAGACGAACTCAAATGGCAAAAGAGGCCCAAAAAGCCAATGAGGAGAAGAATGCCTTAAAAAGCTGAATTTGCCAGACGGAAAAAGAATTTCAAAAGCTCACTGAAGAGAATAATTCCTTCAGAATTAGATTGGAGCAAATGGAAGCTAATGACTATGAGAAATCAAGATACTATTAAACAGATCCAAACAAATGAAAAAGTAGAAAGCAATGTGAAATATCTCATTGGAAAAACCACTGACCTGGAAAATACATCCAGGAGAGACAACTTGAATATTATTGTACTACCTGAAAGCCATAATGAAAAAAAGAACCTAGAAATCATCCTTCAAGAAATTCTGAAGGAAAATTGCCCTAATATTTTAGAACTAGAGGGCAAAATAGAAATTGAAAGAATTCACCTTTTGAAAAGGATCCCCAAAAGGAAACTCCTAGGAATATTATAGCCCGGTTCCAGAGTTCCCATATCAAGGAGACAATATTACAAGCATCCAAGAAGAAACAATTTAAATATTATGGAAACACAATCAAGATAAAACAGGATCTGGATGCTTCTACACTGAGGGATCAAAGGGCTTGGAATATGATATTCTGGAGGTCAAAGGAGCTAGGATGAAAATCAAGAATCTACCTGGCAAAATTGAGTATAATATTTCAGGGGAAAATATGGTCATTTAATGAAATAGAAGACTCTCAAGCTTTCTTGATGAAAAAACCAGACTTGAATAGAAATTTTGACATTCAGATACAAGAATCAAGAGAAGCATGAGAAAGTAAACCAGGAAAAGAAATCATAAGGAATTTATCAAAGTTGAACTATTTACATGCCTACATGGAAAAATGATTATTGTAACTTATAAAACTTTTCTCAGTATGAGGATAGTTGAAAGGGATATAAATGTATGTATATGTATACATATATATATATGTCTATATAGGAGGATATATGTGCATATGAATACCTATGTGAATGTGTGTATATGTGTGTACAGGTATATATAGACAGAGGGCAAAGGAACAATTGAATAGGAGAGGATGATATTTAAAAGGTAAAATTGAGAGGTGGGAGAGAAATATAATGAGAGGAGACAGGGGGAGACAGAATGGAGTTAATTATCTCATACATAAGAGGCAAGGTATAACTGTTACAATGGAGGGGAAGAACAGGAAGACAAAAGGGAATGGGTCAATCTTAACTCTCATTGAATTTAGCTTAGGGTGGGAATGATATACACTCTAAATTGGGTATCTTTCCTTACAGGAGAGTAGGGATGAAGGGGAGGAGAGAGGAGATGATGAAGGGGAGGGCAGCTTGGGGGGTGGAGAGTAGGTAGAAGCACACACTTTTGTTAATGGATAAGGTCAAAGTAGAGAAAAGAACAAGTGGGGGGTTGGGATAGGATGGAGGGAAATATAGTCAGTCTTTCACAATATATCCACTATGGAAATGTTTTGTGTAACTCCACATGTACAACCTATATTGAATTGCTTATCTTCCCAGTAAGGATGAGTGAGGAGGGAGTAAGGGAAAGAATCTGGATCTCAAAGTTTTAAAATAAAATGTTTTGTGTATTTATATATATATATATATATATATATGTGTGTGTGTGTGTGTGTGTGTGTGTGTGTGTGTGTGTGTGTGTGTGAGTGAGTGTGTGTAAATTATTTTTTTTACATGCAACTGGGAAATAAATTATACAGGCACTGGGTTATGGAGGTCCATCTTGCCCCCCCAGAAAGTTGGAGGTGGAATGGGGAAGGTTATGGAGGACAGCAGATTGGGGTAGGGGGTATATAGTGGAATAGTTGTAGCTGTTTTGGGTTGGTGGGTAGAGGAAAGACAGGGAGAAAATTTGTAACTCAAAATCTTGTGGAAATATTTCATAAAAGAAATAAAAAATAAAAAATAGAAGAGAAAAAAATAATTAAGATTTTTGCTTAGACTAGATTAATGGCCTGATATGCTTCCTGTCATCCTCATGCACACTGAGGCCACTGTAAATAGAAAACATGGTTAACACTATTTGAGGGTCTCATGACATGCTCTGTGTGGATGCCAGCTAGACTTCCAAATGATATCAGGCTGAACTATGGTCAAGGGCTAATTAAGTGTATGGGGTTGTTGATTTTTTTTTGTTGTTGTTTGTTTGTTTTACCAACAGGTATCAGAAGTTCTGCTCTGATTTATTGAGTCTTTGCGACAGCCTCCAAGAAGGAGACTGAATCTGCATAGAAATCTACCAGTAGAAAAAAATGCCCTATAACCCTCCTGGAAGATCTATCTAGGCCCTCATAGCTGCCAATATTTCTTTCCACTATCAGGGCCATCAGATGTGGGCTCACGTGTCTTACAAAGTAATTTACCCCTCTTTGAAACCAGATACCTTTGCTTCCTTTCTGGAAGGAACTGTGTAAAAAGAAGATTGAAAAGGACACACTAACCTGCTCTGCACAATCCAGAACCTTCTAACCCCTAAACTACATGGCAATGAGACATGAGTTAACCCCTTTCCCCATTATCCCTAACTTAATCATACAATTTTGGGGTCCACACTGTGTATTCATCTTTATATAATGCTTTTAGTCATTTTCCTTGTCCTTCAGTTCATAAACAGAACTCTACATCCCTGGGCCAATATTGGATTTCATTCAGTTGACAATTAGGTGAAGGTACTAATTTTCATGAACATATTGAAGTTGCATAGCTTTGATAAAACCAAGGACCTCAAATACTAGGATAAGGACTATTTGGGGATAAACAACAACTTGCTGGGAAAACTGGAAAGCAGTCTGGTAGAAATTGAGTTTAGATCAAGATCTCACATAATACACTCCAACAAGCTCCAAATGAGTGTAGGGACTAGATGGAAAAGGTCACCCCATAAATATATTGGAGAAAAAGGCAAGGAGATTCTTTTTTTTACTACTACAGAAGACAGAAAAGTTCTTACTTAAGGGACAGAGAGATAAAATGCAAAGTTTTGATTGCACAAAATTAAAAAGTTTTGGCACAAACTAAATGCAGTTAAAATTAGAAGGAAAATAATTATCTTTGGAGAAAATCTTAGCACCAAACTTCTATGATAAAAATCTAATATCCAAGATATCTGGGGAATTGATTCAGATTTGTAAAAACAAAAGTCATTTCCCTGTAGATAAATGGCCATATAATGAGAAAATGGGACTCGCTCGAAAAGATCCTAATGTTGAGAAAGAGTGAAGGGAAAAGGAAAAATGGATGGCAGAAGATATGCTGTATACATAGTATCATAATGGAAACAACAAACCTGAACTTGAACAGAGTTTGAGAGATAGTGGAGGATAGAAGGGCCTGATGTGCTATATTCCATGGGGTCATGAAGAGTCAGACATGACTGAGCTATTGAACAACATTGTAAAAGAAAAGATCTTTGAAAGACTCTTGATTCATCAATAATAGTCATGAATGACTTCAGAAGGCTGATGATGAATTGTGACTGGAGTGATGGGCTATAATTGGAGAATGAGTTTTCTAACACTGCCAATGTTCAGATCTGTTCTGCCCAGCAATACTTATTTCTTATGAGGGAGGGCAGGGTTTGCCTGGAATGGGTAGTAGTAAGACAGAAAGAAGACAGAAAAAAAGAGCATCAATTAGGCAATTATAAAATACATAGAAAAATGAAGGAAGTTCAGAAAGAAACACACAAGCAAAAAGGTATTGGAATTACTGGGCTAAATTTATTATGTACTTGAAGCAAGCTATATGTAATAGAGATTCACGCTTTCATATATAATTCTTTTTTCTGTAATGGTCACTTTGGTTGATATCTATTAAGTTCATAATTTAAAAAATTAAAGTACTGATTTTTTTTCCTACTTTGTGGGGTAGGATATTTCTTAAATATATATCTTTAGATATTTTATCTAACTCCATAAATGAAGAATTTATGACAGGCTCTTGTATGCTTGTATGCAGCATAGTAGTTGGTTTCCCTTCTCTCCCTAGTCATTTCATGATATAATTGACTTTCTTTCTCCAGTGACCCAGAGAGAAGTAGTTAAGGGGTAAAGGCTGTATCTGCTTTAGGAATCTTGGAGTGATACTACAAAATAATTCAGCTTGAAAGGTGAGAAGGCAATGTCCTAGGAATAGGGACATTGAATGGTACATTTTGGTTGGAGCACTGAGTACTGGTTGTAGAGTACTGAAGTGTAAGTTAGTGGATAGAAAATACTAAATATTTCAGGGAGGGATGGCTAGGTGGTGTAGTGGATAGGGCACCAGCCCTGGACTGAGACACATGAACCTGGGCAAGTCACTTAACTCCAATTGCTTCACCAAAAAAAAAAAA
Organism: Pseudochirops cupreus; assembly: GCA_028627135.1. Lineage (NCBI taxonomy): Eukaryota > Metazoa > Chordata > Mammalia > Diprotodontia > Pseudocheiridae > Pseudochirops > Pseudochirops cupreus. Next base: position 333,879,859 of record CM053580.1, read on the forward strand.
ATTCAGGGATCCATCATTTCTTCAAAGTAAGTGAATGTTCTTTCCATTGAGGCAAATCTCAACTTCTCTCCCTTAGAAGAGTCTGCATCAATAGCTGTGACCAAAAGCATTAATCATCTAGTACATAATCCTTTGGTGATGAACTTCTCCAGTCTTAGCTATCTAAACTCAGATGTCCAATACAGAGTCTGTTGCTAGTCCTGCAACCAGTCCTTTTTGGCTTAATGGGATCTGCCAGAACCTGCACTTCAGGGAACCCCAGGTCACCTCCATAACAAGAGGTACTGAGAGTAAATACTAAATAAATGTAACCATCACATAAAAGGGTAAGGACATATTGTGAAAAGATAGATTGGCTGTCATCAACAATGTCCTCCTCTTTACCACCACACCTTCCTAAAGTTGTGTGACTACCCTCCTTTCAATTGTGTCTTGTTCTCTAGTTATTTGTGTATGTCATGTTTCCTGGGCAGCTAGATAGCACAGTGGACAAAGCACTGGGTCTGGAGTCAGGAAGACCTGAATTCAAATCTGGCCTCAGACACTTCCAAGCTTTGTGATGCTGGGCAAGTCACTTGATCCTGTTTACCTCAATTTCCTCATCTTAAAGCGAACTGGAGAAGGAAATGGCAAATCACTTCAGTCTTATCTTTGCCAAGAAAATCCTAAATGGGGTCATGCAGAGTCAGATATGGCTGAAAAATTAGCATGTTTTCCTAGTGGAATGCATGCTCCTTAAGGACAGTGACTACCTCTTAGGTAAACCTTCTATCTTGGCACCCAGTAGAGCTCTGTGGACATTAGGAAGCTTTTTTTGTGATGGCTAAAATGGCCACTGTGGCCAATGCCATGAACAGGCTGAGAGAGTTGCTTTAAGGGATGGATGGAGTGATGACAGGGAGCTATAAGCCATGAAAGATCAAGGCTTCCAAGATGTTGCCCTATATCCCTAGTTTCAAAGTCAGAACCTGGAAGAGAACACTTCTGTTCTGGACGATGCTGGAGAAGAGTGATGATGACAATGTATTGAAACTATTTTACGTTTGTTTTTGAAATGCTTTCACTAATTCTTTGCTATAGTTTACCTAGTTGTTCAGTTAGCATAATGGATAGCTACATTTGAGTTCAGCTTTAGTGGTTCTCAGTGTCTTTTTGGAATGGGGGCAGAGTCATGTAAGATACTTACATGACTTAATGTACATAAGAGAATATGATAGCCTACAATATGAATCCAACTTTGTAAGGTTCTGGTGCTTTTTGGCAAATAGGCAACATTTTAGTTAAACTGAGTATTTCCCTTTCAAGCCTGACCTTAATGTTACTTGACATTTTGAACTCTATACCTCCTCATCTTGTGCAATTATTTTGTGAATTCACCTTTGGAGGGTGGGATGAGACAGGAGAGGACATATTGTGATTTGTCTTCAGACTTAGGAATGTCTCCAATAACTAACTACTACCGAGACAGATTTATTAAAAGCTAACTGACCAGATGGAGTTATTTTTATCACACCCAGAATCTAGGCATGTAGGAGTGGGTTCACTGTTCCCTACTGCTGCTTTTCCTCATCTCTTAGACTATTTCTGAGGTGTAAAATGTAAAGATTTCACTGAAAAATATCAGGTTCTGAGTACTTCTGATTTCTGATGGCTAAAATTGTCACTATGGCCAATGCCATGAACAGGCTAAGAGAGTTGCTTTAGGGATGGATGGAGTGATGACAGAGAGCACTTCTGATTTCCCTTTTTTATATTTTGCTCACATCTGCAGATAGCCACTTTTACCTCCAGGCACTCACGTTAATCTTCAAAACAGAAAAAAAAAGGTCTTTATTACATTTATACAACAAAATAGAGATGTTTGTTGAATTGTTTTCAACCTATACACCAGGTATAAGCAGTAGCTGTAGATGTGGTGAGGGCCATTGACACAACTTTTCATTACTCTTTTGCTTTTACTCTTTCATTCTTCTTTCTCTTCTAGATTAGCAAAGCTCATGAAGACTTGCTCCAACGTAGTCTGACCGATAGAATAGTCCTCCAAATTGTATTTCTCTTTGATGTTCTCCAGCATACCAAACACCTTTGGGGCAGCAGACACAGACACTATAAGGTCCTGGAAGGGCAAGGTGGAGGAGATCCAAGACCCCAGTTCTTAAGCGTGTATTAGGAGAAAATAGTATATATGTGATTGTGTTAGTAGGAAAGTAAGTAGAGAAGAGAAGTAAGGGACAGAGTTGGAGAAAGTATTTCTTTCTCCATTCCCCACTTAAAGTTTTGGAGTGAAACAACAGAGTTTGAAGGGAGAGGCCAAAATAGAGGTGTCAGACTTCATGATTCTTTGGCAAGGAAGGCAGAATGAAAAATACCCCAAAGTTTCTAGTTCTCCCCATTTCCAGCTTTCTAGAATACATTCCTTCAAGTCACAACATATAGAACTTACTTATATTACGAGGGACTCATGTCAGACATATAGACCTTTTTATGTGGAGGAGGGGTGTCTAGGCCTATAATTTAGTGTAAAAAAACTCCCTCTACCAATACAACTATTCTGCAATTTATAGTTATTGATTGTTGCCTGGGAAAATTAAGGTAAAGAAATTCCAGTGGATAGAGCCATGTTGGATGTCAGAGAAGAAACTCTAATAGAATGGAATGATTTCAATTCAGAAAAGTGTCCCAAAGTTCCATATTACCCACCTACTGTCAGATTGTTCTTTTTTTTTTCTCCTGTGACATTCAGATAGTTCTGTACTCACCTTTGCCCAGCTCAGGTTCTCACTGGGAATGTGGTACTGGACTATTCCTTGGTGCTTTTGTATCACGGTACTGCCTGAGAAAAAGCAAGAGGCTTAGCTTATTGTGAGGGAGAGAGTTGGGGGAAAGCATTTCTAGGAAGATTAATTTTTTTAGTCCAAAGTAATTATGATGGTAAGCGATTTGATACAGGTTATAAATGTGTACTCATTATGTGATTTAAAAAAATAAAATAAAAAGTTTAGCAGTCTGATTTGCTTTGACTTAAAAGAAGAGAAAAAAATTGTAAAGGAATTATTCTTCTTCTGACTCAAATATGATGAAGATAACATCCCTTTCTACCCCATGAAAGGGAAATTATTGATATTCTATGTCTGAGGTCAAAACACTTTTTGTTCAAATGCTATCTCTCCTTGTTAGGGAGTCCTTCCTCTCCTGCAAGTTACTTCATTGGGCCACGTGAGTTCCCTCATCTTTTAAATTTGAAGGTTGGACTAGATCTCTGGGACTCTTTTCAGCTCTAAATCTATAATCCTAAGTGTTTAGGGCATTTAAAAATGGCTAAGACATTAATTAATAGTCTTGAATTTAGGGGCTGAAGTGGTCACCTTTTTCTTTGACTCTTTAACATATAGACAGAGTTTAAAGAAGACAGTTATTTCTTAGAGGAAACTGGTTATTTCTTAGAGGAAACTGGAATGTTACTAGCAACTTCACTTTCACACTTACAGGTGGGGCTGCAGAGAGGTTTTTCACAGTTCTGCAAAGTGAGGACTACAGCAGCTTCTTAGAGTGACATAGGAAGTCACAACTGTGGACAGATTTGCTATCCTCCCTGCTTTGTGTTCCTAGGATGGCCACATATGAGCTGTCTGTGCATGACTGTGGTATTCTACGCCATGCATTGAGATATGTGATGGGTGAATATTGAGAGGTTAGGTATATGAGTAGTCATCCATTTTGTTTTGTGCTCCATACCTGTTGGGTTCTTTACCTTCCTTGCATGTACTGCTGAGGAAGCAGGGGGTAAGTATTTGTGTGGCAGATGCTAGGAAAAACCTTAACATTTGGCCATAGTTATTCAGCTCATGATTAAGTGACAATTATTTTGAAGAATTCAACTCCGGTCCAATTCCCAAAGATAAGGTAACACCACAATTGGTTAGAGATGGCTAACGTGAACTGATGACAGGCTGTGTACCCCATCTTCTTTTTCAGTACAATTAGGGCTAAGGAATTCCTGGGAAAAACACATACCTCAAGGGGCCCCATAGAGAAAGTTTATGCGCAAGCTATAGTACCTGGGAAGGCTGCTGTGATGTATTCCTTGAAATATTCCAGCTCAGTCTCCATATTCTCCCTTTTGATCTTAGCCACTAGAGAATATCCCTTGCTAAATTTGTTCTTGAGATATTGAGGACTGCCTAGGCACTGTAGCTTCCCATTCACCATGATGGCTAGTCTAGTGCATAGCACCTCACATTCCTCCATGCTGGGGAGACAAAAAAGATCAAGGGTGGATCCCCATTCCATGGGAAGCCTGGGGCCCAGACATAGGCATGGATTGTATTCTATCTCTGGAGAGGCCAATTTTGGTATTACAGGTACCCAGGGCCAGGAGCATGGCTGGAAAACAGATGCTCTCAGGATCAGTGTGTTTAGCATTGAAAGGAAGGGGCAGATGCCTAAATTTGCCATGGGAACTTCTCCCCAGATTCCCTCTGTTCTAAGTTGTAGAGACCATAGCCCAGTGACCCACATTTAAGTAACCTGGTGTATTCCCTCTGTTAGAATTAGAAAGCTCTTTCTCCTGGTGAGCTTAAGTACTCCAGGAAGGTCATCAGTCCATGTTTCTGGCCCTAATCAAGTATCCACTGTTTCCACTACAGCACCTATTAGACCCTGAGCAAGGTATTGGTCCATACCTATGGGAACTGAGGACAATGGCCTTCCCAGATTCACGGGTCTGTGTTATCATGTCCCAGAGTAGACGTCGGGCCACAGGATCCATGCCAGTGGATGGCTCATCCAGGAAGATGACTGATGGAAATCCAACTAGGGCAATAGCATTGCTCAGCTTCTGTTTAGTGCCACCACTCCAGGAAGAAGAAAGCAAAAAGGCAAGGGAAGGGGAAATAGAAAGAAGAGATTATAAATGGCAGTAATTCATAGGGAATCCTTTCCAAAGTCCCAGGGGACACAGTGTCCAAGCATGATTTGATGTAAATCTAACAAAAGCAGCAAAATTCAATCTACTTTTTTTGTTTGTCAATGTTTTCATTTGAAATGTCAAGAAGTGAGCCTTATTTTGTACCTATCCCTGGAAACAAAATCTTTGAGAGTATATATGTATAGCTTGGCTTTGTAGACATTTAGATTGTCAATAAACATTTTAAAACATTTATTATGTGTTAGGCACTGTGCTAAGTACCGAGCATATGAGAAGTCAGTTTCTGGGTCTCCCTCAGGCACTTCCAGATGACGGCATAATTTTCTAGGCCTGTCAAGCTCCTGGTCCTCTGGCTACTGATATGCTGGTACAAGTGAGAGTCAGAGGACAATAACGAAGCAGCAATGCAATTTTACTGCTGTTGCTTTTGGAGGAAAAAAAAATTCCATTTCTGATATTCTCAGCAAAGTCTTGCTTCATCACTGGCCTTTAAAGACTAGAGGTGCTAACTGTGATCAAAGTTATGATTCTTCTCTTAAGAAACTTGATCTGAGCACATAGTCAAAGCTGTCAATGGCCTTAGATCAATGTGACCATTACTGGGGAAAGGGTAATGCATGGAGATCATTATAATGGATTATTTCTTATACTTGCTCATATATTTAATGACCTTGGGATATGGCTGTTACTGGAAAAAGCTACCATTGCTACAGAGGGATGGCAAAGGCGAGGGCAGCAGAAAACAAAGCTGAGTTAGAAGTTATAAAAGACTATGGAAAAAACAAGCTGCCCTGCTCTGCTTGCAAGGCCAGCTGCAAACAACTTGGGAAAAAAGTTGTTTTTCTCATGCTATAAAAGCCGTCTAAATTTCTTGTTTTAGAGTAATCCTTCCTTTTGAATTTCCTCCCATAACTTCTTGCTACGAAATAGCTCTTCTGACTTGAACTCTGAATTTTAAGCCATGTGTTTTCCTTCACATGTTGTTATCAATAGTTTCTTCAATTTTAAAGTAAATATGTCTGGGATATTTTCTAATTGTTGGGTAGTCTCCCTCTTGCAGATTTCTTATGAAGCAACGCCTTGGTGCCCCCCAAAGGGACCTCCTCTGTGTCTAGCTGCTCCGGCATAGCCGCTGCTCTTCCCTTTGTTTTCTTTAGCGCCATCTCTGCGTCCTCTTACGGTCTATCAGAGGCTGCGACGCTAAAATCCCGACATGGAAACTCCACTCTCATTGACGGGAAAAAATTGTTATTGAAATTTCGACAGATCTTTTCTTTCTTTTTTAATTTGTTGTTATTAATCCATTCTCATCCTTCAATGTCTTCAGGATGATTTGGCAATTAATCACGTATTACACCAAGTTTTCTGTAAAGTCATTTTCCTTTCTTTAGTTCTTTATATTTTATAAGGCAATATTGCCTTATTATTTTCTTTATTTTATGAGGCAATGCTGCCTTATAGTCTTCCTCCATAAGATTTGGCAAATGATTTTACATTCTATATCAGTATTATTTTTGGCTACCCTATCTAATAAACTGGTAAAGAAATCTAATGTTTGCTTCTAAAGAAGTTGCTTTGCTCTTTTGGCCTATTTACTACGGCAATTGCTCGATACTAGCTAAACTTCCAAAGGAAATTACAATAGTTAATGTCCGTGTATGTTATTTATTCATTGCGTTTTGTTTTGTTCTTCTATCAATAGCTTATTTGAATAGGTCAGGGTGGAATGGCAAATTAAAATAACTTGAGGTATTACTGTACTCAACAACTCCAATGGATCCTGGATCTTGGATACGGATGTTCTTCTCTTGGATACAGATTACACTTGCCCATCTTGTGTGACTCTTGCTAATTTCTTCCCATCAGTCAACTACAGGAACAACACTTCACATGCTAGAGGCCTTCATCCATTTCTCTTGACATTGTGAGGATATTAGTGAAATGTCAGCTGTTTACTAGTTCAGCAAATCTTTTCTGATCATTCATTTCTTTGAGAACATCATTCAATTTCTTCTTCATAGTTTCTCTGGTATTGTGTGTTATAACCTGCTCATGACTTTCTTAGTGTTACAGATTTTAAAACTTGGCTTATATTACAGGGGTATTTGTGAATCATTAAGAAAACACAGAGTGTATAAAAAGCGTATGTATAGGCACTAACCCAGAAGTGGATTGCTATAAAAAAAAAAACAACTGTCAAGGATAATTTACTAATATCAAATATACACATATAGACATAGAAAATTACTGATCTGCACTACTGATTAGAGAAATGCAAATTAAGACAACTCTGAGGTACCAACCCCACACAAATCAGATTGGCTAATATGTCAGAAACTGAAAATGATAAATATTGGAGAGGGTGTGGGAAAATGGGGACACTAATCCACTGTTGGTAGAGTTGTGAACTGACCTAACCATTCTGGAAAGCAATTTGGAATTATGCCCAAAGGGCTATAAAACTGATCCAGCAATACTACTAATAGGTCTATATCCCAAAGAGGTCATAAAAAAGGGAAAAAGACTCGCGTGTACAAAACTATTTATAGCAGCTCTTTTTGTGGTGGCAAAGAATTGGAAATTGAGGGGATGCTCGTCAATTGGGGAATGACTGAACAAGTTGTAGTACATGAAGGGAATACTATTGTGCTATAAGAAATGATGAGCAGGTGGATTTCAGAAAAATCTGGAAAGAAATTGATGCTGAGTGAAGTGATCCCAACCAGAACATTGCACATACTAACAGCAAAATTGTACATGATCAACTATGACAGACTTAGCTCTTCTGAGCAATACAATGATCCAAAATAATTTCAAAAGACTCATAATGGAATATGCTATCCACAATATAAGGAAAGAATTGTGGAGTGTGAATGCAAATTGAAGCATACTATTTTCACTTTTTTTTTCTTTCTCATGGTTTTTCCTTTTGTTCTGATTCATCTTTTACAACATGACTAATGTGGAAACATTTAATATAATCATACATGTATAGCTTATATCAGATTGCATGCCATCTTGGGGAGAAGAGAGAGGAATGAAGGAAAAAAATTAGGAACTCAAAATCTTATAAAAGTGAATGTTGAAAACTATCTTCACATTGTAGTTGTAAAAAAATACTATTAAATGGAAAAAAGGAAGTTATCAATATGATAAGAAAAGCTAATGTCTTGAATCAGCACTGAAATATCATTGGAAGAAGGTCCAGGAGATTACCATGATACCAAGATGTAAGAAAATACAATAAAGAAATTAAGAGAAAATATTTGCATGCAAAGATGCATAAATTCCTCTTAGCATCCAAAAGACTAAGGGAAATAGAGCTTTCTAAAACATCACAGTGAAATTTCAATAGAAGCTGTGAACTTTCTGTAATACCTCCGCCATAATATTTCTTGAATTGGCTATTCAATCAATCTTTCAGTCAATCAATCGATAGCCATGCATTAAGCATTTATTATATGTCAGGCAGTTTTCTAAACAAGGGGGATACAAAGAAAAAGCATAAATTGCTTACACTCAAAGCAGGGAGGCCACGTGTACATATTTCGTTGTATACAACACAGGAACACGTGCGTGTGTGCACACACACGGTAATCTTAAAGGAGATCAAGTTGTGACTGAGGGAAGTGGGAAAAGTCTCGTACAGAAGGTGATATGTTAGCTGAGTCTTGAAGAAAGCTAGAAATGTTAAAAAGTGGAAGTTAAGGGGTAGAGCAAAGAGATGGATATGGAAGACAGACCATTGTATACTTGGAATAATAACTAGGTTAGTATGGCTGGATTGTAGAGGATGTAAAGGGGAGTAATGTATAAGAAGAATGGAAAGATAGGTGAGGATGAAGTTGCAAAGACAGAGGCATTTATATTTAGTCCTAGAAGTAACAAGGAACTACTAGAATTTATTGAGCATAGGGACAACATGATCTAACCTGTGTTTTAGAAAAATCATTTTGGCAGCTGTCTACTCTAATTATTCTCATCAACTATGGACTTTGCAAGAACATATGAATGAAACCGTGTGACTAAAATGTTTTGAGAATCCGAGTCCTGAGTCCTAAGCTGTCGTCTCATGTTGGCATTTCAAGTCAAATCAACAAGCTTGCATGAAGCATCTGCTATGCCCCAGGTACTATGCCAATGAAGGAGATACACAGAAAGGCAAAAAAATAGCCCTTGCTCTCAAGGAGCTCACTGTCTAATGGGAAGACAAGTGCAAACAAGTTCCATACAAGATATACGGGAGATAGTTGTAGAGGGAACACCCTAGCATTAAAGTGAATCCGGAAAAGTTTCTTGCAGAAGGTGGAATTTTAGCTGGGATCTGAAGAAAGTCAGAGAAGTTCTGAAATCGATGAGGAGTGAGGGCAATTCAGGCGAGGGGGCAACTAGTGAAAATGCTTGGAATTGGGAGATGGTGTGTCATGTGTGAAAAACAGCAAGGAGACTAGTGTTATTGGATTGCTGAGTACATGGAGTGGGGGTGGGGTGGTAAGGTATAACAGAACTGGAAAGTTAGAAAAGGTTCAGGATAGATTTCTTAACTAATCTTCAATTTCTTTCAGTATCCCTCAATAGCTAAGGTGTTACCAAGCTGTACAGGGGAAGGATACCCTCATGGATTACATGCCCAAGGTAGTTATATCTCAAATTACTTGATGGGGATCCTTCAGATGAGAACTATTTTCTGTCAAAGGGGAAATTTCATGGAAAAGAGTGCCTGGAAAAAGTCTCACCTATAGGTCTTTGTGAGTTTGTCTGAATAGACCTCCATTAGTAGTATCTGAAGAATTTGATCCACATACTGTTGGATATAAGACTCAGGAACTCCTCGGAGTCGAGCATACATAATTAACATCTCCCTCCCTGTCATATAATCCAGGAGAGCATTAAATTGTGGACAGTAGCCGATTATCTTTCTCACCTGAAATGAAAGGATAGTTTCAGGTAGCAAATCCAAGTCACAGGCTTGGGCTAAGTGAGAAAATCACATTGTTCATGCTAAAATAAACACAAATAAGGCTGATAAAGTAAATGTCTACTTCCCAAGTCTTTCTCTAGTCAGGCTATTTTCCCATTAAGTCCCCACCAGTCCCATACTTTGCTACCAGGGCTATGTTTTCAATTCATATGGAGCCTGTTGAAATGGTTTGGTGGTGTAGGAATTCCCAATGGGATACAGTTCAACTGAGTGATTACTGAGCACTTTCCAGGGGCAGAAAATTATTCTAGGAGATGCTTATTTAAAAAATAAACCACAGCTTCATTCCTTATTGGCAAGGAATTTGTAGTCTTCTAGGAGGGGGAGAAAAAAGGAAATTAAAATAATTTCATAGAATACATGATAGGTAAAAGAGCCATAAGCAATAACCATAGCAGTAGAGAGGAAAAAAAAAAAGGGATGCTTAATTCTCTTTTAAAAAAATATTTTCAGTTCCAAATACTGTCCATCCTTACAGTCCCTTCTTTACTCATTGAGATGGCAAGAAATATAATACTGATTATACACATGAAGTTGTGTGAAACAAATTTCTACATTGGTCAAATTGGCAGGGGAGTAAGAAAAATAAAGGGGAAAAATGTTTCAATCTGCATTCAGAGTTCATCTGTTCACTCTATGGAGGTGGATAGCATTTTTCAACATGAGACCCTATATTGATCAGAGTAGCTAAGTCTTTCACAATTGACTTTTTTATAGTACCATGTTTACTGTGTACATTGTTCTCTACTTTGCATCAGTTCTTAGAAGTCTCCCCAGGTTTTTCTGAAACTTTCCCCTTCATCATTTCTTTTTGTTTTTCTTTTTGGAGGGGAGAAGGCAGGACAATTGGGGTTAAGTGACTTGCCCAAGGTCACACGGCTAGTAAGAGTTAAGTGTCTGAGGCTGGATTTAAACTCAGGTCCTCCTGACTCCAGGGCTGGTGCTCTATTCACTGTGCCACCTAGCCACACCCCCTTCATCATTTCTTACAGCATAATAGTATTCCATCTCAAACATATGCCACAACTTGTTCATTCCTCAATTGCCATCATGAAAGGAGCTGCTATGAGTATTTTTCTGTATATGGGTCTTTTCCATTTTTGTCTGATATATTTGGGATATAGGCCTAGTACTAGTATTGCTAGGTAAACTGGCATGCACAGTTTTATACCCCTTTGGCTATAGCTTCAAATTATTGGACCAATTCATACCTGTACCAATAGTACATTAGTGTACGTATTTTCCCCACATCTCTTCCAGAATTTGTCATTTTCCTTTTTTGTCATATTATTCAATCTGACAGGTATAAGGTAGTACTGAAGAGTTATTTTAATTTCAATTTTTCTAATTATTAGTGATTTAGGACATTTTATATGACTATTTATAGCTTTGATTTCCTCTTTTGAAAACTGCTCATGTCTTTTGACCATTTATCAATTGATGAATGGCTCTTATTTTTATAAATTTGGATCAGTTCCCTGTATATTTGAGAAATGAGACTTTTATCAGAAAAATCTGAGGCACAATTTCCCCACCATTTTCTGCTTGCCTTCTAGTTTTGGCTATATTGGTTTTGTTTGAGCTAATTCTTTTAAATTTAATGTAATCAGTTATGTATTTTACCTCCCTTGATCCTCTCTGTCTCTTGCTTCATCATTAACTCTTCCCCTATCCATGGATCTGACAAGTCATTTTTTTCTGTGTTTCCCTAACTTGCTTATGATATCATCCTCTATATCTAAATCATGTACCCATTTTGAGTTTATCTTGGTATAAGGTGTGAGGTATTGGTCTGTGCCTAGTTTCTGCCAGACTGCTTTCCATGATTTCCAGTAGTTTTTGTCAAATAGTGAGTTCTTGCTCCAATCAGTTGGGTTGATCAAACACTAGGTTACTTTGGTCCTTTACTTCTGTATATTGTGTAACTAATCTATTCCATTGGTCAACTCCTCCCTTTGTTAGCCAGTACCAGATTATTTTGATGATTACTGCTTTGTAGTAGAATTTGAGATTTGGTGCTGCTAGACCACCTTCATTCACATTCTTCCACCCCACTTCCCATTAATCAATCTTGAGCTTTTGTTTCTCTACCTGAAATTTATTATTTTTTTCTTAGCATTATAAAATAATTCTTTGGTAGTTTGATTTTTATAGCACTGAAAAAATAAATTGTTGTAGGTAATATTGTGATTTTTGTTATATTGTTTTAGTCTATTCATAAGCAATTAATATTTCTTCAATTGTTTAGAACTCTCTTTACTTCTGTGAAAAGTGTTTTGTTACTGTGTTTATATGGTTCCTGGTAGGTAGTTCATATAGTTCTTGGCAAATAGACTCCCAAGTATTTTATACTGTCTGAAGTTATTTTAAATGGAATTTCACTTTGTATCTCTTCTTGCAGGATTCTGTCATAATATGTAGAAATGCTGATACTTTATGCCTTTTTCAAAAACCTAGAACTTTACTGAAGTTGTTCGTTGTTTCTACATGTTTTATAGTTGATTCTTTTGAGTTCTCTAAGCATACCTTCATATCATCTGCAAAAGAGCAAGACGTTGGTTTCCTTATTGCTTATTGTTTTTTTGGTCTATTATTAGTTTTTTATTTTTTAACATTTAAAAAAATGAGTTCCAAACTCCCTTCCTCCAATCCCTTCTCCACCCACTAAGAAATCAAGCAATATGATATTGAGATCATGCAAAACATATTTCCATATTAGTCATGTCACAAAAAACTCCAAGAAAATAAAAGTGAGAAAATTATACTTCATTTTGCACTCAGGAGTTCATCATTTCTCTCTGTGGAGGTGGATAGCATTTTTCATTATGATGAAAGCCTTTTGGAATTGTCTAGGATCATTGTATTAATCAGAGTAGCCATGTCTTTCACATTTCTTCATCTTTATGCTGTTGCTTTTGCTATGTACAATGATTTCCTGATTCTGCTTACTTTATTCTGCATTGATTCATATAGGTTTTCCCAGGTTTTGTGAAACCATCCCCCTCATTATTTTCTATAACACAATAGTATTCTACCATATACCACAACTTGGTCAGCCATTCCCCAACTGATGAGCAGCCCCTAAATTTCCAATTCTTTGCCACCACAAAAAGAGTTGTTATAAGTATTTTTGGACATATAGGTTCTTTTCTTTTTTCTTTGATCTCTTTGAGATATACACGTAATAGTGCTATTGCAGGGTCAAAGGGTTTTGCAGTTTGGTAGCTCTTTGTATTAGTTTGACATTGTTCTCCAGAATGGTTGAATTAGAATGCAACTCCACCAACAGTGCATTAGTGCACTTATTTTTAAATATCCTCCCCCCATCATTTGTTATTTCTGATAGCTGTGAGGAGGTACCTCAGAGTTGTTTAAATTCACATTTCTCTAATCAATAGTGACTTGGAACATTTTTATATGATTATAGATAGCTTTGATTTCTTCTTCTGAAAACTGCTTGTTTCATGTACTTTGACAATTTATCAACTAGAAAATGGCTCTTATTTTTATAAATTTGACTCAATTCTCTATATATTTGAGAAATGAGGTCCTTAGAGAAACTTGCTGTAAAATTTTGGTAGTATTTTATTGTCTATGATTACTGTTCAGTTATGTCTGACTCTTTGTGACCCCGCAGACACATCAGGTTCTTCTGTCTTCCACTGTCCCCCAATGTCCGTCCAAGCTCATGGTCTCTGCTTCCATGACAATATCTGTCTATCTCATCCTCTACTATCCCCCTTTCCTCTTGCCTTTAATCTCTCCCAACATCAGGGTATTTTCTAATGAGTACAGTCTTGTCATTATATGGAGAAAGTATTTAAGCTTCAGCTTCATTATTTGACCTTCCATTGAATAGTCTGAATTAATTTCTTTAAGTATTGACTGATTTGATTTTCTTGTTGTCCAAGGGACTTTCAAAAGTCTTTTTTAGCACCACAATATGAAAGTATTGATTCTGCCCTGCTCAGCTTTCCTTATGTTCCAACTCTCAGTCATATGATGCTACTAGAAAACCATAGTTTTGACTATATAAACCTTTGTTGGCCAAGGGATGTCTCTATTTTCTAGTATGCTGTCCAAATTTGCCATAGCTTTCCTTCAAAGAAGCAAACTTCTTTTCATTGCATAGTTAAAGTCACCATCTGCAATGAACTTTGAGCTCAAAAATATAAAATCAGACACTGCTTTCATTTCATGTTCCTTTATTTTCTAAGAAGTTGTAGGACCAGTTGCCAAGATCTTAGGTTTTTTTTTTTAATGTCAAGTCTCAAGCCAACTTTTATACTCTCTTCTTTCACCTTCATCTAGAAGCTTCTTAATTTTTTTTTCACTTTCTACCATCAGAGTGCATATCATTTGCACATCAGAGAATGTTGATATTTCTCCCAGAAACCTTAATTCCAGTTTTTGGTTCATACAGTCTGGCATTTCACATGATGTACTCTGCATATAAGTTAAATACATAAGGTGACAACATATATCCTCGTATTCTTTTCCATCTTAAACCAACAAGTCATTTCATGCTTGGTTCTAACTGTTGCTTCTTGACTCACATACAGATTCCTCAGGAAACAAGTAATATGATCCAGTACTCCCATCTCTTTGAGGACTTGGCACATTTTGTTGTGATCCACAAAGACAAAGGCTTTTGTGTAGTCAATAAAGCAAAAGTAGATGCTTTTGTGGAACTCCTTTACTTTCTCCATAATCCGGTGATTGTTAGCAATTTGGTTTCTGGTTCAGAAATCAGTCTGCTCTTCTGGTAATCCTCGGTTCACATATTGCTAAAGTCTAGCTTGCAGAATCTTAAGCATAACTTTGATGGCATGTGAAAGAAGCACAACTGTATGGTAATTTGAACTTTAATTGGCATTGTCCTTTTCTAGGATTGGGATGCAAACTGGTCTTTTCCAATCTGGTGGCCATGGTTGAGTTTTCCAAATTTGCTATCACACTGGGTACAGTATTTTTAGCATCATCATCTTTTAGGGTTCCAAATAGCTCAGCTGGAATTTTATCATCTTCACTAGCCTTCTTATTAACAATGCTTTCTAAGTCCCACTTGACTTCATTCTCTAGGATATCTGGCTCTAGATCAGTAACCACATCATTGTGGTTATTGATGATGTTAAGATCTTTCTTCTGTAGTTCTTCTGTGTATTTTTGCCACCTTTTCTTAATCTTTTCTACCATTTTTGTCTTATGTAATGCCCATTTTCACATGAAACAATTCCCTTGTGAGTTCTAATTTTCTTGAAGAAATTTCTAGTCTTTCCCATTCTATTGTTTTCTTCTATTTCTTTGTATGGATTATTTAAGAAAACCTTCTTATCTCTCCTCACTATTCTCTGAAATTTTGCATTCAGAATGGGTATATATTCTGTTTCTCCTTTACCTTTCACTTTCTTTCTTCAGCTGTTTGTAAAACCCCATCAAACAGCCATTTCAATTCCTTGCTCTTTTTTTCCCCTTTAGAATGTTTTTTGCTGCCTTCTGTAAAATATGGTAAACATCTGTCCACAGATCTTCAAGCACTCTATCCATCAGATTTAATCTCTTAAAACTATTTATCACTTTTACTTCATATTCATAAGGGATGTTATTTAGGTCATATCTGTACACTCTGATGATTTTGCCAACTTTCTTCAATTTAAATTTGAATTTTCCATTGAAAAGCTCATTAGTCACAGCTCCAGGTCTTATTTTAACTGACTGTATAGAGCTTCTTCAGTTTTGGCTTCAAAGTATATAATCAATCTGATTTCCATATTGACCATCTGGTGATGTCCATGTGAAGGATCAGCTTTTGAAATGTTGAAATAGAATGTGGAGGGAAAGAGAAAAAATGTTGGAGAAAAAGCAGGGATTTCCCTCAGATTTCCCAAATTCCCCTCAAAATAACTTTAAAATAAGCCTCAAAACAAATTCTGGAGTGGCAGAACCCACAAGGGGATAGGACAAAACAATTTTCCAGCTCAAGACAACTTGGAAGGTTGGCAAGAAAGATCTACTGCACCAGGGTGAGAATGAAGCACAGTCCAGTGCAGGCTGTGCCAGTGCAGATCAGGTCCTAACAAAGGAGAAGCAGGCCTTGGGAACAACCGAATCAGTAGTGGCAGCTGCTGCTTCCAAACTTTCTGCCCATAGATGGTAAAGATGGTCAGAAGGAAATTACAGGGCTCCCTTTGGTGCCACTGTGGACAGGACACTGTTGCATTGCCCATAATTCAGGTTGTAGTTCCAGGGAGAGGAGGAGCATTAGCATACCAGACCTTGCAGCCCCAGGAGAGCAGGGACTCTGGCTATAGTTGCAGAGCAGAAAAAGAGTACTTGGCCTCACTCAAAGACCAGAGCATAGGCCAGGAGAACAGTAAACATGCCTCTCATTAGATCAATGACCTTGGAAGAGTCGAAAGCTTACAGACTCTCACAACAGCTGCACAAAAACCCTGAAGCTTGGGAAAGTGTACCTTCCAGCCCAGAAGCAGAGCCCCATTTCGGTATAGAGTTGAAAATTAAGAAATAGGTTGGAAAAGAAGCAAACAGCAGAAAACAATATTGACTATAAATTACTATGATGATAAGGAAGATAAACATATATACTTAGAAGATAATAAAGTCATAACTGCTACATCCAATCCTCAAAGAAAAACATGAATTGCTCTAAGGCTATGGAACAACTCATAAAGAATTTTAAAAACTAGGTAAGAGAGGTAGAGGAAAAATTGGGAAGAGAAATGAGAGTGAAGCAAGAAAATTATGAAAAAAAATCAACAGCTTGGTAAAGGAGGCACAAAAAAATATTGAAGAAAATAACACCTTAAAAACCAGAACAGGACAAAGGGTAAAAGTAGCACAAAAATCAGATGAGGAGAAGAATGCCTTGAAAAGCAGAATTTGATCAAATGGAAAAGGAGGTATCAAAATTCACTGAAGAAAATAATTCCTTAAAAATTAGAATTGGGCAAGTGGAAGATAATGACTTTTTGAGACATCAAGAAACAATCAAATATAATCAAAAACATAAAAAAGAACAGGATATAAAATATACCATTGGAAAAATAACTGACTTGGAAAAGATAGATCCAGGAGAGATAATTTAAAAATTATTGGACTACCTGAAAGCTATGATCAAAGAAAGAGCCTAGACATCATCTTTCAAGAAATTATCAAAGAAAACTGCCCTTATATTCTAGATCCTGTAACGGTAATTAATTTAAATTTGAAGATCCCTTTTTTTGTTATGTCAAGTAAGCAGGTACTTAGCCCTTAGTAACTAAGGGCTAAGTACCTCTGTGAAAGAAACAGAAGGTGTGAACTCTATCTCCTGGTGCTGACATAACAGGAAAGGGTTGGCTGAGACAGGAAGCCAATATGTGTGTGTGTGTTTAAGAAGAGCCCCAGAGAAGAGACAGGCAGAACCAAGAATCTTTTCTCCTGCCAGCTCCTGGTAGAGAAAGCAGAATTTTCCTAGCATCTGGGAGCTGGGCTGTTACTTGCTGAATTGAGAACTGAGTTGGAGTTTTCTTGAGACCATAATTTTGAAGGCTGAAGTTGCTGCCAAGAAGGCTGCCTGGAAGGCTGATATTTCTTCTGGGTTCTAGGGCCAGCTAAACTGCTGGAGGACTGAAGAAGCATGACCGGGATAAGACTTTGTTTGTTTGTGGATTGGTTGATCATTGACTTTTTGGCAACAGAAGTGGTGAAGGTTTTGAGATATGCTGGACTCTGTGAACTTCAATGTGTAGCAAGAACTGCCCAGAGGACTGGACGAGAACCTGGGAGCTGTTTGTCTTTAAATCCAGGTGACTATTTGATGGATTCAGGTAGGAAATGGGACCATGGAAGGGGATCCAGGAAATATGAGAGACGACCTTGAGTCAAGATGAAGAAAAGTCCTCTCCTTGGATATTGAATGTGTGAGAAATTGAAGTTTACTAGACACCAAGAGGTGGAGGGTTTGTGTGATTTTTCTAATGATTGCATCTGGTGATTAATCATACTTAGTGACTGATTGCTAGATAAGTGACTAAGTTAATCTATAATTGCTCCATGAGTGGAAGACAGGCTACTGTAGTGTGAGATGATTGGATGACTTAGGATCCTTAGGGATACCAGATGATTATTCTTTTGTTCTTTGTTCTAAATACTGTGACCACTTTGGTGAAAACTATGTGGCCATTCTAATGTTGAGCTGTTGTGAACACTATATTGTGATTTTCTGTGATAAGATGTAATATTGTGAATATTATACTGTGATTTGTTGTGAATGTTTGCCTTGATTTGTTATGGAATAAATGGAGTGTTCACTATACTGTGTAATCAGAACCTTAAAAGCTGTTCACAGTAGCATTCATTTGGGAAGCTGCTCGTGCATGGCATTACAGAGGCACAGGGTAAAATAGAACTAGAAAGAATTCACCAGTTATATCCTGAAAGAGATTCCAAAATAAAAACTCCCAGAAACACTATAGCCAAATGCCAGAGTTCTTAGGTCAAGGAGAAAATATTACAAGCAGTTAGAAAGAATTCAAAAATTGTGGAGCCACAGTTAGAATAATGCAAGATCTAGACGTTTATACATGAAAGGATCTGAGGGTTTAGAAATTGATATTCTGGAAGGTAAAGGATCTAGGATTATAACCAAGAATCACCTACCTAGCAAAACTAAGTATAACCCTTCAGGGGGAGAAAATGAAATTCGATGAAATAGAAGACTTTCAAGCATTTTAAAAAATAAATAAGTTTATTTATTTTCTTGTTTCCATCATTCATTTCCACAAGATTTTGAGTTACAAATTTTCTCCCCATCTTTCCCTCACCCATCCCCTCAAAATGGCCATCCCACTGTATAACCCCTCCCCCAATCTGCTCTCACCTATGTCCTCACCCTTGACCCTCTGACTTTTCAGTAGGGCAGGATAGATCTCCCTACCATGGTGCCTGTATATCTTAATTCCCAGTTAGATGTAGTTAATAATAATTATGTGTGTATGTGTGTGTGTGTGTATGTATATATTTAACATTTGATTATAGAACTTTAAATTCTAGATTCTTTCCCTTCCTCCCTCATCACCCACCCCCCACTGGAAGGACAAGAAATTAAATGCAGGTTGTACATGTGTAATTACACAGAAATGCCCACAGTGGGCATATTATGAGAGACTGATTATATATCCCTCCTTCCTATCCTGCCCCTCCCCACTCCATTCTATTCTCTACCCTGTCTCTGTCCCTGTTACAGAAGTGTGTACTTCCAGCAACCCTCCCCCACCTTGTCTCCTCCCCTCCATCATCCCACCTCTCATCTCCTCCCCTACTCTCCTGTGTGGCAAGATATCCAGTTTAGAGTTTATGTAATTCCTTCCCTAAGCCAAATTCAATGAGAGTAAGGTTGACCCTTTCCCTTTTGCTTTCCTGTTCTTCCCCTCCATTGTAACAATTATCCCTTGCCTTTTCTATATGAGATGATTAACCCCATTCTGTCTCTCCCTGTCTCCTCTCATTCTAATCCTCTCCCACCTCAGAATCTCACCTTTTACATTATCGTCCCTTCCTATTCAATTGATTCTGTGCCTTATACGTACTCATATATATACATATTCAGATATGTGTTCATATGCATATATAAACCCTCCTATATAGACATATATGTATGTATATGTATATATACATTTGTATTCTCTTCACCTATCTTTATACTGAGAAAAATTTCATAAGTTACAATTATTGTTTTTCCATGTTGGCATGTAAATAGTTCAACTTTGATAAGTTCCTTATGATTTCTTTTCCATGTTTACCTTCTCATGCTTCTTGTATTTGAGTGTCAAATTTTCTTTTCAGTTCTGGTTTTTTTCAGCAATAATGTTTGAAAGTCCTCCACCTCACTAAATGACCATATTTTCCCCTGCAACATTATACTCAGTTTTGCTGGGTAGATGATTCTTAGTTTTAATCCTAGCTCCCTTGATCTCCTGAATATCATATTCCAGGCCCTTTGATCCCTTAATGTAGAAGCTGCTAGATCCTGGGTTATCCTAATTGTGTTTACACAGTATTCGAATTGTTTCTTCTTGGTGGCTTGTAATATTTTCTCCTTGATCTGGGGATTCTGGAACCTGGCTATAACATTCATAGGAGTTTTCCTTTGGGGATCTTTTTCAAGAGGTGATAGGTGAATTCTTTCAAGTTTTATTTTGCCTTCTGGTTCTGAAATATCAGGGCAATTTTCCTTGAGAATTTCTTGAAGGATGCTTCCTAAGTTCTTTTTTTGATTATGGCTTTCAGGTAGTCCAATAATTTTTAAATTGTCTCCCCTGGATCTATTTTCCAGGTTAGTGGTTTTTTCAAGGAGATATTTTACATTGCCTTCTATTTTTTTCATTTGTTTGGATCTGTTTAATAGTATCTTGATTTCTCATAAAGTCATTTGCTTCCATTTGCTCCACTCTAATTCTGAAGGAAATATTCTCTTCTGAAAGCTCTTGAGATTCTTTTTCCATCTGGCAAATTCGACTTTTTAAGATGTTCTTCTTCTCATTGGCTTTTCGGCCTCTTTTGTCATTTGAATTAATCTATTTTTTAAGGTGTTATTTTCTTCAGTCAGGTTGTTGACTCTCTTTTCATGATTTTCTTGCATCATTCTCATTTCTCTTCCCAATTTTTCCTCCACTTGTCTTATTTGGTTTTCAAAATCCTTCTTAAGCTGATCTATGGCTTGTAGGTAGTCTTCATGTTTCTTGGAAGCTTTTGGTGCGGGAGTTCTGACCGTGTTGTCTTCCTCCCTTTCCATGCTTTGATCCTTCTTGTCCCAAAGAAGGAATCTAGAGTTTGATTGCTGTGCTTACTTTGCTTCTTTTGCCTGCTCATGTTGCCAGTGAATTACTTGACTTTTTAGCTCTGTGGAATTCTGCTTCTAGAGGGGAAAGCTCTGTCCCAAATTGCTGGAGTTTTTGCAGCTTCCAGAGATATTAGTAGGCTGCTGCAGCCCCCACCAGCTTTGGCTCACTGAAAACACACCTCAGGACCACCACCCAAGACTGCAATCCAGATCCAGGTCGCTCAATGCAAGAGCACTTAGCTTGTGATTGATCACTTGACACCCCTGCAGTTTGCAGGCTGCAAGCTCTGAAGCAGCCATATGGAGGTGACTACAGGGCTGCCACTTCTGCTGCTTCCTTGCCCTCAAGGCAGTTTGGCCAGACCGCTTTTCTCTCCCAAATTTAGCGGAGTTCCACTGACCTTTTGCTTTGTCCTTGTTTCTTATGGCTTGATAATTATCGAGACAACCACAGCTGCCACTGATCCACTCTCTTGAAGGCTCCTGCTGTGGCTCGTCCTTGCCACCCCGGGGCCAAGCTCTGGTTTCAGGCGGGGCTGGTTTCGGCAACCAGTATCCTGCAATGAGCCCTTCCTGCTGGGTTGCCTTCAGCAGGAGGTGTATTTTTGTGAGTTTTGGAGCCCTAAAATTTGTTTAGAGTCATATGTTATGGGTATGTGAGGTAGCTATGTGGGAGCTGCAGAATCTTGTTGCTTCTACACTGCCATCTTGGCTCCGCCCCCCCCCTTTCAAGCATTCTCGATGAAAAGACAAGAGCTTAATGGAAATTTTGACTTTCAAATACAAAACTCAAGAGAAGCATAAAAAGGTTAACAGGAAAGAGAAATCACAAGCATTTCAGTAAGATTAAACTGTTTATATTCCTACATGGGAAAATGATACTTGTAACTCTTAAAAACTTTCTCATTGCTAGTGCAGTTGGAAGGAGGAAATATAGAAAGAAGACATGAATGTGAGTTGAATATGATGGGATAATTGTTATAAAAAAATTAAATTTAGGAGTGAAAAAGAGGAATAAACTGAGAGAAGGAGAAAGGGAGCTATCAAATGGGATAAGTTATTTCACATAAAAGAGGCTAGAAAAGAGCTATACAATGTAGGGGAAGATGGTTGAGGTGGTGATGGAGAAGTGAGTGAATCTTACTCTCATCAAAATTGGCTCAAAGAGGGAATAACATACATACTCAGTAGGGTATAGAAATTTATCTTACCATATAGTAAAGTAGGAGGGGAAGGAGATGTCTATGGTTGATAGAAGGTAGGGTGGATTGGGGGAGGTATAAGTCAAGAGCACAAAACTTTTGACAAAAGAGAGTAGGATAAACAGATTGGAGTAGGGAATAGGATGGAAGGAAATACACAGTTAGTAATCACAACTGTCAAAAAAATTTATAGCAAATTTCTCTAATAAAGACCTTATTTGTAAAATAGATAGTCTGAGTAAAATTTATAAAAATAAGAGCCATTCTTGAATTGATAGATGTCCAAAGGACATGAACAGGTAATTTTCATGCAAAATAACCAATGCTATCTATGATCATGTGAAAAAATGCACTAAGTCATTATTGATTAAAGAAATGCAAATTAAAATAACTCTGAGCTACCACCTCACACCTATCAGATTGGCCAATATGACAGAAAAGGAAAATTACAAATGTTGGAATGCATGTGGGAAAATCGAGGCACTAATGTACTGTTGGTGAAGTTGTATACTGATTCAACCATTCGCAGAGCAATTTGGAACAATGCCCAAAGGGCTAGAAAACCATGCATATCCTTTGACCAAGCAATACTACTACTAGGGCTATATACCAAAGACGTATAAAAACAAAAACAAACACATATAAAAGATAAAACAAAAAAAAACCCAAAAAACATATATACTTATATGTATAAAAGTAGTTATAGGAGCTCTTTTAGTGGCAGCAAAGAATTGGAAATTGAGGGGATATCCATCAATTAGGGGATGGCCGAACAAGTTGTGTATGATTGTGATGGAATGCTATTGTGCTACAGATATGATGAGCAGCGTGTTCTCACAAAAATGTGGAAAGACTTACATGAACTGCTGTGCAAAGTGAAATGAGCAGAACCAGCAGAACATTGTGAACAGTACTAGCAATATTATAATCAGTTGTGAATGACCTAACTATTCTCAGCAATGCAATGATCCAAGACAATTCTGAATGAGGAAAAATGTTACCCATTTTCAGAGAAAAAAACTGGTTTAAGAATATGAACAAAGCATAATTTTTCTTTACTTTTCTTGGGGTTTTTATTTGGTCTGTTTTCTTTCACAACTTGACTAATATAGAAGTAGGAAGAGGGAAAGAAGGAGAGAATTTGAAATTCAAAATTTAAAAAAATGTTAAACATGTTTTTATATGTAATTGGGGAAAATATTAAATCATTCAAAAAGTGTTTGCTGTGATCAGTGAGTTATCTTGGCAAAATTTTATTAGTATCTGATTCATTTTGTACTCAAAGGCCAAATTTGCCTGTTATTCCAATTATCTTTTGATTTCCTTCTTTAGCATTTCAATTCCCTATGATGAATGTAATGTCTTTTTTATTTTTTGGTTATTATTTCTAGAAGTTGTTATAGATCTTACAGCACTGCTTAATTTTGACCTCCTTGGCATTAGTGGTTGGAGGATAGACTTGTACTACTGTGATGTTGAATGATGTGCTTTGCATTTGAATAGATATCACTGTCATTTTTTTGAGATTATAACTCAGTATAGCTTTTCTCATCCTTTTATTGACCATGGGGACTATTTCATTTCTTCTATGGGATTCTTGTCAAAAGCAGTGTACCACATGTGTTAAATTCATTTATTCCTATTCATTTAAGTTTGCTGACATCCAGGATGTATAACTTTTCCATCTTCTGTTTGACCACATTCATCTTAGATCTTACATTCCAGGATCCTATGTAATATTATCTTTATATCATCGGACTTACCTTTCATCACCAGACACACCTGTAGCTGAGCTTTGGATGAGCCACTTCATCAGTACTGGAGCTACTTGTAGTTGTCCTTCACTCTTTCTTAGTAGCAACCAATCTGAAGGCCTATCTTTTATCATTTTAGTATTGCCCATGAGTTTTACTTGGCAAAGATATTGGAGTGTTTTGCCATTTTCTTCTTCCAGTGTATCACTTTTGTTAGAACTCTCTACTATGACCTGTCTTTGGTAACTCTGCACAGCATAGCTCATAGTTTCATTGAGGTTATACAAACCCCTCCATCATGAGCCAGTGATCCAGGAGGAGTTGTTTATGGTACCTTTATAACAAATTGTGCTTTCCCTGATTATCTCTATTTAACTAGGTCTGTTTTTGCTTTTGCTTTGCCTGAGATCATGATTGCTACTCCTGCCTCTTTTTTTTTTAACTTCAGCTGAAGCATAGTAGATTTTGCTCCATCTCCTTATTTTAACTCCATGTATGTGTCTTTCAGTTTCAAGTGTGTTTCCTATAAACAGCTTATTGTTGGATTCTGTTTTCTAATCCATTCTGCTATCTGCTTCCATTTCATGGGTGAATTCATACAATTCACATTACTGTGAAGTTTTCTCTTTTCTTTTGTTTATACTTCCCTTTTTATTCTGTTAATTCTCAAAAGTCTATTTTACTCCTGATCACTGCCTCCCTTAATCTACCTTCTTTTTTTAAAGTTACCCCATCCCTTCCTCTTATCCCCTTCCCCTTATATTTCCCTACTGGGTAAGATAAATTCCTATACACAATTGAATGTGTATTCTTCCCTCTTTGAGCCAATTTTGATGAAAATGGAATTTAAGCATTGGCCCCCTCATTTTTCCCCTCACTAAAAAAGCTCTTCCTTATGAGCCTCTTCTATGTGAGGAAATTTTCCCTATTCCACCTCTCCCTTCTGCCTTATTTCAGTGAATGCCTCTTTCTTGCACCTTCCTTTTTCTGGGAGATAATTCCAGTATAATCAATATAATCAACATAATCAAAAACTCATGCCTTCTGTCTATTTAAACTCCTTTTAACTGCCCTATTAATGATAAAGTTCTCCAAACTTACATGAATAATTTTCTCAGTAAACAGTTAAGCTTTATTGAGCTCCTTATGATTTCTCTTTCATATTTAGCTTTTTATGCTTCTCTTGAGTCTTCTGTTTGAATGCCAGATTTTCTGTTTAGCTCTGGTGTTTTCATCAGGAATGCCTATAAGTTCTCTATTTCATTAAATAACTATTTTCCCCCTGAAGAATTATACTGGTTTTTTGGGTATGTTATTCTATGTTGGAATCTTTGCCCCTTTGCCTTCCAGATTACCACATGCAAGTCCTGTATTCCTTTAATGTGGAAGCTGCTAAATTTTGTGTGATCCTGACTGTGGCACCATGATATTTGAATAATTTCTTTCTGGGTGAAGTATTTTCTCCTTGACCTGGGAGCTCTGAAAAATGGTCATAATGTTCCTAGCAGTTTTCAATTTAAGATCTCTTTTAGGAGGTGATTGGTTAATTCTTTCAATTTTTATTTAATCCTCTGGTTCTAGGATACTGGAGCAGTTTTCCTCTATAATTTCCTAAAATGTGATGCCTTTTTTTGACCATGGCTTTCAGGGAGTCCAATAATTGTTAAATTATCTCTTCCCAATCTATTTTCCAGGTCAGTTGTTTTTCTGATGAGCTATTTCACATTTTCTTTTTCCCCCATTCTTCTGACTTTTTTTTTTTTATATATCATGGAGTCATTAGCTTCCACTTGCCCAATTCTAATTTTTAAGGAATTATTTTATCCATTGAGATTTTGTACCATAAGGAATTATTTTTTATCATTGAGCTTTTGTACCTGTTTTTCCATTTGGCCAATTCTGCTTTTTGAGTTCTTTTCTTCAGTGAATTTTTGCACCTCTTTTAACATTTGATCAGTTTTGTTTTTTAAGGCATTATTTTCTGCAGTATTTTTTGTGTCTCTTTTATCTAGCTATTAATTCTCTTTTCCTAATTTTCTTGGATAATTCCCATTTCTTTTTCCAATCTTTTCTCCCCTACTGCTATCTCTTTCTTAAACTCTTCCAGGAATTCTTTTTGGAGTTGTGTCCAATTGTATTTTTTCTTTGAAGCTTTTCTTGTATCTCTTTTCATGTTGTCTTTTTCTGAGTTTGAGTCTTGATCTTCCCTGCCACCCCAATAGCTTTTATGGTCAATTAATTTTTTTTCTCATTTTTTGATCCCATTCCTTGACTTTGAACTTTATGTTAAAGTTGAGCTCTGTTCACTTGGGTGTGGAAAGACATTATACTAAGCTTCAGCCTTTCTTAGACTGCTGTTTGAACAGTAAGAGCAACATGAGGAAATATGGAAAGACTTTGATGAAAAAAAGCTAAGTGCAAAAGCATAACCAGAAGAAAAGATTATACACATATTGTATCCACATAAGAGGAAGAATAAATGAACAAACATGGATTCATGATGGAACAGACAAGCATCTAAAAATTTATGCATATTGTTCTGAATTACATTTATTTAAATTTAAATGGTTATGAAGTCAGTCTAATTAATTGTATTGAAGTTCAATTTCAACATTTTTAAAGCATAAATCATTAGAAAACTTTGAAATATTTAGAAAGGAAAAAATAGAAATAGAGTAATTCCCTATATTAACTTCGCCATCTTCCTACCTAAAAAGCTATTGGAGGCAATTCAGGAAAAAGTCACTTAGAATTGAATATCTAAATCAAAATTCAGACAAATTGGAGAATTACCAGGCATCCAAAGAAAATAACCTGGAGACAAAATTTCAAGAACAAAAGAGAAAATTACCCAAAGTTATCACCACTACCATGATTATTACTAGTTTGTCCTTATTACCTTTCATCCAAATTATTGGTTAAAAAAAAAGTTGAACAGCATAGGGCTAAGGATAGATCACTGAAGTAACATAGCTCTTCAAAAAGGCTGCTCAGACACCCAAGGGCTCCCAAATTCCACTGTTGCTTCCAGTGAGAAGATGATCATATGGTCTGGGCTGCCTGTGTACAGTGTTGTGACTACAAATCCCAGTGCATCCACACCTGTATCCATCACTTGCTTGTCCTCACAGAACTTGAGATAGGTAAAACACAAAAAAAGGTACAAAAACTTCTGCAAAGATGATTCCACTATTGGAACATGGAACATGTACGCCCTTATGGACAACACAAAATCCATAGTCCTGAAACATGAACAGCTCTTGTTGCAAGAGAATATAGCATGTATCACATCCAAAAAGCAGTCCCAAGAGAAACAAGGCTGGCAAATGAAGGTTAGCTTACCAAAATTGGAGCTGGATACACATTTTTCTGGAGTGGCCACAGCAAAAGGGAGCACTGTGAAGCTGGTGTAGGTTTTGTAATCAAGGCTAATCTTGTCAACAAGCTTGTATATCTACCAGAAGGAATGAATGAGAGGCTCATGACAATGCAATTGTCACTTGCAGAAAGTGCCACACCACCTAGAGTCTATGCTCTCACCATGATGAACTTGATGAGATCAAAGAAAATATTTATGAAGATTTGGAGACCCTCATTATTAATGTGCCAAAAAAAGACAACCTTATAATTCTAGGTAACTTTAAGGTTAGAGTAGTCACAGACTACCAGATATACCAGAGTCCTTAGGAGGAATGGAGTTGGAAATAACAAAAGCAAGAGTCACTTACTAGTGAAGTCTTGTGCATTTCATGCACAAGATGATTCTCATCACCAGCATTGTCTTCCATTTACCTAAATATCAATCATATTCTTACAGTCTATGTAAATTTAGATTGTGTAATCAGCATCATATTCTCTATAAAATTGTATGTCTTGTCTTACTGAAGTTGCTAATTCCTCTAAGGAACTTAGAGGACTTTGTGGAGACTTCCTCTTAGCAAACATTGCTATTTAACAGATTAAGTCATTATAAGGAAAAGAGACAGACAAGATGTGAGAGTTAAGAAGGCAACATATGGCACAGAGTGCTATATTGATTGTAGACTTATCCTCTCCAAGTTAAATATTCACATTCAACAAAAGCAGCAGCCTCAAAGCAAGATGATTACCAGAAGATTTAATATCAACAGATTAGAGAGCTTTTCTGGGCAGGAACAGTTCCTTGACAATTTGAAAGGAAAACTGAGCAATATGACTGGCAAGAATGAAGCAGAAAAGGAGTGGGCAACTTCCAGAGATGTATATAGCACTGCATTTATTCATCTGGGTCAGAACACTCACAGATATCAAGATTGATTTGACAAAAATGATGCTGAAATTCAGAAACTGCTAAAAGAAAAACAAGCGCTACACAGGGCACCAGCAGTACAATTCATCCATCTCTAAGAAGGCAGCATCCATCAAAACTCCATCAAAAGTAAAGTGCAGTTGAAGCTTACAGAGATACAGTATTCTTGGCTCAGTAAGAATGCAGATGAAATTCAGTTTTATGATGATAGTAACAATTTAAAGTACTTTCATGATGTCCTGAAGGCTATTTATTGGCCAAAGATGTGTGGTGCATCTCAACTATACAATGCTGATGGAGCCACACTGATTAGTGATAAGGACATGATCCTGGAGACATGGGCTGAAAACTTCCATAGTGTTCTCAATAGACCATCATCATTCAATGCTGAAGCCACTGACTATTTACCTCAGGTTGAAGTCAATCTCTCTCTAGCTAAATTTCCATCTGAAGGGGTTTTGAATGCCATTAGGCTCATCTCCAATGGCAAAGCATCTAGTGCTAATTCTATTTCAGCTAAGATTTATAAGGGGTGTGTGTGTGTGTGTGTGTGTGTGTGTGTGTGTGTGTGTGTGGATCCATTGCTCATACAAAAGCTCACTGAAAGTTTCTGGGTTATATGTCAAGAGGAGAGTTATCCCCCAAAAGTTCGAGGATGCCTTCATTGTCCATCTGTATAAAGGTAAAAGAAATTAGATTGTCCAGTAACAATCACAGTGGGGTGGGAGGAGGGGTGGGAGGAGGGAAGTGTGTCCTCTCTCTTTGTCATTGTTGGCAAGATTCTTGCCAGAGTTCTCCATGATAGGCTAATCCTTCTCCTGGAAGACAATCATATCACTCCACGAGAAATGCTTGGAGCAGGACAGAGGTCTGTACTTAAGGTACAATATGACCAAAGTCTTTGACATTGTCAGTCATGAAGGTTTATGGAAAATTATGTAAAAATTTGGTTGCCCAGAGAAGTTCATCAGTATTGTACATCAGTTTCATGACAGCATGCTTGCATGGGTTCTGGATAATGGACAATACTTTTGTACTTTCTCAGTAGCCAATGAAGTGAAGGAAGCTGTGTGCTTGCTCCCATGCTTTTCAGCATGATATTTTCAGTAATGTTTTCAGATGCCTTCAGTAAGGATGAGTACTACGTCAAGGTCAGTAGGTCACACAGATAGTAAATTATTTAACTTGAAAAGTTAAATAAATAAAATAAAATTTAAAAAGTATCAAGACTAAAGTGGAGGTACAATTGGTGCATGATTTTTTGTTTGTAGATGATTGTTCATTAAATGCAGCCCCTGAAGCTGAGATGAAACAAAGTATGTTTGTGCTGTTTGTGCTAATTTTGGTCTAACAATTAACACTAAGAAAACATGGGTTTTCCATCAGTTAGCACCACACCATCCATACATGGAATCATTGGTTATAGCAAATGGAGAAGTTTTGAATACTGTGGATAATACTTTGGCAATATATTTTCCAGGGATTTACACACAGATGATGAGGTTGATGCATGCATTGCCACAGTTAGTTCAGTTTTGGGGAGGTTCCAAAGGGAAGTGTGGGAGAGAAGTATTAAACTGCCTACCTGTAATGGCAAACAAAATAGTACTTTGCTCCTTGTTTCAGCTATTCAAGTGCCTTTGAGCCTTACCTTTGATTGTGTCAAGTTGTTGTTGGAAATAATATACATTATGTTGCCCTTAATAGGCCTAAGGGAGTTTGGAGACCTTCCCTGCCCTTAATAGGCCTAATGTCATTACATGGTGGGAGGAGCTTGCCAAAAGAGCAGAACAGGAAGGGCAGAACAGGAAGGGTAGAACAGGAAGGAGCAGAGCAGATAAAAGCTAAAACACTTGAGACTGAGCTAAAAAAAAATCAGCACACCAAGCAGTGATAAGAGAGAGATTGTTTGTGATGTCAGAATTCTGTCTGTTGTTCTGTGTTGGTGTTACTTTGTCAGACAGAAGCACTCTCTTGATTTGTGTTGATTTCTTGGACAGAAAATGAATTGAGATGATAGTGCCAGCAATGTGTGTAAATATTGTTGTAGCCCTGTTGAGCTTTGTTTTCCTAGAAACAAAAACTGTGAAGACCTTGGGGTAGAGCAGTCCTCATGAGCTACAATATGGAACGGGAGCGGAGAGCTGCCTACCTGTGAGTCCAGGAAACAATCAGGTGAATCCAGGCAAGAGCTGTGAGCAGTCAGCCTGTGGAGGAGGAGCTGTGAGGTTTGGAAGCCAGCCTCAAGTCAAGATGGAGGAGAACTTTACTTGGGTACTCAGTAGTGACTGATGATATTGTAACTTACTGTGACCTAGGGATGGAAGACCTTTGTACTTTCCACTATGCTTTAAGAATGATTGGCTTAAGGATGATTGGAAGCCAGCCTTGAAGATAAGATGAAAGAAGACTTTAGACAGCTACTCTATATTGACTGAGGAGACTGTGACTTACTGAATGATATGTTTTTGTCTAAGACTATGAGGCCACCTTAGTAATAAGTTATGATGTTATGTTGTTATGAATGTTGTACTTTAGTTTCTCAAATATTTTGCTGTGTGATTAGATCCTTTTCTCTTTTTTTGCTTTTTGGAGGTGGGGAAGGCTGGGCAATTCGGGTTAAGTGACTTGCCCAAGGTCATACAACTAGCAAGTATTAAGTGTCTGAGGCTGCATTTGAACTCAGGTTCGCCTGACTCTAGGGCCGGTGCTCTATTAATGGGATTAGATCCATAAAGTCATTCACAGCAGCAGTCCTCAGGAAAGCTTTACAATACCCATCTGAAGGTATACAGAACTGTTGAGCTGACCTCATGTGTGTCTGTGAAACTGGGACAGTATACCAAGTGCCATGCCAGGAAACTAAATTGCCTCCATTCAAATTGTCTTAGGAAGATTCTGAAGAACTTGGCAGGATGAGATACCAGATACTGAGGCCCATTCTTGAGCTAAACATTCAACCTCTCTTGCAGGGAGTTGCAACTCTGATGAGCCAGCCGCATTGTTCAAATGCTAAACATGTTTGCCTAAAAGACTACTTTATGGAGAACTTTTATAAGGCAAGCACTCACATGGTGGTCAGAAGAAGCAATATAAGGATACTCTTGAGGTCTCCCTGAAGAACTTTGGAATTGATTGGGTGACATGGAAGATGCTGGCAAAGGTCTACCCAGTATGGCATATCCACATCAAAGAAAGCACTTGTGCTCTATGAACAAAGCAGAATTGAAGTAGCTCAAAATAAATGTGAAATGCAAGATTTAGAAAATCAACTCTGAATGTTCACATGGACTATTTGTGCCTGACCTGTGGTAGAGTATTCTGAGCTCATATTGGTCTGACTGGCCACAATTGGAAACACAGTAACTTAACTCTAACAGTGATGTCATTTTGGTCCCCTTTGAGAACAAAAGCCAAATGTTCCTGGAAAGGATGGGTTAATTAGCTGCTCTATTCTTTCACTCATCCAGTGACTTCCTGGACCAAGACATCCTCTAGGCACTTCTTCTGAATAGTAGACTAAAATATAAACCCTTTGAGGACAGGATGGTTTTGTTTTTTTCTTTTTGCATCCTTAGTTTTTTAACATGGTGTTGGGCACTGAATAAGCCTGAGGGAATTGAGTGAACTGGAACAGCAAGTGGTTGGTTGTAGATGTTGGGTGAACCACACTGACTTTCAGGAGCTAAGTTGGTTTCTGTTCAATTGTGGGTCTAGTGCAAGTTCTGTCTTATGTGTGAGGTTTAACTGTGGAAATTGGGAGAAAATCTTGTTGTACTGAGCCTAGCCCTGCATAGATTCAGGGCTGGACCACCTCTCCCTGCTGTCTGGAGATCCAGTCAGATCCAGAGATTGATCCAAGGAGTTTTCTCAAAATTGTACATCTCGAGCAACACATACGTTTGTTTAATCTGAAAACGGTTAATACTGATCAATCAGTTATTGTTTCTATGTTCCCTTGATTGGTTACAGATACTTAGGGAGTGTAACACCTCCTTTTCTGAATTCAGGGAACTGTACCTGTTCACTCTCCTCCTCCCAACCCCATTTCCTTGTAACTGACCTTATTTGATTCATTGTTTTTTAATATTTTAAGTCTGTGTCTCCCTCTATTCTAGGTTCAGGCTTAAGCTGAGAAGTTCTGGTCCCTGTTTGTTGTGCAACTGTAATGCATTGCTTAATAAATTGCTATGCTCAGACTTTATTTTTCCCAGTCATTTCATCTTCCACCTGCCACAAGCATTTAGTCAATTTTCTTCCTTTTTTCCTTCGTTCGTTCATTCCTTCTTTCCGTTCTTCCTTCCTCTCTTTCTTTTAATTTACAAAATTCAGACTGCGTTTATACCTTATAAAAGTGAGTTTCTCTCAGGTCTGTGGATCTTTTATTTATTTTTGTTTTTAGCTCTATAAAGGTGTCAAAGCTCCTTTAGATTCCTGGGTACTTCCTCAGGAATGTGTGATTATGAATAATTCATTTGCATATAAAAGACCTGAAAACCGTCTGAGTAGCCATCAGATACAATTAATTTGTTCCTGCAGCCACAGATTAACTTTAGACGTTTTTTTCCACACATTCATTTGCTTAGTTCAACAAGAAAGAAATAAAATTGTCAAACCCTTAACCCCAGAGCTGCTGGGTGATCATTAGGCAAACCACCATCAATCTGATTGTGACCTACTGAGAAGAGAAGTTCACCGTAAGTTAAGATGAAATCTCTCACTGAGGGAACCCGGCTTTGTGTCTGAAAGCCTTTTTGTAAAGAAAGTTTAGGCTAAAAGAGACTAACCTGTGACAGAAAATTGTTCATATAATTGTTGATATAATGACAGAAAATCGTTAATGCCAAATGTAATGTTACTTACCTTTCCTTTAAATGATCCTAGTAATGTCAGAACTTCGGTAAAGTCCTTGAATGCCTGCTCTTAAGATATTTATTCTTAAGTAGATTGAGCTGAATCATACCCTAAATGCCTCCTTCTTCACCCCCCTCTTCCCCTTTTACCTTGTAAAAGAACCTAGCTTGATCTTGAGCTAAGCTCCTAATGTCCTTGTCTCCTTCCACTGGGATTTATGGCATGAAGAGCAAAACAGTCAGAATGCTTGTATAGCCAAGGGAGACTGGGGTCTTATGATCAGGCCTTGCTACCTCATACTACTCCCTCCTACTTTTCTCCTAAAAGTGTAAGAGCCTTTTCTGTGAATCTGCTGGTGGACATCTGGCGGGTTTGCTATCTTGTTATCTTGAAAAAAGATGCTTTATTCCTCCACTTAGGATTTTGATTTATTTCAAGACTTAACACCTGCCAAAGTAATTTTGTTTTCTCACCTCTGCCAGAGAGAGGCAACTCTCAGAACTGAGACAATGAATAAGCAGTACCAGGGAAGCTTCTAAAAGCTCTAGGCTGGAAGTCCTTGTATTTTCTGAAGCAATGCAGCAGCACTCAGGACTGCAGCAGCGGTGGAAACAACGGAGACCACAGGTGCTCAATGGGGAGCAATCCTAGGGAGGAGTCCACAGGATTGATTTTCATCAGATCAACTATCTGTGTTGCTTACGTGGGTGACTCTTTACTGACGTATTCTATGTGATCACTCACCCCAAACTTTGGGGAAATGCATGTGTTGTAAGAGGAGCCAAAGAAGGAGACAGGGAAGGAGTGGTTGAAGAGTTATGAGACCTATGATAATATGATTTCACAGAAATTAAAGTAGAAGATTGCACAAATGGAGAAGGTGATCAAAAATTTCAAATGTTACAGAAAAGTTAAAAAGCATGAAGGCCAAGCGAAAGTTATTAGATTTGAAGTAAAGAAATTATCTTTCAGATAGTGCTTTTGGTAAAATTGTGGCCTTGAAAATCACACTGTATGCCCCATACACAGATTTTCAAAGGAAAGTTATTTCTATTTTCTTACAATTTCTCTAAAGTCTACATAATTGTCTCCTGGTTTTCAGCCTTTATAGGGAAACCTGCATCCCATCAAGGCTCCTTTACTCCTTCAGCCCATACCTATCCACTGGGTCCCCATCCCTCAGCACAATATTACAACGATCCTGGTCTTCAGCAACATATTACCTTTCTGATGTTCTTGCAGATGCTGTGATTTTCAAAGAAGGCATCCCCATAGGTGATGGTTTCCTGTCCAGTCAACATTTTGATGGTAGCTGTTTTTCCTGCGCCACTGAAGCCGAGAAACCCTAAGCACTCTCCTTTCTGGACTATTAGGGAGAGTCTGTCCACAGCCACACAAGGGACTGCCTGCTTATAATATATCTGTGAAGACACAATATGCTAAGGACAGTAATGATGAATTTTTGCAAGAAACATTGCTAGGTCAACTTCATAGAAGCTATTCCCTCAAATTCAGCACAAGTTCTTCTCTGCAATTGCAAAAACAAGCAGAACTAACCTTGGGATATGTCTGATATGCCCTTACTGAGACAATGTTGACCACAGATTGGCTTTACCTTTGTGAGTTTCCTAATAACTAGTGGGCTGTTCAAAGATGATATCATATCTTTAGGGCAGGACAGGACTTTCTCTCTCTCCTTTGCCACATCTTCATCTTCTGGAATTGTTGCAGATTCAAATTTCATCTTCTATATTCAAAGATAAAAGTTCAAAGATGTAGGTGATCTGCTGGGCTCTGGCAAAGCTGGTGGGGGAAAGTTGCTGCATAAAGAAGTAGAGGATAGCTGGATAATGTTAACACAAAAGCTCTAAGAAGGATTTTTGATGGGATTTTTCACCCACTACTTTGATTCTATGAAAAATGATTCTCCAAACTTCGCCCCCAAATAGCCCCCTCTCTAAAGTTCTTCACAAGGACCTTACTGATAATGAGATTACATTGAGTCTTATTCTGGTCAAACTCCAACCCAGGCCAGGAATTGTTTTAATCCATTTAGAGTTGGGTGGAGACAGATTACTAGTGGTCTGGTATGGTGGGGTGGGGTAGGGATGGGGTGGGGGGGGGTTAGCAAGGGCTGATAGAACAGGTATTTCCTCTGTCAGAAGGTAGAATGATGGTGGGGTGATGTCAGCCTCTATTGAAAAGGTATATAACTGGGTACCCCAAATCCCAAATCAAGCCAGTTCTGGACTGGCTCTCTTAGTGGGGCTCAGTTCTGGATTGTAACTCTCATGCAGTGCATGTCACCAGCTTATGAGAGAAATAAAAATGTGGACCTGACCTAATTTAGTTTGTACTCTGTTTTGGGGGTTGACATTTTAATGGTGCTGTGATTCAGATTTGGACTGGGATTTGGGAAGTATTCCTCCTGAGAATGCTGGGACTGGGTACCCAAAGGACTTCTTTTTCTACTGAAGTCCCAGCCTGGAAGCTTGGGTGAGTCTTATCCCCCAAATCCCTGCTCCTCATATTAGGCTGCAGTCCATTTTTCTCACCAAGCAGCTCTGGGGACAAAGACCTCATGACAGGTCACCTGGGCAGAGGCCTCAAGATAGGTCTCCTCTGAAAGGATATTCTCTGTAATTTGGCTATGGGTCAGAGTAAATTGGAATGTGATAACTTGTATTGTAATCTGAAGAGGTTGCTTTTAGGAGGATGTGGAAGTAGAAGATAACTCTGAATTTTGACAAGTCTAGTTCTACTTCTGAAAATTAGATTCATGTGCACTCTGTCTTGTCATTCTGTTTGTGTCTCTGTGTGTTTGTAAAATGTTTCATGTTTATGCTGAAAGATTTAAAACATGGAAAAAAAACTCATAAGGTCTGTAATTAGAGAGAACATTGGGAAAGAACTCCCACCTTAAATTTTAGTGGGAGATTAAGACTCTTTTTTGGGGGGGAGGGTCCCAACACTGGCCAAGTTGGGATACTAGAATAAAGTTAGATAATAAGGAATTAAAAAATAGGGTGCGACTCTCCCAGAAACTAGTTGGGAGATGGAATCAGTTAGCAACAGCTAAATCTAAGAATCTAAACCAGACAGTCCAAGATAACAAGGGCTGAAAGAGTTTGAACTCAGGTTTAATTAGATCCTAAAAGCTAAAGTTTGTATTTTATGTTTAATTTAAATCTAGAGAACAGTCTTTGTACCCCTCCAGCCAACATATCTGATATCAGGGAAATGTGTTTAAAACTGCAAAAATGAGGGGTTTTGGGTCTTTTGAGTGATCGCTTGAGGATTTCGGTGATTTGTTTAAAATACATATTAATGTTATAAAACTGTTTGTGAAGGCTGTGAAATACAGCTCTCTTGATTTGCAAATTATTAAGCGTTAACTCCCTCTAGATTCTAGCAAATGAAGACCAGTAGGACAAATTGAGGTGAGTATGCTTTTCAATTTGGAATGTAAAGAAAAGTAGAGATAGTCTGAGTAATGGGTTTCAAAGATTAGGAAAGAGAAAGAAAAGCTTGAGTGAAAATATGAAAGAGGAAAAAAAACCCATTTGGGGACAGATGGGGGTGGGCTGGGCAACAGCAAGCCCATATGATCTAAGTGGGCCCATCCCAACTTCCTCTCCCTGTCTCCCCCATGATAGGGTACAGGCTCTGGGAAACCCCTTGAACTCTGATTGAATCTTCCCACTTGATGAAGTATTTGCCTGAGGCCATAAGCCTTTCATTATAGCTAGGCCCAAATCTTTGTTACTCTTAACCTAGCCTAGCCCTCCATGGTCCAGCTACTTCCCACCCTTGATCCTATCAAAATATCTACACCCAAATCTGTTACCCTTAAACTAGCCTAGCTTCCATTGTCTGTCTTCTCCAGGTAGCCTTCAGCTACTTCCCACTCTTAATCCCATTTCTGCAGTCTAACCTCATTTCCTCAATATCCTCCTAGACTTTTCCTCAAGACTCTCCCCAAACTCCTCCTCTAGGTCATCCCTTAAATCCTCCCATAATCTTTCTGTACTTAAGATCCCTCTTGCCTCCATGACAGGGCTCAATCTAGGGCACACTCACTGTGTGTCAGGTTATTCTGGCTTGCTTGTCAATACAAGCTTCACATATACTTAGGCTCCTTAAGAGTTTACCTATTAAGGTGAATCTTTAATAAACTTTGTTTTACTTTGGCTGAGAGAAGACTTGAGTAGAATTCATTCAGCAGGATGCAGTGTGTTGATATTTTTGGATCTCAAGCACCCCTAAATCCTAAACCTCAACAGCTCCACCCTGTCCCATCCTGGGCTGGGTGTTCTTGTGCCAGTGTCAAGATGGCTTAAGCATGTTGACAGGGTGTAGGGAAGACTGATTTTGTTTTAAGTAGAAAGACTGAAAATGAAAATATTGTAGCTTGATTTGAAAACCAATAGACAAAGTCATAGAGGGTTAAAAGGAATTATGTCCACATGCCTTTCAGGATAAATCTGTAAAAAGTCTAACACTGGCTGTGGTAAAGATATTGGTTATTGTGATTTGAGATTATTACATAAAATCTTAAAAAAATTTTTTTGGTACTGTTCAATTAATTCAGTTAACTGGAAACTCTGCCTATAGAAACTGACTATACTCTGTCAGCATTAGTTCAAATTCCTTAGGTCTTTTATTTTTGCAGGTAAGAAGCAGGTAAAACTTCATATGTATATGCAACTTGAAATTCCAGGAGGATGGGAATTAGAAGCTGAATACTTAGGGCAGCTCCTTTGATCCAGCTCTTTAAGGAAGTTGAGGAAAAGGGTATAAGGAGCCGGGAATTGTCACCATCTTTTAGAAAAAGATATATAAATGTATGTGTCTGTGTATGTGCATACACAGACACATACAAATATATATACATATGTATATATATATATACATATATCTACACACACATACACACACACACACACACATACACACACACACACATGCAACCCAGGTTTCATTTGATTTAAGACAAAATCTGTTCTGAAGGAAATCAGAATGTAGTCTGAGTGTGTTCTTCTATCAAGATAATCATGGTAAAAGAGAACCTAATACAATAGACATTTGCTATTTGGCATTAAGAAATTTATTAGCTGTGTGACCCCAAGCAAATTATCTTATGTCTTTTTACCTCAATTTACTATTCTGTAGGAGGATAATAACAGCACTTACTTCCCAGGGTTGTTCTGTGAATCCCATGATTGTAAAGTGCTGACAACAACTCTGGGAGGCAGCTCTTGTTCTAATCCCCATTTTATAGTTGAGGAAACGGAGACAGACTGTTTCAATGACTTGCCCAGGGTCTCACAGCTGGTGAGTGTTTGATGTAAGATTTGAACTCAGGCCTTCTTGATGCCAGGCCTAGCACTCTCTCAATGGTGGTACTTAACTGTCTTGTGGAAAGCAATAGGTTGTTTTTTCTTTTTACTGATTTGTTACTTCCTAACCAAGCAGAGTTGCTTTTTTGGCCTGGCTTCTTTGATTACATGAGTAGCAAGTATACCTGTTCTGGTTTCTAGCCTCCACTGAATTCATTATCTCTCCACACTCCTTTCTTCTGTTCCTAGAAGTCTGGTTTTCTTTTAACACTGAGATTCCTAAGTCCTTCTGTCTCTCTATCATAGACAATTCTCGTTTATCCACTAAAAGCGAAACCTTAATGAGTTATTGTAACATTTCACCCTTTATAAAATAAGTATTTTTAGTGTTTTCATTTTAAAAATAATCTATTTCCTTCCTTTGATTAAAAAAATTAAGGAGAAATATAGACATATGGCAATGTTTCACAGAAACCCCTCAAAATAAAAATAAAATTCATGGAATATTGAAGTCCTAGATGGTGTAAAAATGTCATTTAAGAAAACAAAGAGTTAAAAATGGAGGTGGCAAAAGGCTCCCCAACTCAGAGATAGGAACACAGAGGTCAGAGAAGTTGTGGGGGGAAAAAACATACTCATAATACAGGATCTTGAGAAACCAGAAAAATTAGGGAAACAATATCAGAAACTTGGTCACTGAACAATATATTTCTTATATTTTGCTGTGACTCTCTCTGGCCTTGGTTAATTCTGGTGATTTTCCCTGATAATCAATCCATCATCATTTTTGTAGTCATATGC
This sequence comes from Pseudochirops cupreus, assembly GCA_028627135.1. Lineage (NCBI taxonomy): Eukaryota > Metazoa > Chordata > Mammalia > Diprotodontia > Pseudocheiridae > Pseudochirops > Pseudochirops cupreus. The sequence continues at coordinate 333,918,848 of CM053580.1, forward strand.
TATGAACACTTAGAGAAGTACCATGTATAGCCATCTGACCATCACTTGTTGCAGCTAATAACTATTGTTATTAGACAAGTGAGGCAGAAGGGAAAATTCCTTTACCGGGATACTCAATCTTATAGATTATATATTATATAAAGTACCTTAAAAATGTACAATCATATCCATCTATCTATCTACCTGTATGTATTTATATATATATATATATATATTATATATATATATGTATATATGTATGTATATACACACATACATATAGCAATTTAGTTTAGCTATAAAAAGATAGTTTCAGAATTAGTCTTAAGAAATGTTACATATTAGTAGAATACTATTGTGCTGTAAGAAACGACAAGCAGTTTAGTTTTAGAAAAACGTAGGAAGATATATATATGAAATAATGCAGAGTGAAACAAGCAGAGTCAAGGAAATGCATGCAGTAACAGCAATACTGTTTGAAGAGTAACTTTCTAAACTATTTGAGTTTTATGATCATTCAAATTAACTACAAAGGACTTATGAAGGAAAACGCTCTCCATCTCCAGAAAGAACTGATACGTAGAAATACATGTTGTGTAGTTTCACATACATATCCATATCAAATGTGGGCTTCTTTAAGTGCAGGGTTTGCAGGGAGGGAGGGAAACAACTTCAAGCTCAAAATGTAACAAAAAATTTTAAAAAAGAAGTTTTACACATGTGCATGAACATACAGGGTTTCTCACAAGTGACTATCTAAAGTTAAACCTCATTTTCATGACAGCAGAAGTTATGGTGCTATTAACCATGAATACCAACATACTCAAGGAAAGATATGACTTAAATGGGTTAAGTGAGAAAAGTTAATGGTTTTCTTTTCAGGAAAAGAAGCAGACTGAGTCAGAGGTGCTTAGGTTCAAATTCCAACTTTGTTACCTATATGCTATCAAATAATTCACTGACCCTGGGTTTCTCTTTCTTTCTTAGAAAAAGAGGGAGTTGCTTTAGAAGATTTCTAAAATCTTTCTTAGTTCTAAATACTATGATCCTGCTTTTCCTAGGGTGGAGCCAAAATGGCAGAAGAGTAAAAGTTTTACAGCTGAACTCCCTCAACATTCTCCTCCAAACAACTTTAAAATAATGCCTCAAATAAAATTCTGGAGGGGCATAAACAACAAAAGGTCGGAGTAAGACATTTTTCCCAGCACGAGACAACTTAGAAGTCCAGAAGAAGAAGTCTGTGACACAGGGCTGGAGGCTGACCCTGAGTGCACACAGCAGAACCAGTCACTGTGGGCCTTACAGATGGAAGTGACAGCAGCAACAGTAGCTTTACAGGCTTTCAGCCTAGAAACAATAAAGGAACTGGATAACTGGTCAGAAAGAGATGACAGGGTACCCCTGTGCTATCACTTGGTGTAGGACTGGGCACTGTTTCTCAAATCCATTGCCCATACCCAATTTTGAATCACAGTTCAGGGTGGAGAGGAGCTCTTGCAATTGCAAGGGAACAAGGGCTCCTTCTGGGTAAAGAAATGAGAACTATACAAGAAAGTGGAAAAAACCCAACAGACCAGGAGAGCAGTGAGCACATCTGTCCACAGATTATATATACTTCCTTGGAAGCACTGAAAACATATAATACCCCAGAAATAGTGGTGAAAACAGTAAGGCATAAAAAAAAGTCTGAAGCTTGCAATGGTTCCTCTCCATCCGTAGGTGGGCAAAATCCAACTCTAATATAAAATTAAAAGTCAAGAAATGGACTTGGAAAATGAGCAAACGACAACAACAACAAAAGAATCTGACCATAAAAATCTACTATAGTGACAGGGAAGACTGAGACACAAACTTAGATGAAGTGAATGGCATGAAAACAGGAAAAGCAAAGCCTCAAAGAAAAAAAAATGCTAACTAGACACAAGCCCAACAAGAATTCTTGGACAATCTAAAGAAAGATCAACTCACATAAGAGTGATACAGGAAAAATTGGAAAAAGAAATGATAATAATGCAAGAAAATTAGGGAAAAAATACTTAACAGCATGGTAAGAGAGGCACAAAAAATACTGAAGAAAAATAACATCTTAAAAAACATAATTAGCAAAATGGAAAAAACAGCAACAAAACCTCACTGAAGAAAAGATCTCTTTTAAAAGCAGAATAAATCATATGGTAAAAGAGGTACAAAATTTCACTGATGAAAAACTCCTTAAAAAAAGCAGCATGAGTCAAATAGCCTGTGTGTGTGTGTGTGTGTGTGTGTGTGTGTGTGTGTGTGTGTGTGTGTGTGTACAAAAGATCACCAAAGAACATAATTCCTTAAAAATTAAAGCTGGGCAACGGGAAGCAAATGACTCATGAGTCATCAAGAAACAATCAAAGTCCAAAGAATGGGCAAATAGAAGAAAATGTGAAATAACTTATCAGAAAAACAACTGACTTAGAAAACAGATGGAGGGAGAGGCCCTGGATGAGGCTTGCTGATCCACCAACTACAAGGGTCATTCCCAGGCCTATCACTGCAGGGTGGGGATTGGACAGAGCTGGGTAAGAGACAAAGGCAGGGCCCGCAGCAGGGGCAGCAGCTACTCCTCGGACGCCCCATCCACTGCCTGGAAATTTGAAAAGTTCTAGCTGAACTTCCAGGGACCAGGATGGCAAAGTGAACCCCAGCTGCTCCAGTCCCCCTCTCTGACCCTGAAAATACAGTAATTATTTTCCCAGAGAAAAATTTTGAATAGAAAAGGCTTAGGAACCCCAGAGGAAGGGTGTGGCTAAGGTCCTGCCTCAAAATGGGAAGAAAGTAGGCTACAAAGACAAAGACTCTGGAATCCTATTACTGTGAGACGGAGGAACCAAATTCAGGAGGAGATAGTATTGACTTTACACCCACAGCTGAAGCCTTAACAGGGATTATGACATGGTCTCAGGCACAGAAAGCATTCCTAGTTGAGTTCAAAAAGAACTTTGAAATCTGGGTTAGATAGGTAGAAGCTAAAATCGACACTTCTTTTAAAATCAAAATTGCAAAATTAGAAAAACATTACAATGAAGAAAACAGCTCCTTAAAAAGTAAAATGTGTGAACTAAAAATAAAATCTGAACATATGGAAAAGGAGCTTAAAAAACTGAGAAAAATAATTTGCTAAAAATTAGAATCAACCAAATGGAAGCTAATAACTCTATGTGGAACCAAGAACCAGTCAAAGAAAACATCAAGACTGAAAAATTAGAAAAAGAGGTAAAATACCTCAATGGAAAAATAACTGACCTGGAAAACAGATGCAGGAGAGACAATCTGAGAATTATTGGTCTATCAGAAAATCATGATGAAAAAACAAGTCCAGACAACATCTTCTAAGAGCTCATCAAGGAAAACTGCCCTGAGATCCTAGAACCCGAGGGTAAAATAGAAATTGAGAGAATCCACCGGACACCTCCTGAGATTCTAAATTGAAAAGTTGGTGACATGTTGCGGCCAAACTCTAGAACTATCAGGTAAAGGAGAAAATACTACAAGCGGCCAGAAAGAAACAATTCAGATATTGTGGAACCACAGTGAGGATTGCACAGGATCTGGCAGCTTCAATGTTGAAAGATCAGAGGAACTGGAATGTGATTTTTTGCAAGGCAAAAGAGCTCAGGTTACAACCAAGGATCCAGCCAAACTGAGCATAATCTACTAGACAAGGAGGTGGACATTCAGTGACATAACAGAATTCCAGACCTTCCTGATGAAAAAGCCAGAGTTCAATGGAATATTCAACCTCCAATTACAAGACCCAGGAGAGATATAAAAAGGTAAATAAGGAAAACACACACACACACACACACACACACACACACACACATACATATAACCTGTTATTTAACTAGAGCAAACTGTTTACATCCCTATATGGGAAGCTGATACTTGTTAATATCGTGAATTCTATACGTATGGCAACATCTAAAAGGGATATAGACAAACAGAGGGTGTGGGTATAAATTACATAAAATGATGATAAAAAAAACCTTATTAAGGGACTGCAATGGAAGAAGAGGAAAGAATGAAGCAGAAAAGGATAAATTATGCCATACAAATTTATGCACAAATTATGCATAAAAACATTATAGTAGAGGGAAAGAAGGGAGGGAGATGACCATTATATGAGCTTTTCCCTCACTGGTTCTGGGGAAGGAGGGAATAATACAATTAGTTAAGTATAGGACTCTATAGAAGAGAGACATAAAACTTATCATAATAGAGGGAAAGAGGGGAGGGAGAGAAGCATTGCATGAGATCTATTCTCATCAACCTTGGTTTGAGGAAGAAATAACATACAACATTAAGTATAAAAATTGATCATACCCTACAGGCAGTAGGAGGGGGGAAGGGTGAAAAAAGGGGGGGGGTTAGAAGGGAGGGAAGAAGTGTAAGGGAGAAGGGTAGGAAAAGGGCAGATAAGAAGGGAATGCTGAGGGAGGTGGCAGTCAAAAGGAAAACTCTTGAGAAGGGGAAGGGAGAAGGGAAAAATAAAAGCATAAACAGGGGAGGAAATAGGATGGAGGGAAAGACACAGATAGTAATCATAACTGTGAATGTGAATGGGATGAATTTTCTCCATAAGCAGAATGGATTAAAAACCATAATCCTACAATATGCTGTTTATAAGAAACATATCTGAAACAGGGGGATACACACAGGGTAAAGGTAAAAGGCTGGAGTCAAATATATCATGCCTCAGCTAAAGTAAAAAAAGCAGGGATAGCAATCCTTATCTCAGAAAAGCAAAAGCAAAAATAGATCTAATTAAAAGAGATAAGGGAGGAAACTATATCCTGCTAAAAGGCACCATTGACAATGAGGCAATATCATTACTAAACATTTATGCACCAAGCGGTACAGCATCCACATTCCTAAAGGAGAAATTAAGGATGCTAGAGGAAGAAATAGATAGCAAAACTATACTAGTGGGGGACTTCAATCTCCCCCTCTCTGAGATTGATAAATCTAACCTCAAAATAAACAAGAAAGAAGTTAAGGAGGTGAATAGAACTTTAGAGAAGGTAGATATGATAGACCTCTGGAGAAAACCGAATGGGGATAAAAAGGTATATACCTTCTTCTCAGCAGTACATAGCACATACACAAAAATTGATCACGTACTAGGGCATAAAAACCTTACAATTTAGTGCAGAAAGGTGGAAATATTAAATGCATCCTTCTCAGACCATGATGCAATAAAAATTATATGTAATAAAGGGCCATGGAAGAATAGATGAAAAACTAGTTGGAAACTAAATAACTTAATCCTAAAGAATGAGTGGATCAAACAAGAAATTATAGAAACAATCAGTAACTTCATTCAAGAGAATGATAATAATGAGACAACATACCAAAATTTGTGGGATGCAGCAAAGGCAGTTCTTAGGGGGAGTTTTATATCCCTGAATGCATACATGAATAAATTAGAGAAAATGGAGATCAATGAATTGGGCATGCAAATGAAAATGCTAGAAAAAGAACAAATTGAAAATCCCCAATTAAATACTAAATTAGAAATAATGAAAACCAAAAGAGAGATTAATAAAATTCAATTCAAGAAAACTATTGAATTAATAAATAAAACTAAGAGTGGTATTATGAAAAAGCCAATAAAATTGATATACCTTTAGCCAATATGATAAAAAAAAAAGAAAGAAGAAAACCAAATTACGAATATCAAAAATGAAAAGGGTGAATCTACCTCCAATGAAGAGGAAATTAAAACAATAATTAGGAATTATTTTTCCCAATTGTATGCACATAAATTTGGCAATCTTAGTGAAATGGATGAATATTTACAAAAATACAAGTTGCCTAGACTAACTGAAGAGGAAGTAAACTACTTAAATAACCCCATCTCAGAAAAAGAAATTGAACAAACCATCAATGAACTCCCTAGGAAAAAATCTCCGGGGCCAGATGGCTTTATTAGTGAATTCTATCAAACATTTAAAGAACTCACTCCAATACTTTACAAACTATTTGGGAAAATTGGAGAAGAAGGAGTCCTACTGAATTCTTTTTATGAGACAAATATGGTACTGATACCTAAATCGGGAAGAGACAGAACAGAGAAAGAAAATTACAGACCAATTCCTCTTATGAACATAGATGCAAAAATTCTAAATAAAATATTAGCAAAAAGACTACAGCAAACCATCATGAGAATAATACACTTTGATCAGGTAGGATTTATTCCAGGAATGCAAGGGTGGTTCAATATCAGGAAAACTATCAGTATAATTGATCATATCAACAACAAAACTAGCAGAAACCATATGATCATCTCAATAGATGCAGAAAAGGCTTTTGACAAAATACAACAACCATTCCTATTGAAAACACTAGAAAGTATAGGAATAAATGGAGTCTTCCTTAAAATAATAAGTAGCATCTATCTAAAACTATCAGCAAGTATTGTATGTAATGGGGATAAGCTAGAAGCATTTCCAATAAGTTGAGGGTGAAACAAGGATGTCCACTATCACTCCACTTATTCAATTTGGTACTAGAAATGTTAGCAGTAGCAATAAGAGAAGAAAACGAAATCAAAGGAATCAAATTAGGCAAAGAAGAGACTAAGCTATCACTCTTTGCAGATGATATGACGATATACTTAGAGAATCCTAAAGAATCAAATAAAAAACTACTTGAGATATTAAACAAATTTGGCAAAGTTGCAGGATATAAAATAAATCCACATAAATCCACGACATTCCTATATACCTCTAACAAAATCCAACAGCGAGCGATAGAAAGAAAAATTCGAGTTGAAGTTACTGTAGACATTATAAAATATCTGGGAATCTACCTGCCAAAACAAACCCAAGACCTATATGAACATAATTACAAAACACTTTTCACACAAATAAAATCAGATCTAACTAATTGAAAAAACATCAGTTGCTCATGGCGGGGCCAAGCTAATATAATAAAAATGACAATCTTACCTAAATTAAATTACATATTTAGTGCCATACCAATCAATCTACCAAAAAATTACTTTGTAGAGCTAGAAAAAAATAGTAGTAAAATTCATCTGGAAGAACAAAAGGTCCAGAATATCAAGGCAACTAATGAAAAGAAATGCTAGGGAAGGAGGCCCCGCCACACCAGATTTTAATCTGTACCACAAAGCAGCAGTCATTAAAACTACTTGGAATTGGCTGAGGAATAGAGTAGTGGATCAATGGAATAGATTGGGTACACAAGACTCAGGAATCAAAGATTATAGTAATCCACTGTTTGATAAACCCAAAGACCCTAGTTTTTGGGATAAGAACTCACTATTTGACAAAAACTTCTGGGAAAACTGGAACATAGTGTGGCAGAAATTGAGCGTAGATCAATATCTAACACTGTACACCAAATGGGTGCATCATCTAGATATAAAGGTTGATACCGTAAGCAACCTGGGAGAGCAAGGGATAGTTTACCTGTCAGATCTATGGAGTGGGGAAGATTTCATGATGAAACAAGAGTTAGAGAGCATCAAAAAATGCAAAATGGATAATTTTGATTATATTAAATTGAAAAGCTTTTATACAAGCAAAGCCAATGTCAAAAAGGAAGTGGAAAATTGGGAACGAATTTTCATAACTGTCTCTGATAAAGGCCCCATTTCTAAAATATACAAAGAATTGAGTCAAATTTATAAGAATACAAGGCACTCCCCAATTGACATATGGTCAAAGGATATGAACAGGCAGTTTTCAGAAGATGAAATTAAAGACATTTATAAGCATATGAAAAAATGTTCCAAATCACTAGTGATTAGAGAAATTGCAAATCTAAACAACTCTGAGGTACCACATCTCACCCACCAGACTTGCTAAGATGACAACAGCAAAATGATAAATGCTGGAGAGGATGTGGAAAAATCAGAACACTAATGCATTGTTGGTGGAGCTGTGAACTGATTCAGCCATTCTGGAGAGCAATCTGGAACTATGCCCAAAGGGCTATAAATAAGTGCATACCCTTTCACCCAGCAATACCACTTCTAGGGTTATATCCCAAAGAGATCAGAGAAGTGGGAAGAGGACCTGTATATACAAAAACATTCATAGCAGCTCTTTTTGTGGTGGCAAAAAATTGGAAAACAAGGGGATGCCCATCAATTGGGGAATGGTTGAACAAGTTGTGGCATATGAATGTAATCGAATACTACTGTGCTATAAGAAATGAGGAGCAGATGGACATAATAACATGGAGAGACTTATATTAAACTGATGCTGAGCAAGAAGAGCAGAACCAGAAGAAATTTGTACACAGAGACACAACGTATGTGTGATGACTAACTTCAATACACTGGGCTCCTCTTAGCAATACAAGGTTATAGGACAACTCCAAAAGACTCATGATTGAAGGAGATATCCACATCCAGAGAAGGAGATGTAGAGTCTGAGTGCAAACTGAAACATTTGCTCTGTTTCTTTTTCCTGTTTTGTTTTGTTTCCTCTTTTCCACTGATCATTCCATCAGTTATTACAATCCTTCTCTATAACCTGATTAACGATTAATGGGAAGATATTTGTAGATCCTGTATCCCAGTGCATGCCATCATGATGGGGGCAGGGGAGAGAGAGAGGGAGGAGGAGAAAATCTGAAACCCAAGGGACTGTGGAACTGAAAGTTGTAAACTAAAAGTAAATAAACCAATTTAATTTAAAAAAATAAAAAAAAAGAAGAAAACAGATGGAGGAGAGATAATTTAAGAATTGTTGGACTACCAAAAAGTCATGATTTTAAAAAGACTCTAGAAATAATATTTAAGGGGGGGGGGGGCGGAGCCAAGATGGCGGCATAGCAGCAGCAACATATCGCAGCT
>CM053580.1:333928186-333965143 GCA_028627135.1 Pseudochirops cupreus
ATTTTTCTTCTACTTCTCTCATTTGGTTTTCAAAATCTTTCCTCAGCTGATCTCTAGCTTTTTGGCAATCTTCATGTTTCTTGGAAGCTTTTGGGGTGGGAGTTCTGACTGCATTGTCTTTCTCCCTTTCCCTGCTTTGTTCCTTCTTTTCCCCAAAGAAGGAATCTAGGGTTTGGTTGCTGTTCTTACTTTGTTCCTATGCTTATTGATGGTCACAGTTCAATGTTTGTTTGTTTTTTTTAGTTCTGTGGAACTCTGCTTCCAGAGGGAACAGCTCTGTCCCAAATTGCTGGGGTTTTCCCAGCTGCCGGGGCTTTTAGGAGGCTGCTGGGTCCCTCCCCAGCTGTGGCTCACTGAAAAAAAAAACCTCAGGACCACCACCCAAGACCGTGATCCAGATCCAGGCCGCTCAACGCAAGAGCACTTGGCCTCTCAATGATCGCTTGGCCCCTCTGCTGTCTGCAGGCCGGGAGCTCTGAAGTGGCAGTGTGGAGGTGGGTGCAGAACCTCTACTTTCCACTTCTTCACCCTGCAGGCAGCTTGGCCGAACCCACTTTTCTTCCCTGGTTTTTAGCCAAGTTCCACTAACCTGAGTCCTTTTATCTTATGGCTGGATAATTCTTGATCCTGCCACAGCTGTTGCAGATCCACTGTCCTGAAGCACCAGCCACAGTGGGGCTTGGCTCGTCCAGCTGCCCTGGGGGCAAAACCCATCGTTTCAGGCTGGGCTGGTTTCTGCTCTCAGAGTTGAAATGGTTGCTTTGAACCGAGCTGTCTTCAGCAGGAAATATATCTGTGTGTGTTTTAGAGCCCTAGAATTTGTTTAGAGTCATATTTTTTGGGTATTTGATGTGGCTGTGTCAAAGCTGCAATTTCTTGCTGCTCCTATGCTGCCATCTTGGCTCTGCCCTGTGTTAGTCTATTTTTTAAGGTGTTATTTTCTTCAGACAGGTTGTTTACTGTCTTTTCATGATTTTCTTGCATCATTTTCATTTCTCTTCCCAATTTTTCCTCCACTTCTTTTACTTGCTTTTCAAAATTCTTCTTGAGCTCCTTCATGACCTGTAACCAATTTATATTTTTCTTGGAAGCTTTTGGTGCGGGATTTGTCACTTCATTATCTTCCTCCCATTCCATGCTTTGATCCTTTTTGTCCCCAAAAAAGGAATCTAAGGTTTGATTGCTCTGCTTGCTTTATTTCTTCTGCTTGCTCATGTTGCCAGTCAATTACTTGACTTTTGAACTCTTTGCCACAGTAGAATTCTGCTTCCAGAGAGGAGAGCTTTGTTCCAAATCACTGGGGTTTTTGCAGCTGCTGGAGCCATTAGGGGAGTACTCTCTCTAAAGTTGACAAAAGTTCTTGCCTACTGACCACATACCCCAGGACCTCCACCCAAGGCAGAGATCCAGATCCAGGCAGGTTAAAGCAAGAGTGATTACCCTCTGAATGGTTGCTTTGTTCCCCTACAATCTGTAGGCCAGGAGCTCTGGAGGCAGAGATTATGGGGAAGCAGCTGCACCCACTGTGACTCTGTCACCTCTTGCCCTGGGGGCAGGGGCTTGAACATGCTCTGCCTTTCCAACAGAGTTCCTAACTGACCTTTTTGGCATTTATGGGTTGAGGAGTCTGGAAACTGCCACAGCTGCTGTTGATTCACTCTCCTTAAGTCTGTTCTGGCAGCTGCTGGTTGGGGCTGCCCTGAGGCCAAAACCATGCAGTTCATGGGGAGTGTACTGTGCTCTTAGTTCGCTGTGATGGACCCTTCCTCTAGGCCTGTCAGGCAGCCTTCAGTGGGAAATTTGTTTCTCTCTGTCACTTTGTGGGTTCTGTAGCTCTAAAATTTGTTTAGAGTCATATTTTGTAGGTATTTGAGGTTGTTGTTGGGGAAGTTTATGGAATTTTCTGCTTCTATTCTGCCATCTTGTCTCCACCCCCTAGATGTCATCTTTCAAGAAATTTTCAAGGAAAACTGCTGTGATATTCTAGAACCAGAGGGTAAAATATAAATGGAAAGAATCCCCTTATCACCCCTTAAAAGAGATCCCAAAGGGAAAACTCCTTGGAATATTGTAGTCAAAGTCCAGAGTCCCTGGGTCAAGGAGAAAATATTGCAAGCAGCCAGAAAGAAACAATTCAAGTATTGTGGAAACACAATAAAGATAACACAAGATTTAGTAGCTTCTGCATTGAGGGATCAGAGGGCTTTCTTAGAATATGATATTCTGAAGGTCAAAGGAGCTAGGATTAAAACCAAGAATCATCCCCCCAGCAAAACTGAGAATAATACTTCAGGGGAAAAATGGATATTCAGTGAAATAGAAGTCTTCCAAGCATTCTTAATGAAAAGACCAGAGCTGAAGAGAAAATCTGACTTTCAAATACAAGAATTAAGTGAAGCATAAAAAGATAAAGAGGCAAGAGAAATAAGTTGAACTGTATACATGACAATACCCAAAAAATAAAATTAAGGCATGAAAGAGGAATGTACTGGGAGAAGGAGAAAGGAAGAGGTAGAAAGGTGTAAATTATACATAAAAGAGGCAAGAAAAAGCTTTTATAGTGGAAGAGAATAGGGAGCAGGTCAGAGGGAATGAGTGAGCCTTACTGTCATAGGATTTAGTTTAAGGAGGGAATATTGTACACACTCAACTACTCAACTGGCTATGAAAATATATCTTACCATACAAGAAAGCAGGGGGAAAGGGGATGGGGCAAAATAATAGAATGGAGGGCAAAAGTGAGGAAGGGATAATCAGAAGCAAGTCAAAGGAGAAAATAGAATAAATAGGGGGCTGGACAGGATGGAGGGCAAATATAGTTAAGTCTTTCACAATATGACTGTTAAGGAAGTGTTTTGCATGACTACACATCTATAACCTATTTAGAATTGTTTCCCTTCTCAATGAGGGTGGGTAGGGAAGGAGGAAGGTAGAGAATGTGGAACTCAAAGTTTTAAAAACAAATGTTAAAAATTGTTTTTATATGCAAATGGAAAATAATATATACAGGCAATGGGGTACAGAAATCTGTCTTGCCCTACAGGAAAATAGGAGGGAAGGGGATAGGAGAAGAGGGGTGATAGAAGGGAAGGCAGATTGAGGGAAGGAGTAATCAGAATGCATGCTATCTTGGTGTGGGGGAAGGGGAGAGATGGAGAGAAGATTTGGAACTCAAAATCATGTGGATGTGAATGTTGAACACTAAAATAAATAAATTAATAATAAAAAGCAAGTACCTCCCATGTGGTATGATCAAAGCCAGTAGTTTGGCCCATAGATTCACTGCACTGTGGTCAGCTAATATGGATGATGTACTAAACAGGAGGGAACCTGACTCAAAAGCTCTTTAAGGACAGAGATTTTCATCTTACATAGAAGTCTTTTTATACTTTTCTGTATTCATCACATTAATTTCTTACAGCACAGTTAACATTCTACTGCATTCACATACCATCATTTTTTTTGGCTACACCCCAGTCATCTATACCAGGGCTTCTTAAACTTTTTCCATTCATGACCCTTTTTTATGTTTCTGCAGTGTTTGTTGGTGTTATGTGGATTGAAGGCATGAACAGTACAAAGTGCACAAGCTTTGTGTTCAGAATCAAGGCTGAAATAAAATTGGTAATGCAACAGAGGCAAGCACTGCCAGAAACACCTTGGATTCATCAAGCAATTGATTTTTAATTAATTTTTGGTCATTGCATGTTCAGAAACCTTTTACTGTTGCCAATTATTTGCATCTGGACCCATAATTTAAGAAGCGCTGATCTATAGATATACCCTGAAGCCAGCTTGTATAACGAAAGCTAGACGCTTTACCCCTTAAAGTGCTAAGTCCTATAGTCCAAGAACTGGAACTCCCAGACTCAACATGAATTCACCTGGTATTTCAGTGGTCTCTACTACCTTAAGCGGACACAGTCTAGGCTTGAACTTCCAATCAGATTCCTGGTGCTTCTGAAGAAGGAAGAAGAATTCCTCAACAGAGAAATTTTGGACTATGATATGCTATCTAGTGATGCCACCAGTAATAGGTAGAACTCTTCTCTGGGAGTAGAAAACCATAAGCAAATTTAGATGGTCTAGTTAAGAGAAACATAACTCTCAAGTTGGATCTGACTAAAACCCTCATTATAACTTCCCCAATCCTGGTATGTGCTGCAAAGTGTCATTGAAGCAACATGAGTTTTTGAGCTCAGACTAAAACAGATACCCATGGATCCTTGCCATACAAAACCACAGCCACATTGCAATGACAACACAAGGGCATCTCAAGACCCCAAACTGTAGGGAACACAACTGCATCACTGGTAACTTTCAGTCTCCAGAAGTATTTCCTCTGTGTGCATGTACTCTACAGACTCTGACCAAAAAAATGTTCTTCCTTATCACCACATTCTTTCACATCAAGTGCAAGTCAGTATCCACATCTTGAGTGAACCCCTGCTCTACTTTCTGGTGCAAACCTGCAGCAGAGAGGTGCTCCAGGGAAACCTTCCTTGCCCAATACACACCACCACCTGAATTTCCTTCTTCCCCTGATCTCTATATTATTTGGATACCACCCTTCTCAAACCTCCACTAAGTCTGTTCTCAGTCTTCCTTCATTCTGGAGGAGGAAGACTGCCCATCCTGCTGCTTTGCATGCCCCCAAGAGGAAATGCACTATCACTGACAACCAACAGTTCACTGTTTAGGGAGCTCAGTAGCTGCCATTCTGCTAGGCTGGTGATGATTGGTGCTGCTCTTGTGAACTTTTTATAGATCTTCCTTCTTGCCCTTCTCCTCAGAGCTATGAGTCTTGCAGATGACATTCCACTTTTTGCCTTTGTCCTCTTTTTCTCAGCATCTCTCTCTCCACCTAAGGCAAAGACAAAAATCTAACTGCCCCTATGCAACATGTGCCAGGGTTTCTTCCTTGCAGCCATATGCAAATCCTCTCAGTCCAACTGAGGTTGGTCAAACTCAAAAATAAAAAGGTCCCTGCAGGTTGCATCTTGATTTAGGAACCCACAAATTAACATTTTCTGTGCTGTACTGTATTTTTATTTGTTTTGTTAAACATTTCCCAATTATATTTTAATATGGTTCAGGTGACATTGAAAGTAGGCCAGGAATTTGCTGCTACTGCAAAGTCACCCTACTCAGGGCACGATAGAAACAAAAACTCACAGTAATGTTGGTCAAAATTCAGAGATTCTAAAGAAAAAATACTGCCAATAGCAAAAAAAAAAAGTATAATTAATTAAGGGACCACAGTCAAAAGTCAGACAAGACAAGAAGCTTCTACTATAAATGAGGGGTGCAGCTAGGTGGCATAGTGGATAGAGTATTGGGCCTAGAGTCAAGAAGTTCTGAGTTCAAATATGACATCAACCACTTACTAGTTGTGTGACCCTGGGGGAAAAAAATTAACTCAGTTTACCTCAGTTTCCTTATTTGTAAAATGAGCTGGGAAAGGAAATGGAAAACCACTTCATTATCTTTGCTTAGACCCCCCCCCTTCCACTCCCACCACTCAAAAAAAAGGGTCATAAAGAATCAGACGTGACTGACCAACAACAACTATATATGAGAGCAGGTCTCATAGACTACAATATTCCAATAGTCAAAAAATGAAGGCATACCTTAGAGTTACTGCAGTTTGGGTCCAGACCACCACAGTAAAAACACAGAGGGAGAAGAAAAATGTTTCTTCAGAATCTTAATGTCTTTGAAGGATATTAAAGACCCAACATTAGGAAAACGAAGGACCAAAGCATGAAATAGTTCTGTTATGCAGATTTTAAGAAGGGAGAGTGAAGGAAAGGTAAAGGGAAAAAGAGAGTACGAAACTTGTTACTTTTCATAATCAGTATGTAAGAAGATGATTATGTATAAATTGAGGAAGGGATGGAATGATTGAGAAGAACTTCATTCTCATCTGAAATGGACAAAAGAGGTCTGAAAAATGCATGACACACACACAAATTATATTGAATTCAGGGGAAAAGTATAGATAAGGAAATGAGGTGGGGTTAGGACAGAGGATAATACTGGGAAGGGAATAACTGCAAGCAAAACAAACTTTCTGATGCGGAAAGGGAGATTAAAAATGAGGAAAAGAAAAGCAAAGAATAAGAATCTAAGGGAGATGGGGGTGTGTAATGTCATCAGCTGGGGAATGGCTGAACAAATTATGACATGTAAATATAATGTAATATGGTGTTGTAAGAAATGACAAAAGAGATAATTATAGAGGAGCTTGGGGAGTATCAACTAATTCAGAGTGACGTGAGTAGAACCAGGAAACAAATTTGTACAAGGAAAACAACATAGAGTAAAATAACTTTGAAAGACTTAAGAATTCTGATCAATGCAACAACCAATGATGAAATGTATTATCTATCTCCTGACTGAAGAGATGATGGGTTCAAGGTGCAGAAAGATGGATGGTCACTGTTTCAATTCATTTTGACTATGTTTATTTATTAAAGGGTTTTTTTTTTTGGATTTTAATTTAGCTGGGAAATTTGGAAGAGGAAGAGGTTAACAATAGCTCACCATGGAAATATTTTTAAAAATGAACAGAAGGTAACAGAAGTCCAGAAGGAAGTACAGACAAATAGGACTGTTCTGAAAGTAATCTGTGGAATGATATATTATAATCATATATATATAATACACGTACATATAGATAACATATATATGTGTATATATTATCTACATACATACATATACACACATACATATTTAAAGAAGCAGCATGAAATGGAGATTCATGTTTTCATATAAAATCCCTAGTTTCTCTTTATGTGTTCTGATTGGTATATGGAAAAGCTAAGTTCAGAATAAAATATAAAATAAAACCTAAATAGAGCTTATATTTTACTCTAGAGCAGTGGTTCTCAACCTTTCTAGTGCCGTGACCCTTTAATACTCATATGTGGGCGTATCTGCATATGGGCGGACCCTCTTGGAGATGGATAGAGGAGTGGTGACTTGGTCCCTAAGACCATTGAAAATATGTGTTTTCCGATGGTCATAGGCGACCCCTGTGACCCCTGTAAAAGGGTCGTTTGACCCCCAAAGGAGTCGTGACCCACAGGTTGAGAACCACTGCTCTAGAGGGAATAGAGAGGCACTAGAGTTTACTGAGTATCAGAGTGGTATTGCCAGATTTGAGCTTAAAGAGAATCACTTTTGTAGCAGTGCAGAGAATATACTAAAGTGGGAAGAGGTTTTGAGAAGATGAAGAACTGGTTGAAATGATCTGAGCAAGATATGATAAGGAGCTGAACTAAGGCAGTGAAAATATAAGGAGAGAAGAGATGGATATACAAGATCTTGAGGAGGTAGAAATGGCAAAATTTGGTAACTGTTTAGATATGTGAGATAAGGGAGAGTAAGTTAAGGGCTAGGGTTACAAATTTAGGAGCCTGGAAGAGTTTTGGTACTCCAACATGTCTAATCAGTAGCTAAATCTCATTGTTTTTACCTCCACCATATCTCTCATATCTATGTGGATATGATAATACCCTAAGGGGAGAGAGGAGTGGAGTCAAGATGACAGGAGTTTTACCTTCATTCCTTCAAATCCTCCAGACTTAAATGTAATTGAGAAAGTCAAGAAAAAGCCCCATTAGGTCATTTTTCCAACTAGGAGCTGGCCAGGAGCCGAACAATGGCAGCAGCATAAAAGGCAGAGCCAACAGTGGGCTTGGAGGTAGGTGGGAGGGAGAACAGCAGCAAAGACACACCAGCACCCAAGAATGGGAATGGGACTGAACATTAGGCAGAAAGATATCACAGTGTTGAGGTTTGGGGTGTAGGAGTGCTTGAGACCCCAAAATACCGATACGCCAGGTCCTGCCAAATGAATTTGACTCAAGCCTTCTCTCAGCCAAAAAAAAAAAAGTTTATTAAAGATTCACCATATTGGGAAGATGCTTAAGGAACTAAGCATTTGTGATGCCTGTATTGACAAGTGGGCCAGAACAATCTGACAGAGACTGAGTCTGAGCTAGATTGAATCTGAGACCCTTCATGGAGGCAAGATGGATCTTATACACAGAAAGATTGTGGCTAGGTTAGTTTAAGGGTAACTGAGTTTGTCATAGATATTTTTATAGGATCAAGGGTGAGAGGTAGCTGAAGGCTACCTGGAGATAACAGACAATGGAGGGCTAGGCTATGTTAAGGGTAACAGAGATTTAGTCATGGTGATAATGGAAGGCTTATGGCCTCTGGGGAATGCCAGATGAAGTGGGAAGATTCAAGGGGGTTTCCAGAGCTTATACACCATCAACAAGAGACACCTGTATTAATTCAAATCTGGCCTCAGGCTAGCTATGGGATCCTGTGCAAGTCACTTTATTTTCATCAGTTTCTTCATTTATATGAGCTGGAGGAAACGGCAAGCCACTCCACTATCTTTGCCAAGAAAATCCCAAAAGGGGTTATAAAGAATCAGATGTGATGGAAAAACAATAGAATTTGTCAAAAATTAGAAACTAAGAGGATACTCATCAAATGGGGGTCGGTTGAACTAGGTATGATATATGTATGTGATGGAATACTATTGTACTATAAGAAATGATGAAGAGAATGGTTTCAGAAAAACGTGGAAAATTTGAAAACAGATACAAAGTGAAGTGAGCAGAACCGAGAGAACAATTTTCATAGTAACATCAGTATTATAAAGATAAACACCTTTTCACAATAAGTGAAATACTTATTAACTCTCAGAAACACATTTATACACTATAGTTCCAAAAGACTCATGATGAAAAATGCTATCCACCTTGAATAGGAAAGGTGAAAACTTCTCAGCCCATAAGTTTTCTTGTGGGAACAAGCCGGAGTTTCAGCTTCCCCCTTCCCTCTTTTTCCCCCCTTCTTTACTACTACCATATCAGCATTAGGCCCCTTCAGGGGTTTATGAACTCCGCTCTTGCTTGTGAATTTTTCCCCTCCCTTTAGCATGTGCCAAATAAAGACATGAACAATACTTTGTTTCCCTGCCCACCTCCCAGCCAACAGAGGATAGTGGCAGGCTTCTTTGTTCCTTATCATTGGAGGAGATTTCACGCTCAGATTGTAAGCCGGCCTCCCAGCCAGTTGGGAGAAGGGATAATGGTGGAAGGGAGCTTGACTGCATTAGGGTACATATTCTTGTTCTCTCTTCTGTAACACGACTCCTCTCCCTGATCCGTCATAGAGATGACTGCCTTCTTCTCATGGGGGAAGAGTATAAAAGTTTCTTGTTTTTATTCTGAGAAATCTCTGTGTTCTTGGTTAAATTTTGAATGGAGTTTTTCACCCCACACAACCTTCAGAGAGATAACTGATGGACTCAGTGTAGAGACTAAAGCAGATTTTCTTTCTTTGTTTCTTTGTTTGTTTGTTTGTTTCTTTGTTTGTTTCTTTTATTTCCCTTCCTTCCTTCCTTCCTTCCTTCCTTCCTTCCTTCCTTCCTTCCTTCCTCCCTCCCTCTTTTCTTTTTCTTCTGTCTTCTCTTTCTCTTTTGTTTTTTTGTCAGAACATGGCTAATGTGGAAATTTGGTTTGCATGACTTCATATCTGTAATGAATTTTGTATTTCTTGCCTTCTTGATGGGTTAGGGGCAAATTGGAGAGGGAAGGGAGAGAATCTACAACTGAAAACAAAATTCAGTGTGACAAATTATACCTGTAGCGTTTACCTCATGATGTTTGGTGAGGCTTAAATTATATAATGTTTATAAAGAACTTCTAAAATCTTAAAGCCTTATAAAAATGTCAGCTATTGTTCATTTTGTTTTTAGCATTGGTTGGAGCCATTCTTGAATCACCTATTACAAAGAGTCTTGGGTTCAGGCTCCTGGGATCTCTCCATGGAGGTCTGAGGAGAGATGGTGGAGGTTGTAGTTTGAATTACTCCTATTTCTCCCGCAGGATCCCTTGTTGTTTCAGCTAGGTTGGCCTGCCTGCAGTTGATTAGCAGTGGGTGGGGATGGCTGGCTCCTTTTCTACATGAGTTATTGCCCCACATGATACTTGTGAGAGCTGGGCTGACAGCAAGACTGGTGGTCTAAGAGGTCCTGCTTGTCCTTATCTGCCTGCTGGTGGTAAACAGTCAGTACTAGAAGCAGTGCTGGTAAAGAAGGTGGGCCTCTTTCTCCCCTAATGATGTCTACAGTGACTGGACCAGAGGATGGAAGTTTAGGAGGCATTACTATTCCTAAGGCTTTTGGATTCAGGGTCCTGGGCTTGAAGGTGCCATTACTATATTGTAGCTCACCTACTGCTTGATAATTGACCTCACTATAGCTCTTGACTTTCACAAACTATATTTTCTTTATACGAGAATAACTTGCCAGCATAGTAGCCTCTATCTCTAGTCAGTCCTTTCCCTGACCCCATTGGCTGAGCAGGTCCAGGAGGAATAGCAGTACATAGACTGAAAAATCCAGCTAGCTGGAACTATTTCAGGAACTCTGTGCAAAGGGTGACAAAGTACTTTGATGGACATTTTAAGGATGACAAATTAGCTCAGGGCTGGTTACGCAGTATGCATGTCTCTTCAAAGAGCTCCAGTAGAAGTCACTAGTCATGGCTGACCAGTGGAAAGGAGGGAAAAAAAATGAGAGGTACTTTCTCCTCTGTGTAGCTATACCTGGCCGTACCAATATATTCAAACAGAAATTTTAAAAGTAGAAAAAGTAAAACTGGGGGCAGCTAGGTGGTGCAGTGAATAGAGCACTGGCCCTGGAGTCAGAAGGACCTGAGTTCAAATCTAGCATCAGACACAACTCAAAAAACTAGTCGTGTAACTTAACCCCAATTGCCCTGCATTCCCCTCTCCAAAAAGAAAGAAAAAGAAAAAATAAAACTGCATGGGTATTACTAGTATAATGGGGGACAAGCAGATATGCCAAGAACAATGCTCAAAGTTTATTACAGACTTGGAAACTATAGGGCAGGTCACTTAACATAATATGACAAAAGTAATCGTTCTGTGTTTGGAGAACTCCCATGACTAGTATTTGTTGGTGAGTAAAATGAAGAAGAGTTGCCTCTATTTCTACAGATACAAGGTTACCAACATATTTACCTTTTTCTGCTGACAGAGGAGCTACTCATATTGGGGATTCCACATTCGATTTCCCAGTGTCAGTAGCTGAGTCTTCATTCTTCAGCTCTAGATCCTTTCTGATTTCAGAACAGCACTGGCTGATGAAAGAGCTGCTGTGGTCCAAGAGAAGACCTGACCTGGACACACCTTGCTTGGTACTTACCAGGAACAGTAAACAGGGAATGAAGAAGTTGAAGAGGTCCCATAGCAGGGCAGACAGCCAGAAAATGAGGACATATACGCCAGTCACAAACTGGATGTGCTTCACTCTATTTACTCTCTCACTGACAGTCTGGATGGAAAAAGTACTGGCCAAGGTGGACAGGCCAAAGCACAGGCTAATGGCAATCTGATATCCTTTAGAATTACTGCAAGAGATGGGACATGAAAGACATTAGTTCATGTGGATAGTAGGAAAGATTCCCAGTTACTACTTTCCCAAGTATACATAAATAGATGAATAAATCACTAAGAATAGAGAAATAACACACAAAAAGTCCCCAACCCCAGGAGAAGGATAGTCACATACTCAAGAAAGATATCATTCACTTTATTGAAGACAGTGACAGGCTGAGGCTTGTTGGCCACCATGATGGAAGCACTGGGGCCAGAAATCAGCATAAATAGGATATTGTCCACAACTGCAGTGGCTATTGCGGGTGAATGGTATGCCTGGTTGTTGAACAGAGCAGTCACGATCAGCTTGCGGTTATCGACTTCCAGGGAAATTGCAACAATACAGTGTTTAATACAACTTTTACTTTCAACCAGGAAATCTTCTAGGTTACCTAAGGTGGAAAAGCATTACAGGTAAGTCAGGCTATATGAATTATAGAACCCTTATTATGTTGGATTGGATAAAAAAATGGAAGATACAATATCTGTCCTCACATAAACATTCCTTCATCAGTGACTGAGCTGCTAACTTAAGGCTACATAAGGTTAATAACAACAATAAGAGTGATAACTATATTTATTTATATAATGCTTTAAGGTTTTAAAAGCATTTTACAAATATTATCTCATTTGATCCTCACAACCCTAAGAAGTAGGTACTATTATTGTCTCCATTTTACAGGTGAGAAAACTAAGGCAGAGAGAGGTTGTGACTTGCCTAGCATCATACAGCTAGTAAACATCTGAAGCCACCTAGCCATTCCAAATTTAACTCCCCAGGTTAAAATTCCTATGACATAGAGAGATATATTCATAAGCCTCGTTTTTTTTTCTGTATCTACCAAGAGAACCAAGATTACAATGCAAATAAATCAAAGAGAGAATTAGCATTAGTGACACCTCTAAACTGTAATGATAATGGAGGACCCGGTGACTCTTTCTCATTGTCCTGTGAAGATCTATAGCCTGCTATTATTGGTGGTTAGCCCCATTGTGTCACTGTTCCTGTCTCTAATGAAATGTTAGTGGAAGTACAGATTTTCATTAAACAGTTTGAATAATTTCTCAGTCTCTGGCTATACTTACAATGAGGAAACAAGGTGACTTAACAGTTAGACAGCTTGACCAAGGGCATATGGTAACTAACCAATACGGTAATGTTTCATTAACATGACACATTGTACTTGAAATGCCATATTGCGCCCAAAATGGCCCTGAACTTCTTTTTTTCAATTTCACAAGTATTACATCCATACATTGCAGGTAGATTAATTTATTAAAATTTAGCATGTCTATTTTGTTGTCTAAATACACTATCTTTTCTATTCTTTTCTTTCAATTTCAATGACCTCACTAATCTGCTTCAAATTGTATACCTCTTCTGTTTCAGTTACAAGGCTCTATTCTCAAGTCCTCTTTCTTTACTGACTCCCTAACACTGTAAAGAAACTATTATATAACTTGGTTTAAATCCTTTCTTTTTCAAAGGTTCAGGAGTTAAAATGACATGACTTCTCTAAGAATATTTACCTGTGCCAAAACAAAATTTCCAAAGAAATCAGGAATCATCTTAATTATACAATAATGGCAACTACAACAAGGATTAAAAAAAAAGGATTAAAAAATGTTATCAGAAGGAAGGGAAAAGGAAGAGGATATTATATGAAAATTTGGTTAAATGTTCCCTAATTTGGAAAGAATTATCACAGGGCTTGGGGGTAGGGGAAGTACTAATGAGTTTATCAAAGATTTCTTTCTCAGTGAATACTGGATCTTGGAGGAAAGAAAGACTGCATTAGATCAGCAGAATATAGTCATAGTTAAGGTTCTTTTACTAGAATACTCAAAGCAATTCTTCAAATAATTTAGCAAGGCAAACTGGTTGCAGAGGTTCTTGACCTTTTTTGTGTCATGGCATAAATCTCTTTGGCCGATGATGAAGCCTATGAACCCGTACTCAGAATAACATAGTTAAATGCATACTACAAAATATACAGAATAAGAAAGGAAACCAATTATATTGGAACACATTTATCAAACCAAACAAGTCCATGGGCCCTAGGTTAGGAAGTCTTGGAGATTTCTTATACCAAAACCTAGCAGTTTAAAAAAGCTTTTAATAGACTGGCAGCCAGAGCGATGGTGTTTTCCCAAGTATGGCTGCAACAGATGAGATAAATTTAATTTCTTGGGGGGAAAAAGGGACAACTAAGATTTAATTAAGCAGCAATTGATAAGTAGAGAAGAGAATGAATGGATTACGACATTATTCCTATTTCCTTTGAATTTTGCTACTACTACTTAGTTTTATCTATTTCTTTAGAGTTAATTAGTCCTTATGACTATTTTAACAAATAACTGACTTTGTGGAAGGAGCTAAATATAATGGAAAGGATACTATACTAGGAGCTGGGAAACCAGCATTCTGATTCCACCTTGACCACTAACTTGTAGTTAGTAGCTGTGTGAGCTCTAGTTAACAAATTATGCTTATCCATATTGTGTGCCTTTAAAAGTAAATAACTGGTCTGTGCAGGACTTTTATGGCAGATATCACTTAGTCACTTATCATAAGGGATCCTTTCTCAGCCTTCTTTTAAACTTTCTCCCTGCCCATCACCTAGACCTATTCAATAAATTCCAGTGGCTCCTTATGACCTCCAGGATCAATTATAAAATCCTTTATTTGGCTACCTGGGCCCTTCTTCCCTTCCCAGTCTTCTTATATCTTATTCCCTTTCCACATACAAAGTGACCCAGTGACATTGGTCTCCTTACTATTTTGGTAGTTGCTGAAGTCTTTACTTTTTATAATAATATCATCTGTGATGTTGTTTAACTATGTATGTATTTCTCTCTGAGTTATTTTGAAAACTGATCCTGCAATGCATTCAAAATTGTGTCATCTATACAGGGTTTTACAGCTTGAGGGAAAAGGGCCTAGAAACGTAGCTATGGTCAGTTTTCTCCTATGAGAGTTCACACAGGCCTGGGATGCCACCAGTTCCCCCAGCTCCCAATTTGGAGTGACTAACTCAAGCTAAGTGTCAGGGGTCTATACAAAAGGAAATAGGCTCCCAATAGCAGGAGTGGGGGGGATCAAACAATGAGAAAGAAGTCTAAAAGAAACCGCCATGAATAGGAAAAAAAAATGAACAGGAGGAAAAAAGACTGAAATAACAAAAACATTAGAAATAAACCTAAATCCCAAGCAAGAAAATTAACAGGGTAAATCATACATACAGAAGGAAAGATAAGATTTATTTCCCCAAATCCACAAAACAATGAATAAGTGAACCCCAAAAGTATAAGCAATCAATCAATTAATTGTAGCATGCTCTCTGGTCTTCCTCTCCCAACACCCACGTACCCTGGCAGGTTAGGTTCCCAGAGGATCAGTGAGTATCACCCTCCTGAACCCATCCTTGCCAGGGTGAGTGGGAGTTGGGAAGATGAGCTCAGAGAAAATGCTATATAATCAATCAATTTAAAAGCACTTATTAAAGGCTTATTAATGTGTTGTACTGAACTAAGTGCTGAAGAAACAAAGAAACAAAAAAGCAAAGGAACTGACATTCTTATGAGCAAGACAAATACATGTGTAAATAGGGACTTACAACATACATACAGATAAAGGAATTTCCTTCACATCTCTCTGCTCTTGACTCCAAAAACAGAATAATAAAGTTTTATTTTAGAAAAAAGTTAAATAACTACAGACTCACAAAAATTCAAGTCAAATTAGAAAATATATGCATTTACATGTGTATATATGCATATGTGTGTGTATGTATGTATGTATATTCCCTAGCCATCGGATCTGTGACTCCGGAATGAACTGATCCTGAGTCAGTTCATTTAGCCTTCACACTTACTGTTTACATTAAACATACTTAGAAAGCAGAAGACTAATACGCATCTTATATTTAGGATCACTCAGGTTACATACTGTTCTGTTCTTGGGAGACCTTGCATCCTGCATTTAGGGTCTCTCAGGTTATATAGCATTCTGTACTTGAAATACCTTGGATAGCTAGAGGTTCACGAAACACATTCTTACAGTCTGGTCATACCTACTATCTTAGTCCATACAATCATGTCATTGGCATATGGTAGGTGGCTGAAAGTTGGAGGAATGCTTGCAGTCAAATTGCTTCCAGTTAGTACTGGGGACAGAGGTCAAGAAAGTCGTACTTCTTTTACCATGTTTGTATTCCACCTTCTGCTCTCCGTGCTCCTCCCCTCCCCCCCAGTCCAACTTCTTTTCTTTTCTTATTTTTTTTGCAGGGGGGGATGCAGGGCAATTAGAGTTAAGTGACTTGCCCAAGGTCACACAGCTAGTAAGTGTTAAGTGTCTGAGGCTGGTTTTGAACTCAGGTCCTCCTGACTCCAGGGCCGGAGCTCTATTCTTACTGCACTACCTAGCCACCCTATCCAACCTCTTTTCAAGTGGTATGATGTGCTGTGGCAGAGAGAGCACTGAGTTTGGAGTCAAAGGAAGAATTTAAATTCCTGGTACTCTGGCTTGCTCTCTGGGTAACTTTGCAAGTCATTTAATCACTCTAAACATTAGTTTCCACGTCCCTTCTGGCTCTAAGTGCTATGATTTCATGATATAGACAATTGTTCACACCATCAGACATTGATCGCATGATTCTTACCTGGGAATAATTTGGGATGTTGTCCTCTACGCTTTAGCATAATATTCAAGTATTCTGAGCTCTTTTTAATCAGAGATGTATTTCCAGAGACAGAAAAAGGCACAATGGTTTTGCCATATTCACTCAAATCCAATTTCAAGACTGAGCTGTCTTGAGAATTTAAAGAATTAAAGCTACTGAACAATAAGGAAGCGAATACCAGAGGTGCCAAAATGTTCATCAATGTCATCTTCCAGTTGCGCCAACAGTACATAGCTCTTTTGTTGAACATGGCATGGAATTGCTGGCAGTAGAGTTTATACTAGAATAAGGAAAGAGATACACAGTCATTACAATGGTCTCAGACATAAGTGAGCCATTCAGCTTGAAGTCCTTTTCAGGCTGAGCCTGTCAGTCAATCAATTGATAAACATTTATTAAGCATCTACTACATGCCAGGCACTGTACTAGGTTTTGGAAATACAAACATAAACAAGAAAGTCTCTTCCCTGAAGTAATTACAATCTAAGAGTAAAGACAACAAACAAACAAAAAATGAGCTAAAAAGAAAGAAGGTAGGGAAAGTTTGTAGCATGGGGGCATGAGGAGTGTAGCCAGATAGGAAACAAAGTGAGGAGGAACTCTCAGTCTTCCAAGCAGAGGGGCCCCAGGGTCAGAGGGTACTGATGAGGTGTCAGTCCCAGGGCTGATGTAGTCCTGCAGAATGAAGAGGTTCCTGAGCTCCAAAATTTCCAATCTCTGCATAAAATGCTGCTAATTATTTGCCGGTGACATTTTCTGTTGTTCTCTCTATCCTGCCTCCTCCTAGTAACTATATCTATATCTATATCTATATATCTATATCTATATCTATATCTATATCTATATCTGTATCTATATCTATATAAATAATAACTCTACCGTCACCATCATGTTATATTACTGGCAAATTCCTAGAAAAAAATAATCTAATCAACCAATCAAATTATTAATGAGATGTGTCAGGAACTATGCTTAGTGCTAGAAATATGAAAACAAAAATAAAACAGACTACCTCTCAAGGGATTTACATTCCAAGAGGGTAAGTGAAATATATGTCTGTGTGTTTAGATGAGACATGTATAATGGATGAAATAGATACAATGTAACCTTGGGGTGGGAAAGGCATTAGCAGTGGAGAGGTGATCCAAAAATGTCTCATGAAGAAAGTGACAATTGTTGAATTGAGTCTTGAAGGAAACCAGGGATATACTAAGTACCAAAACTGAGAAGGTGATGAATTTCAGGCGTGGGGGATTATCCATGACAGCACACAGAGAGAAAAGATGGCATGTTGTATGTGAGGAATAGTAAGACCAGTTTGGCTAGACTGTAGAGTGTAGAAAGGGAAGTAGCATGTAGCTGAGAAGGTAAGGCTATATGAGGAAACAAACAGAAATTTATACTTCATCTTAAGGAAACAAGAAGCCACTAGAGTTTTTGGAACAGGTTGTTGAGTGGATGGATGATGTGGTTAGATCTTCTGCAGGGGTGTGGCAGGACTGGAGTAGGGTGATAGTAGAGGCAGGGAGTCTAATTAGGAGACCATTGCAATAATCTAGGTCAGATGATGAGTGCCTTAACTAGGCTGGTGGCCATGTGAGTGAAGAGAATGGGAACTATATTAGAGGTTGTGGAGATGGAAATGACAAGATTAAGCAACTGACTAGATCTATGGAAAATGCTTGTGGGTGAGGAGTTTGGGATAATTTGGGATAATGTTATGATTCTGAACCTGGGTAATCGGACAGATAGTTGCTCCCTTGACAGTATTAGCAAATGTAGGATAAGTGGTGGGTTTGGGTGTGGGGGAAGACAATGAGTTTTGTTTGTACCTGTTGAGTTTGAGATGTCTTTAGAATGTCAGGTTTGAAATACCTCCCTAACTTCCTTTCCTAGTATCTATATATATAGAAACTATAAAATAATTAATTCATTACTCAAATTTTTCCTTTCAAGTGATCTGCTAAATCATTACTCAGAATTCAGTAAGCTGAATTTTGCTTCAATCAAAAAGAAGTCAAGGGCTAACTAGAGATAAATATATTGTAAATTTTTCTAAAATATACACATATGTATGAATGGATGTATATATGTGTATATAAACATATATATACACATATATACATATGTGAATGGGCCCAATTTTCCTTAGGGTTACAGTATTTATAATTAAGTTCAACTTCTGTATAGTAAACTTCCTTAAGCTTCAAAGAAGGGAACCATATAAACTTTAGGGGATATTATTATTCCTAGGCTTAAAATAAACTAATTATTGTAACAGGGTGTTACAG
This sequence comes from Pseudochirops cupreus, assembly GCA_028627135.1. NCBI lineage: Eukaryota > Metazoa > Chordata > Mammalia > Diprotodontia > Pseudocheiridae > Pseudochirops > Pseudochirops cupreus. Next base: position 333,946,653 of record CM053580.1, read on the forward strand.
GTGTGTCATACCTGTCTCCCATTAGGATGTAAGATCTCTTAGGATGATGACTATTTTAGTTTTTGTTTTTACATTCCTAGCCCCTATAAGATTGGGGCGGCTAGGTAGTGCGGTGTATAGAGCACCAGCCCTGGAGTCAGGAGGACCTGAGTTCAAATCCGACCTCAGACACTTGACACACCCTACTAGCTGTGTGACCTCGGGCAAGTTACTTAACCCCAATTGCCTTGTCTTCTGCCCTCCCCCCAAAAAATACTTATTGAGTTAAAATGGCTGCAGTTTAATGGGTTGGATAAAAAAAAGTGTACTTGTCTCCAAGGAGATGCTTTTACACACTTGTTTACAGGAGTTTGTTGCTAATATTTACTAGGGCTGAGAGTGATTTAGTTGATTTCCAGATGTATTTTTACTGCTTCCTGGGTCTTTTCGGATGGGAAATGGGGAAAAAGCAGTTAGTATATATCCAAACCAGAATAAATAATAGAGTGTACAGTATTTTAAATAGAGCTGTATCTTTCATTGCTGACATCTCCAAATTTTCTAGACTTTAAAACATACCTTATGCCCTAACCAAACCTAGCAGGCTTTCTGTCCCAAGCAATGTGCTCACCCCAGTGTTGATCATTGCAGGATTGATAATCTGTATGTTTTTGGTCATGAAATTGCTAAATGGACTCCTTTTCCAAATAGGATGTTTCCTAGTGATTGATTGTTTTCTTGTTATTTCCTCTTCCTTGTTGTGTGAAGAAGAAAGTAGGACTGATTGGAGATCCACATGGGCATCCATCAGTTTACCAACCCTGTACCAAAAAGTATTTCATTATAATTACAGCTTAAATATATTTGTCTTTTAGGAATATGAATCAACATAATTGATAAAATATTTGAGATTCCTCAGAATGATTACTGAGTAGGATAAAGGGACACAGAAGACATAAAAAGGAGATCCCTTTCAAGACTCCTGAGGGAGCTAACAAAAATGTTAGCATTTAGCAACAAGCTCTGAGGTGACACGTAAGGGAAATGAAAAATTCATTAATTTTCAATGGCATAAAAGGATACATATTCACGAGATCTTGTGACACAAAGCTGGGAATCTTGGGGCACAGTGGTGTTTACTCAAATGATAAGGCTCAAATGATTATGTATCTTTACTTTTCAATCTCCATTAAATAATAAAACCCATATGGTGAGATTGCTAAATAAACATTATACTGGAAAGAATTAGTCACATAGGGATTAGGGGCAGAGCCAAGGTGGTGGAGTGAAAGCAAAGACATACTTGAGTTCTCTCACAAATTCTTTTAGATATCTCTAAAAGAGTGAATATGAACAAATTTGACAGTGGTACGATCCACTGGGAGACAGAGTGTGTCAGATTTCCAGCCCAGGAGAGTCCAGTTGATCAACAGGAAAGCCCTGTTGCACTGGACTGGGAAAGCATAGAGCATGTGGGTCTACATCTGATCACAGTGGGGGCTCCGGCAGGCTGAATTACTGGCACCATGCTGATTACTAAACCTCTTAATGTTGGATGCTGTCTGTTGGAGTTGAGTGAGACAGAAGTGTAAAGCCTGTGGCAGTGGCAACAACTACTTCTGAGGCTATTAGCCCACAGACTAAATATTTGAAAGTCACCTACTTGAATATCTGGGAGCCAGGGGATACTGAACCCCAAGGGGGTGGAGCTGGTAAGTACCAACACCAGGACCCCAGGCATGCCTTCATACAGCCAGGGAAATTGGTAGATACCAGTGCAGATGACAGCTGAAGCTATCTGTGCTATAGCACAGTCCTAGGAGAAGAGGAGACTTCCAGTGGCCAGATCACTCCTCCCCCACCTCACGCCGTGAGCTTTAGTGCAACCCTGGGGAAACTCAGAAAGACATCACCTGGTCACAATCCTTGGCACACACCAGTCAGTTCTAGCTCAGTACCAGGCCCCTAGCTCCCAGCACGAGAAACTTGGAACAGAACTCCCCTCCCCCACCCCACCCACATGCCCCAGAAACATAGATCCACTTCTTTTTGCTTTTTAGAGGGAGGAGGAAGGGCAAATGTGGTTAAGTGACTTGTCCAAGGTCACACAGCTAGTAAGTGTTAAGTGTCTGATTTTGGATTTGAACTCAGGTCCTCCTGACTCCAGGATCAGTGCTCTACTCACTGCACCACCAACTGCCCCAGAGATCCACTTTAACAGCCAGGAAAAAAGGCAATCACAATGAAGAAGCAAAGTAGAAAAACAAAGACCATAGAATCCTACTATGGAGACAGGAATGAGCAAAATGCAAACACAGAAGAGGACAGCATTGACACTACATTCACATCTGAAACCTCAAAAGGAAATATGAATTGGTCTCAAGCACAAAAAACATTCTTGGAAGAGCTCAAGGAGGATTTTGAAAACCAAATTAGAGAGGTAAAAGATAAATTGAGCAATTATTTTAAAAATACAATGGACAAAATGGAAAAAAAATTCACGGATGAGAACAAATCTTTAAAAAGTAAAGTTGGTGAAATGGATAAAAGTATACAGATCTTAACTGGAGAAAATAACTCCTTGAAAAGTAGAATTGGCAAAATGAAAAAGGAGGTACAGAAGCTAATTGAAGAAAACAATAAAAGTTAAAATTGGGCAAAGCAGAAATTAGTGACTCTACAAGGCATCAAGAATCAGTCAAACAAAATCTAAAGAATGAAAAAATAGAAGAAAACATAAAATATTTCATTTGAAAAAAAAAACACTGACCTGGAAAATGGACGCAGGAGAGATTATTGGTCTCCTGGAAAGCCATAATGAAGAAAAGAGCCTGGACAGTATCTTCCAAGAAATCATCAAGGAAAATTGCCCTAAGGTCCTAGAATCAGAGGGTAAAATAGACATTGAAAGAATCTACTGTTAGTCTCCTGAAAGAGATCCCAAATTGAAAACTCCAAGGAATATTGTAGCCAAATTCCAGATTTGGAATGTAAGGGAATTCCCCCCTGGGGGAATGTATCCAAACCAGAATGTAAGGGAATATTTGGAATATCTTAGTGTTGGATGCTGTCTGTTGGAGTTGAGTGAGACAGAAGTGCAAAGCCTGTGGCAGTGGAGGAGTGATCTGGCCACTGGAAGTCTCCTCTTCTCCTAGGACTGTGCTATAGCACAGATAGCTTCAGCTGTCATCTGCACTGGTATCTACCAATTTCCCTGGCTGTATGAAGGCATGCCTGGGGTCCTGGTGTTGGTACTTACCAGCTCCACCCCCTTGGGGTTCAGTATCCCCTGGCTCCCAGATATTCAATACATTCCCTTACAATAAGGGAATTCCCCCTGGGAATGGGAATTTGAAGATCTTCCCTGCCCTTTAATAGGCCTAGGGGATATTTGAAGACCTTCCCTGCTTTGAGGCTGGATATAATCACAGAGTACCTGTGATGGGAAGAGTTTGCTGAAGGGAAGAGTTTGCTGAAGGGTAGAGCAGAGCCCACAGGAAGTTTCCCTGCTTTGAAGATAAACTCTGTCCCCTAATAGGCTGAATGTAGTCACATGGAGCCTGTGGTGGGAAGAGTCTACTGAAGGGTAAAGCAGAGCCCACAAGAAGCTGGGAGTCAGAGCTAGACTAGATGTCTGTGGGAGAGGATGCTCAAGGAAGAAGTCAGATAGGCTTGTGAGGAAATAATGATCTTATATCAGTTTGTGGGAAGGTTAAAGGATGCTGTGGCATTCTGTGCTGTTATGGCTTGTTAACTTCTTTACTACTGTGATGGAATTGGCTTACTGGTTTTGAGATTTGGTTTTCTGTTGTCTAAATAAATGCTTTCCTTCTGTCCTCTATGTGGAGAGTTTATTATATTTTGTGATCAAGTACCATGCGGGAATATTTATGGTCACAGTCTATCATGATTGCGGGTGCTGTAAATATTGCATTGACACTACAGGAGAAAATACTGCAAACAGCCAGAAAAAAAGCAGTCAAATATTGTGGAACTAAAGTCAGGATCACACAGGACCTTGTAGCTTCTAGGATCACACAGGACCTTGTAGCTTCTACAGTTAAAGATTGGAGGGCTTAGAATATGATATTCCATAAGGCAAAGGAGCTTGGACTACAACCAAGAAGCAAGTACCCAGCAAGACTGAGCATAATCTTTCAGGCAAGGAGATGGGCATTCAATGAAATAAGAGACTTCTAGACCTTCCTGATGAAAAGGCCAGAGCTCAAAGGAAAATTTTATTTTCAAATACCGGAATCAAGAGAGGTATAAAAAGGTAAACAAGAAAAAAAAGAGAAAAAAAAGCTTTATTATTCAATGAAGGCAAATTGTCTATATCCCTATATGTGAGGATGATATTTATTAATTTTGAGAGTTTTTATTTATTTATTATGACATTTAAAAAGGATATACATAGACAGAAGGTGTGGGTATAAATTAACTGATGTGATGATAAAAACTTAATTAAGGGGTGCAAAAGGATTGTAATGGGAGAAAAGGAAAGGTGTAGGCAGGAAAGCATAATTATATCACATGAAGAGGCACAAAAACTTAATACAGTAGAGGGAAAGAAGGGAAGGAGAAGAGCATCATTTGAGACTTATTCTCACTGGATTTGGTTCAAGGAGGGAATAACACACTCTGCTAAGCATATAAATCTAACATGCCGTAAGGCAGTAGGAGGGGAAGGGGGAAAGAAAAGGGGGGAGTTAGAAGGAAGGGAATAACTAGTAAGGGAAAAAGGTAAGAAAAAGGAGGAGGGCTGATAGGGAGGGAATATTGAGTGAGGCAGTGGTCAAAAGGAAAACTCTTTTGAGAAGGGGAAGGGAGAAGGGAGAAATAAAAGCATAAATGGGGGGAAATAGGATGGAGAGAAAGACACAGATAGTAATCATAGCTGTAAATGTGAATGGGATGAACTCTCCCTTAAAATGGAGACAGATAGCAGAATGGATTAAAAACCATAATCCCACAATATGTTGTTTACAAGAAATACATTTGAAACAGTGGGAGACACACAGCTTAATAGTAAAAGGCCGGAGTAGAATATATTATGCTTCAGCTAAAGTAAAAAAAAAAAAGCAGAGGTAGCAATCCTAATCTCAGACAAAGTAATAGCAAAATTAGATCTAATTAAAAGAGATAAGTAAGGAAAGTATATCCTGCTAATAGGCACCACGGACAATTAAGTAATATCATTACCAAAGATGTATGCACCAAGTGGTATAGCATCCAAATTCTTAGAGGAGAAGTTAAGGGAGTTAGAGGAAGAAATAGACAGTAAAACTATACTATTGGGGGACCTCAACCTCCCCCTCTCTGACCTTGATAAATCTAATCCCAAAATAAACAAGAAAGATGTTAAGGAGGTAAATAGAATTTTAGAGAAGGTAGATATGCTAGATGGGGATAAAAAGGAATATACCTTCCTCTCAGTGGTATATGGCACATACACAAAAATTGACCATGTACTAGGACATTAAAACCTCACAATCCAGTGCAGAAAGGCAGAAATATTAAATGCATCCTTTTCAGATCATGATGCAATAAAAATTATATTAATAAAGGGCCATGGAAAGATAGATTAAAAATTAATTGGAAACTAAATAATCTAATCCTGAAGAATAAGCAGCTCAAGCAACAAATCATAGAAACAATCAATAATTTCATTCAAGAGAATGACAATAATGAGACAACATATCAAAACTTATGGGAAGCAGTGAAAGCAGTTCTTAGGGGAAGTTTTATATCTCTGAATGCTTACAAGAATAAAACAGAAAAAGAGATCAATGAATTGGTCATGCAATTGAAAAATCTAGAAAAAGAAAATCCCCAATTAAATACTAAATTAAAAATACTGAAAACGAAAGGAGAGAGCAATAAAATTGAAATTAAGAAAACTATTGACCTAATAAATAAAACTAAGAGCTGGGTTCATGAAAAAAAGCAATAAAATTTATAAAACTTTAGTCAATTTGATTAAAAAAAGAAAGAAGAAAACCAAATTAGCAGTATAAAAAATAAAAAGGGTGAATTCACCTCCAATGAAGAGGAAATTAAAACAATAATTAGGAATTATTTTGCCCAATTGTATGGCCCTAAATTTGACAATCTTAGTGAAATGTATGAATATTTACAAAAATATAAATTGCCCCAATTAAGAAAACAGGAAATAAAATACTTAATACCATCTGAGAAAAAGAAATTGAACAAACCATCAAGAAACTCCCTAGGAAAAAAATCTCTTGGGCCAGATGAGTTTACAAGTGAATTCTATCAACATTTAAAGAAAAATTAATTCCAATACCATATAGAGTATTTGGGAAAATTGGGGGAGTCCTACCAAATTCTTTTCATGATACACATATGGTACTCATACCTAAATTGGGAAGAGCCAAAACAGAGAAAGAAAATTATAGACCAATTTCCCCAATGAATATAGGTGCAAAATTTTTAAATAAAATATTAGCAAAAAGATTACCACAACTTATCACTAGAATAATACACTTTGATCAGGTAGGATTTATTCCAGGAATGCAAGGCTGGTTCAATATTAGGAAAACTATCAGCATAATTGAGCATATCAAAAGCAAAACTAACAGAAACCATATGATTATCTCAATAGATGCAGAAAAATCTTTTGATAAAATACAACACAATTTCCTATTAAAAACACTAGAAAGCATAGGAACAAATGGAATCTTCCAATGATAAGTATCATCTACTTAAAACCATGAGCAAGTATGATATGTAATGGGAATAATCTAGAAGCATTTCCAATAAGATCAGGGTTGAAACAAGGATGTTCACTATCACCCCTGTTATTCAATTTGGCACTAGAAATGATAGCTTTAGCAATGCGAGAAGAATAAGAAATTGAAGGAATTAGAATAGGCAAAGAAGAGACTAAGTTAACACTTATCAAAGAAATTTGCTGCACAGATTCCCCCCCCCCCCCCGCACACTTAACTGTTTCTCTTCTAATGGAAATACTCCTTTTTTGACAAGACCTGAGGAGAAAACTCGAAAATAATTTGGAAAAAACCTGAGTTTGGAGCTGATGTTATATGCCAAAAGAAGTCTAAATTAGGTATGCAATCTGAATATTAAAGGTCATGCCATTAAAAAATCAGAAGAAAATAAGATCAGTTGTTTTTCCCAATTGTAGCTTAAGGAATATTTTTAAGTACACAAGGGAAAGCAAATACCATAAAAGAAACAAGAGAGAAATTTTGAGAACATAAAATTAAAAAGCTTTTGCCCAAATAGAATAAATGAATACAGAATGAGAAGATAAAGAGTAAAGGAGAAAAAATGTTTGTATCAAATATCATGGGTAAAAGCTTGGCATCCAAAATATATAAGGAACTGACACAAATATATAAAACCAAGAACCATTCTCCAAAGAACTGGTAGTCGAAGGATATGAACAGTTTCCAAAAGGAAATTGCAAACTATAACAGTTATGTGAAAACATGTTATAAATCACACATATTAAGAAGAATGCAAATAAAAACAATGCTGATATTTCATCTCATATCACTTAAATTTGTAAGGATGACAAAAATGAGAAGACTGGAGGGGCTTTGGGAAGACAGGCACATGATACATGGAGATGTAAATATGTGACTTGGTCCAATTATTTTGGATATCAATTTGGAATTATGCAATAAAAATGAGTTAACTTTTCATACTCTTTGACCAGTAAACCTATCCCTAATCATATACCCTCAGTGAAGTCAAAGACATAAACAAAGGCTCGCTACCTATCTAGTTTTTAACTGTAGTTCTCTTTCCAGTAGGAAAGAATTAGAAACAAGATGGGTGTCCATTAAGTGGGGAATGGCTAAAACAAAAAATGGCATACGTATGTAATGGAATATTATTGGTCATAAAGAAATGATAAATATGAAGAATCCAGAGAAATTTGTAAAGATTTGTACAAAGTGATGGAAAGAGAAATAAAAAGTATTAACATTTTATGCTGTACAATATATACAATGCCTACAACATATGAACTCTGAGTAACAGAAAATCAAGTTATTTACTCAGGAAACCCTGAATAACAGAAAACCTACCACTATTAGGTAGCAGAGAACAGATATTGAAACATAACTTGACTTTCATGACAAAGGGTTTGGGGATCAGATTCTCTCACTGTGTCATATGTTTTGCTGAATTGATTTCTTTATCACAAAGAAAGAGTCAATTTGGAGGGGATGGGCTAGTAAGTAACTACAATGAAAATTTAAAAAATTAAAATGCATTTTAAGAAGACATAATTCAATTTAATTCAATGAACTTAAGCCCTTACTATGTGTCAGGACTGTGCTAGGGACACAAAAGAGACAAAAGATAGTCCCTACCCTCAAGGAGAGTAAAATCTTATGGGTGAAACCACACATAAATTTCTTAATATATATTTTTATTTTATTAAATATTTCCCAATTACATGCAAAACACCTCCTTTTAATATTCATTTTTAAAAACTGTGAGTTTAAAATTGATTTACCTTTCTATTTCTTAGCAAGTATGAGACTTTTCACAAATACTACTTTGTAATGTAGTTTGAAATCAGGTACTACTAGGTTGCCTTCCTTCACATTTTTTTCCCATTAATTCCCTTGATATTCTTCATCTTTTGGTCTTCCAGATGAATTTTGTTACTATTTTTTTTCCTAGAAGTATAAAATAATTCTTTGGTAGTTTGATTGGTATGATACTGAATAAGTAAATTAACTGAGGTACAATTATGTTTTAAAATACTGACTCAACCAAAGCATGAGCAATTAATATTTATCTCATTGTTTAGATCTGTCCTTATTTGTGTGAAGAGTGTTTTGTAATTATCTTCATATTGTCCTTAGGTTTGTCTTGGCAGGTAAGCTCCCAAATATTTTATATTGTTTATAACTATTTTAAATGGAATTTTTCTTTCCATCTTGCTGCTGAGCTTTGTTGATAATACACAGAAATGGTGATGACTTACATGGGTAATTGTTTTATAATCTGAAACTTTGCTAAAGTACATTGTTTCAACCAGTTTTTTTTAGTGGATTCTCTAGGGTTCTCTAAGAATACGATTATACCATCTACAAAGAGTGACAGTTTTGTTTCTTCATTGCCTGTTTTTATTCCTCCAATTTCTTTTTCTTGTCTTATTGCTATAGCTAATACAAAATCAAATAATGGAGGTGATAATGAACATCCTTTCTTCACCTCTGATCTTACTGGGAATATTTCACATTTATCTCCATTAAAGGTAATACTTGTTGTTGTATTTTGATAAATACAACAGAATATTGTACTCTAATCTTTCTGTTTCTTTAACATAGTTGCTACTAAATCTTGTGTGATTGTAACCATGGCTCCATAATATTTGAATGGTTTCTTATTGGTTGCTTGAACTATTTTCTCTTTGCCTGGAAGCTGAGAAATTTGGCTATAATATACCTGGGAGTTTTCATTTTGAGATCTCTTTCAGGTGGTGATTGGTGGATTTTTTTTTTCAATTTCTATTTCACACTGTGGTTCTAGGATATCAGTGCAATTTTCCTGGATAATTTCTTGAAATATGATGCCTAGGTTCTTTTTTTGATCATGTCTTTCATGGAGTTCAAAAATTCTTAAATTATCGGTCCTGGATCTATTTTTCAGGTCATTTTTTTTTCTGATGAGATATTTAACATTTCCTTCTATTTTTTCATTTTTTGGATTTTGTTTTATTGTTTCTTGACATTTCAAGGAGTCATTAGGTTCTACTTCCTGATTCTAATTTTTTAAAAATTATTTTATTCAGTGAGCTTTTCCCCATTTTTTCCTCTTTCCATCTGGCCAATTCCATTTTTTTGAAGTGTTATTTTCTTCAATATTTTTTTTGTACCTCTTTTACCAAGCAGTTGATTCTCTTTTCATAATTTTCTTCCTTCATTCTCCATTTTTCATATAATTTTTCTTCGTCATTTTCTTTTGATCTTGAAAATAAATTTTTTAAAAAAATCTCTTCCAGGAATTCTTGTTGGACTTGTGTCCAATTCATATTTTTTTCTTTCAGGCTTTGCTTGTAGTTTTTTTGAATTTATTATCTTCTTCTGTGTTTGTCTTCATATTCCTTGTCTCCAGAGTAACCTAACCTATAATAGATAATGGTCAGTTTCTTTTTTGTCTGTTTGTTTTCTCGTTTTTACAGCCTATTTCTTGACTGAATTTATTTTAAAATTAGGCTCTGTTCTAAGTGGGTGGGGGTGGGGTGGAAAGGGGCACTGCCCCAAGTTTCAGACTTTTCACACTTCTGTTTTCAGACCTAGTTCTAGAAATCCAGAAGGTTTTGGAGATTCAAAGGTGGTGTTATCAGGGGAGAGTTGGGGTTATTGTTCTCCTGGTCTGTGCTCTGGTCCCTACCTTGGAAGGGTCTCTCTTGGGATTGCAATTGATACAGCTCTTCAAGATTCACTTGGGACCAGAAGAGATACTGCTCTTCAGTGTCTCTGCTCCTTCTTCATCAAAAGTGCTTCTCTCCACCCTTGAACTATAAATTGGATTTGAGTATAAGCAATGGAACGATCTAGCCCTACTATCCAGATTTAGCACAGGAGTCCTCTGTAATCTCTTTTTGACCAATTATCAGATCCACTTATCCTCTATGGCTTAAGAATTCGCAAAGGTGCTGCTGCTTCTAATGTCCCCTCCTCATCCCACCATTGATATTTCATCCAACTAGCCAGACTTCACCCCTTTGTCCAATTTCCTAAGTTGTCTTAGCCAGAAGAATGTCTCACTGTGACCTTTTCTTGGCTCTTTCACTCCAGAATCTGATTTGAGGAATTATTTTAAAGTTGTGTAGAAGGAAATATTGGGAGAGTTTGGCTGAGTGCTTTCTCTATTCTACCATCTTTGTTCCACTTTGCTCTCCTCCCCCCTGCCCCCTACAGACAAATATATACAAAGCAAACTATAAAAAAATAGGAAATAATTAACAGGGGAAAGGCACTGGACTTAATTAGTCCAGTTAGAGAAGGCTTCCTGTAGAAGATGGAATTTTAGGTTGCAACTTAAAAGAAACCAGATTAAGTCAATAGATGATGTGGAGAGGGGAGAGCATTCCAGACATAGAGGACAGAGAGAAAATAACTGAAGCCAAAAGATGGAGCGTCTTGTTTGGGGAACACCTAGTAGGCCAGCGTCACTGGGTTGAAGAGGATGTGTTAAGGAGCAAGGTATAATAAAACTGGAAATGTAGGAGGGGACTAGGTTATAAAGGGCTTTGAATGCCAAACAGAGGATTTGGTACTTACTCCTAGAAGTAATAGGAAATCACTAGAATTTATGAAGTAGAGTGATGACATGATCAGACCTGTGTTTTAAAAAACTGACTTTAGTGACTGAATGCAGAATGAATTGGAGTGGTGAGAGACTTGAGGCAGGCCGACCCACCAACAGGTTGTTGTAATAGTCCTGGTGTGCAGTAATGAGGGCCTGCACTAGACTGGTGGTAGTGTAAGAAAGGAGAAGAGTTTGTATTTAAGCAATGTTGCAAAGGTGAAATTGGCAGGCCTGGGCAACAGCTTGGAGATGCTGGTGAGCACTCAGAACTCTAGGCTCTGAACCTGAGGACAGAGGGGACGGCATTGCCCTCCACAGTAACAGGAAAGGGGGAGGGATGGGGTGGGATAGTTTAGAAGATGGAAAGAGAATGAGTTCAATTTGGGACATGTTGAGTTTAAGATGTCTACTGGACATCCAGTTTAAGATGTCAGAAAGACAGCTGTAGATAAACAAACACATTCTCTCAAAAGTAATAAGAATGCTGAAGGAACTCAAGAGCATTCCCTGTGAGGATGGATTGAAGGAACTAGGAATGTTTAAGCTCTGAAGAAAAGTAAAGGGGAGGCATAATAGTTGTTGTCAAGATAGAAGGTAACCTTAGAAGGAAGTACCAAGAAGAACCAAGCTACAAATAATCAGGAATGGCCTCCTGCCTGTGAAATCTGAGTTGAGTTTTAGGTATATTGTGCAAAGAATTGTTCAGCTATGAGTGAGACTAGATGGCCTATGCCAAAGGTGGGGAATCTGTGGCCTCAAGACCACATGTGACCCTCTAGGTCCTCAAGTGTCATCCTCAGACTTAATCCAAACTGCACAGAAAAAAATCCCCTAATAAAAGGATCTTTGTTTATAAAGTTTGGATTCAAGACAAAGGACTGCAGTTGAGGACCTAGAGGGCCACATGGGGCCTTGGGGCTGTAGGTTCCCCACCTCTGATCTAGGAAGTCTTTCTAAATCTTTAAAATTCTTTATTATCTGTAATAATAATTATTCTTACCTGTTGGTCTGTATATTTGCTTAACGGGTCATCAATATAATACATAAATTATTTTATTACAGAGAAAGGGAATGTCAGGGTATAAATTGTAGACAAATAGCATAAAGTTATTGGCACATAGATAGCTTTTAGCTTTTAGAGCAGTTTTAAAATTTATTCATCAGTTCTAATCAGAATTTTCTCCATAGCTCTTATGGCTACTTGAGAAAATAAGGTGTTTCCTACCTGTTTATAGGTACACACTGTAGTCCAGTAGAACTGAGCCCTGGTGCAGTAGCTGCCATGGATTCTGTCTGTCCTTGTACTTAACCCTGCTTTTAGGTCAACTAAGTGGCAAAATGGATAAAGTTCCAGGCCTGGAGTCAGGAAGACCTGAGTTCAAATCTCACTTCAGATACTTGCTAGCTGTGTGATCCCAGGCAAGTCACTTAACCCCATTTGCCTCAGTTTCCTCCCCTGTAAAAATGAGCTGGAGAAGGAAAGGTAAACCACTCCAGTATCTTTGTCAAGAAAACTCCAAAAGGGGTCACAAATTGTCTAATACAACTGAAATGACAGAACAAGAACCACATTCCTTTCTCCTATCAGTCTTTGCTCTTCCCCAAATCCACTCTCATGAGTTATTTCTCTTTTTTTAAACTTTTGTTTATTTTTAGTTTACATCATTTCCATGAGATTTTGATTTACAAACTTTCTCCCTGTCTTTCCCCTATCCACCACCCCAAAACAGCGATATCACTGTATACCCTCTCCCCCAATCAGCTCTCTCCTATATCCTCTCCCATCACCCCTCTGACTTTCTGGTAGGGCAAGATGGATCTCCCTACCCCAGTACCTGTATATTTTCCTCCTTCTTACTCCACCCCCCGCTTGTTCTATTCTCTACTTTGTCCCTGTCCCTTTACAAAAGTGTATGCTTCTAACAACCCTCCCCCCAAACCTGCCCTCCCCTCCATCATCTCCCCTCTCATTCCCTTCCTCCCTACTCTCCTGTAGGCCAAGATGCTCAATTTAGAGTATATGTCATTCCTTCCCTAAGCCAAATTCAAAGAGAGTAAGCTTGACCCATTTCATTTTGCCTTCCTGTTCTTCCCCTCCATTGTAACAATTATCCCTTGCCCCTTCTATAGGAGAAGATTTACCCCATTCAGTCTCTCCATGTCTCCTCTCATACTATTCCTCTCCTACCTCTCAATTTCACCTTTTAAAATATTATGCCATCCTTTTCAATTGATCCTGCGCCCTCTGTCTATATACACATATATTACACACACTCACATATGTATTCATATGCATATATATCCTCTTATATAGACATATGTGTATGTATACATATATACATTTATATTCCCTTCAACTCTCCTCATACTGAGAAAAGTTTCATAAGTTATAATTATTGTTTTCTCATGTTGGCATGTAACTAGTTCAACTTTGACAAGTTCCTTAAGAATTCTTTTCCATGTTTACCTTCTCATACTTCTTGTATTTGAATGTCAAATTTTCTATTGAGTTCTATTTTTTTCATCAAGAATGCTTGAAGTCCTCCACCTCACTGAATGACCATATTTTCCCTGAAACATTATACTCAATTTTGCTAGGTAGGTGATTCTTGGTTTTAATCCTAGCTTCCTTGATCTCCACAATATCATATTCCAGGCCCTTTGATCCCTTAAAGTAGAAGCTGCTAGATCCTGGGTTATCCTGATTGTGTTTCCACAGTATTCAAATTATTTCTTCTTGGCAGCTTGTAATATTTTCTCCTTGATCTGGGAATTCTGGCAGCTGGCTATAACATTCCTAGGAGTTTTCTTTTTGGGATGTTTTTCAAAAGGTGATCGGTGAATTCTTTCAAGTTGTATTTTGCCCTCTTGTTCTAAAATATCAGGGCAATTTTTCTTGAGAATTTCTTAAAGGATGCTTTCTAGGTTCTTTCTTTGATCATGGCTTTCAGGTAGTCCAATAATTTTTAAATTGTCTCTCCTGCATCTATTTTCCAGGTCAGTGGTTTTTTCAAGGAGATCCGTTTAATAGTTTCTTGATTTCTCATAAAGTCATTTGCTTCCATTTGCTTCACTCTAATTCTGAAGGAATTATTCTCTTCTGTGAGCTTTTGAGATTCTTTTTCCATCTGGCAAATTCAACTTTTTAAGGCATTTTTTAAGGTGTTATTTTCTTCAGTCAGGTTGTTGATTCTCTTATGATTTTCTTGCATCATTCTCATTTCTCTCCCAATTTTTCCTCCACTTCTCTTATTTGGTTTTCAGAATCCTTCTTAAGCTGATCTATGGCTTGTAGGAAGTCTACATGTTTCTTGGAAGCTTTTGGTGTGGGAGCTCTGACTGTGCTGTCTTCCTCCCATTCCATGCTTTGATCCTTTTTGTCCCCCAAAAAGCAATGTAAAATTCCATTGCTGGGTTTGCTTTGCTTTCTTTGCCTGCTCATGTTGCCAGCTCATTACTTGACTTTTAGATTCAGTAGAACTCTGCTTTCAGAGGGGAGAGCTCTGTCCCAAATTGCTGGGGTTTTTTGCAGCTGCCAGAGCTATTAGGAGGCCAAAATTTCTGCAGACCCCACCAACTTTGGCTCACTGATCACGCACCTCAGGACCACCAGCCAAGACTGTGATCCTGATCCAGGCAGCTCAAGGCAAGAGCATTTAGCTTCTGAATGATTGCTTGGCCCCCCTGCAATCTGCAGGCCGGGAGCTTCTGAAGCCACATGGAGGTGGCTGCAGGGCTGCTGCTTCAGCTGCTTCTAGCTCTGGGGCAGTCAGCTGGACCCTCTCCCCCGAATTTATCCAAGTTCTGTTGACCTTTCACTTAGTCCTTGCTGCTTATGGGCTGGTAATTCTGGAAAATGCCACAGCTGCCAGTGATTTGTGCTCCAGCCACAGTTTGTTCTGGGGGCCGTAGGGCTCCAGCCGTGGGTTCATGCTGTGCTGGTCTGGGCACCCAGTAGGCTGCAATGAACCCCTTCCCGTCTGTCTGCCAGGCTGCCTTCAGTGGGAGCTTTTCTACTCTTTAATTTTGTGAGTTCTGAAGCTTTAAAATTTGCTTTGAGTCATATTTCATAGGTATTTGAGGTGGTTATGGGGAGAGCTGCAGAGTTTTGCCGCTTCTACACCTCCATCTTGACTCCGCCCCCTCTCATGAGTTATTTCTATTGTTAAATATTTCTCAAGTGACTAATATATGCCGTCCCACACCCCACAATGATCATTTTACACATATTCTTTCTGAAGCTTCAGTTTTCTAAAAGCTGAAGGTTTTTACAGATGTCATTCTTTGTGGCCCTGCTACTCTCAGTGGGATAAAGAACTCTGGGTGATACAGAGCCCATGTATATTTCCAAGTCTTGTCTTCTCAAACAAATGCCAGTGTAAAATGTTATCACATGTAAAAACCAATAACATTTTAATTATTCTGTCCCTGGTTGGGCTGACATTTGTTCCCAAACCCACATTTCCCTTCAATTTCTCTCCTCCATTCATAATTATATCTTACGCCCTCCTGACATGCACTTTTTGATCCGGTACCACTTGCCAAGACACTCTATCTCTCAGTTGCTGGAATTCTCTCTGGTCCTCTCTCCTACCTGGAACATTCTCCCTCTCTTGTACCCTGACCACTGACCCTGGCTTCCTTTACCTTTTCCCTTTTTCTTTAGTATCCCCAGTGCTTAGCACAATTCCTAGCATACAGTAAACAATAAATATTTATTGCTTGATCGACCAATCATTAATTACTGACCTAAAGAAGACTTCTTCCATGGTTGTGACAGAAACTCCAAAGTTGGCAATACCCAGATCTTTTTGTTTGTTTTCCAGTTCACTAAACAAAGCTTCAAATCTAGAATGCAAGTAGCAGAAAGAGATGGCACACTAAATACATTTTTAGTCTTTTATTTTGGGTCCAAAATATATTTCTTCATGAAGGATTAAGAATAGTAGGTTACAACCAGTTTTCTGACACTCTGTATTCTCTGACATGGCTTTCCTTTAAAACAAAGTTCTACCAGGTCAGCCTGTCTTATTTCCTCATATTTTGCTTCAGTTTTTATAACTGAACCATTCCTACCTCTTATTTAAGCCCCTGGTCTGATTGTTCATTTGTCTCCATTTCACCTCTCATCCCAATTTTAACTTTCTGGTAGCTTCTTCCCTGTTGAAAGAAACTGCCAATCTTCTCAAATAGGCAAGTCCAACCTTTTCCTGAAAAGCAACTTGATTTGGCTGTTTGGCTTCCTGCCACCCAATTATAAAACACCTGCCATATTTTGTATACAATCAGTCAACCACCCCTAGGTGTAGTTCCTCTTTACAATCCACTGTGGATTTGTGAGCTGGAACTAAGTTGTCAGTAAATGCATGAGATTTTTATAGCTTATATATTTTCCTCCTAAATTTGGGTTATTTAAATTCTTTACTTCTTATTCTGTTAATCTGGATATTTTGTAAATATTCATTCATTTCATTTACTTTAACAGTTTTGTTAGCATGGTAGTGGGCAAAAGATACAGACTTAAAATGATACTTAACAACAATATCCTGAATAACAAGTGGATCCAAAAACATCATAGAAACAATAACTTTGTTAAGGGGTATGCTAATAAATCAATATATCAATATTTCTATGATGAAGCTAAAAAAACATAGAGAAAAAATTACATTTCTGAAAATATACATTGACAATATAGAGGGTGGAACCAAGATGGCAGATTAAAGTAGGGACTCTGAGCTCTCCCCCAAATCCCTTTAAAAATGACTCTAAATAAATTCTAGAGCAATAGAACCCACAGAAAGACAGAGTGAAACAAATTTCAAGGCCAATACAACTTGGAAGGTCAGCAAGAAAGGTCTGTTACACCAGGGTGAGAGAGAAGTGCAGTCCAGTGTAGACCACGCCAGTGTAGATGGGGCCACAACAAACCCACAATAGGCCTTAGGGTTACTGAATATGTGGTAGTGGTGGCAGTTTCAAGATCTCTCAGTTTATAAACACCAAAGATAACCTAGAAGGTCAGCAGGAAAGGTCTTAGCCCTGGCCATAGCAAATCAGGAACAGGCCT
This sequence comes from Pseudochirops cupreus, assembly GCA_028627135.1. NCBI lineage: Eukaryota > Metazoa > Chordata > Mammalia > Diprotodontia > Pseudocheiridae > Pseudochirops > Pseudochirops cupreus. The sequence goes on from CM053580.1 coordinate 333,964,021, forward strand.
TGGGAGTGACTGAATCAGTAGTGGCTACTTCTAGAGCTCTCTGCCCACAGATGGTAAGGGGTTTGAGATAGTCAGAAGGAGATTATAGGGGCCTTTTTACTAGCAGTGAGGCAGGGATCCATTGCTTTGTCGATACTCAGATCCAGGGGACAACCCTGGGTTGCAGTCCCAGTGTGAGAAACAGCAATAACACAGCAGAGTTTGACCACAGTGGATGGGGGAACCCTCCTTACAGGTTCAGGGCAGAAAAGAATGCTTCTGGTCAATGACAGACCAGAACACAGGCCAGGGGAGAAGTAAACACATCTCCTTACACCATTCTACCTTGAAAGAATGGAAAACTTAAAGGTCCCTAGAAGCATCTCTGAAAACAACTGCACAAAGCTCCTGAAACTTGGGACAATGTGCCCTCCAAACTGGAAGCAGAGCCCTACTTTAACAAAGAATTTTTAAAAAGTCAAGTAAGATGCTTAGAAAAGAGCAAACAACAGAAAAAAAGCCCTCTGACTATAGAAAGTTACTGTGATGACAAGGAAGCTCAAAACACACACTCAGAAGAAGACCATAAAATCAATGCTTCTACATCCAAAGCTTCTAAGAAAAATATGAATTGGTTGTAGGCCATGAAAGAGCTCCAAAAAGGATTTTGAAAATCAAGTAAGAGAAGTAGAGGAAAAATTGGGAAGACAAATGAGAGTGATGCAAGAAAATCATGAAAAATGAGTCAACAGCTTGCTAAAGGAGACACACACAAAAAAGATACTGAAGAAAATAACATCTTAAAAAACAGGCTAGGCTAAAAGGTAAAAGAGGTCCAAAAAGTCAATGAGGAGAAGTATACCTTAAAAATCAGATTTGGCCAAATGGAAAAGAAAGTCCAAAAAACTCACTTAAGAAAACAATTCCTTAAAAATTACAATGGAGCAAATGGCAGCTAATGGCCTTATAAGAAATCACGAAACAATAAAACAAAACCAAAAGAATGAAAAAAATAGAAGGCAATGTGAAATATCTCTTTGAAAAAACCACTGACCTGGACAATAGATCCAGGAAAGACAATTTAAAAATTATTGGACTACCTGAAAGCCACAATCAAAAAAAGAACTTAGAAAGCATCCTTCAA
>CM053580.1:333965643-333990734 GCA_028627135.1 Pseudochirops cupreus
TGCTTTGTCCCTGTCCCTTTAGAGAAGTGTGTGCTTCTAACAATCCTCCCCCCAACCTGCCCTGCCCTCCATCATCCCCCCTCTCATCCCTTTCTCCCCTACTCTCCTGTAGGCCAAGATACCCAATTTAGAGTGCATGTCATTCCTTCCCTAATCCAACTTCAATGAGAGTAAGGTTGACCCATTCCCTATTGCCTTCCTGTTCTTCCCCTCCATTGTAACAGTTATCCCTTGACTCCTTTATATGAGATGATTAACCCCATTCTGTCTCTCCCTGTCGTCTCTCATTCTATTCCTCTCCCACCTCTCAATTTCACCTTTTAAAATATCATCCCTTTCTATTAAATTGATCCTGTGCCCTCTGTCTATGTACACATATATACACACACTCACATATGTATTCATATGCATATATATCCTCTTATATAGACATATGTATAAATACATGCATATACACATACACATATATAATACATATATACATATACATATACATATACATACATACACACGTACATATATATATATATATACACACACACATTTATATTTCCTTCACCTATCCTCATACTAAGAAAAGTTTCAGAAGTTACAATTATCATTTTTCTGTGTAGGCATGTAAATAGTTCAACTTTGATAAGTTCCTTAAGAATTCTTTTCCATGTTTACCTTCTCATGCTTCTTGTATTTGAATGTCAAATTTTCTATTAAATTCTGGTTTTTTCGTCAAGAATGCTTGGAAGTCCTCCACTTCACTGAATGACCATATTTTCTGCTGAAACGTTATACTCAATATTGCTGAATAAGTGATTCTTGGTTTTAATCCTAGGTCCCTTGATCTCCAGAATATCATATTCCAGGCCTTTCCATCTCTTAATGTAAAAGCTGCTAGATCCTGGGTTATCCTGATTGTGTTTCTGCAGTATTCAAATTCTTTCTTCCTGGCAGCTTGTAATATTTTCTCCTTGATCTAGGAATTCTGGAAGCTGGCTATAACATTCCTAGGAGTTTTCTTTTGGGGATCTTTTTCAGGAGGTGATTGGTGAATTCTTTCAAGTTTTATATCAGGGCAATTTTCCTTGAGAATTTCTTGAAGGATGTTTTCTAAGTTCTTTTTGATAGTGGCTTTCAGGTAGTCCAATAATTTTTAAATTGTCTCTCCTGGATCTATTGTCCAGGTCAGTGGTTTTTTCAAAGAGATATTTCACATTGCCTTCTATTTTTTCATTTGTTTTGATCTGTTTAATAGTTTCTTGACTTCTCATAAAGTCATTTGCTTCCATTTGCTCCACTCTAATTCTGAAGGAATTATTTATTCTCTTCTGTGAGCTTTTGAGATTCTTTTTCCATCTTGCAAATTTGACTTTTTAAGGCATTCTTCTCTTCATTGGCTTTTTGGGCCTCTTTTGACACTTGAGTTAATTCATTTTTAAGGTGTTATTTTCTTCAGTCAGGTTTTTGAGTGTCTTTTCATGATTTTCTTGCATCATTGTCTTTTCTCTTCCCAATTTTTCCTCCACTTCTCTAATTTGGTTTTCAAAATCCTTCTTAAGCTCCTCTATGGCCTGTAACCACTTTATATTTTTCTTGGAAGCTTGGTTCAGGATTTCTGACTGCATTGTCTTCCTCCTGTTCCATGCTTTCATCCTTTTTGTCCCCACAAAAGGAATCTAAAGTTGGATTGCTGTTCTTGCTTTTCTTCCTTTACCTGCTCATGTTGCCAGTCAATTACTTGACTTTTGGGCTCAGTAGAACTTTGCTTTCATTGGGGAAAGCTTTGTTCCAAGTTGTTGGGGTTTTTACAGATGCTGGAGCTATTAGGGGGCCACTGTCTCTGCAGCCCCTACCAGCTTTGGCTCACTGGTCACTCACCTCAGGACCACCACCCAAGACCACGATCCCAATCCAGGCAGGTTAATGCAAGAGAACATAGCCTCTGAATGATTGCTTGGCCACCCAGCAATCTGCAGGCCTCAAGCTCTAAAGCCACCACATGGAGGCAGCTGCAGGGGCCACTTCTGCTGCTTTATTGTCTTGGGATCCAGTGGCCAGATCCCTTTCTCTCCCCCAAATTTAGCTGAGTTCCTTTGACCTTTCACTTTGTCCTTGGCTCTTATGGGTTGATGATTCTGGAAACTGCCACAGCTTCCAGCGATCCACTCTCCCTAATGCTCTAGCCACAGCTTGTACTGGGCGCCCTGGGGCTAAGCCATGGTTTCAGGCCAGGCTGGTTTTGGCTCCCAGCACTCTGCAATGAGCCCTTCCTGTTTGCCTGCTGTACTGCCTTCAGTGGGAGATATGTTTTTCTGTAATTTTGTTTGTTCTGGAGCTCTAAAATTTGTTTAGAGTCATATTTTATAGTTATTTGAAGTAGTTATTGGGGGAGCTATGGATTTCTCCTGCTTCTACACTGCCATTTTGACTCCGCCCCTTTCTTTTCTATATGACAAATATTGAAGGGGATATAGGAAAAATGAGACATTAATTCACTGTTGGTGGAGTTGTGAAGTGATTCAACCATTCTTCAGAGCAATTTGGTACTCTGTCCAAAGTGCTATAAAACCAAGAATATCTTTTGACCTAGCAATACCACTAGTAGGGTCTGTATCACAAAAGAGATAAAAGGAAAAGGACCTATATGCACAAAAGTATTTATAGCAGCTATTTTTGGGGGCAAAGAATTAGAAATTGAAGGAATGTCCATCAATTGTGGAATGGCTAAACAAGTAGTGATATGTGATTATTATGGTATACTATTATACTATAAGAAATGATGAGCAGGATGCTCTCAGAAAAACCTGGAAAGATGTACATGGGCTGATGCAAAGTGAAATGTACTGTGTACAAAGTAACAGCAATATTGTAAGATGATGCCTGTGAATTATTTAGCTTTTCTCAGCATTATAATGATCCAAGATGACTCTGAAGGACTTAAGATAAAAAATGCTATCCATTCCCAGAAAAAGAACTGATGGTGTCTAAATTCAGATTGAAATATATCTTCTTTTTCATTTTCTTTATTTTTCTTGAGTTTCTTTGGTCTATGTTTTCTTTCATAATATGACTATAATAGATATGTTTAAAAAAATACACAAAGGAGGAGAAATAGAGGAGGCAATTAAACAAAAAGCCAACTAGAAAATAAATCAATAAACAAACCTAACATAAGGATAAAGGACAAAGTCTTGAGGATATGAAGATGAATAATAGAAAGAAAAAACAAAACTAAAAAATTATTTCTTTGAAATGCTTGGAAGTAATGTGAGAGAAAGTGCTCCTAATATTAGGGAGGAAGAAGAGAGATGCAACATTACTGGGGTCAATTTCATGAGTGTCAGAAGATGAAAAGATATGAAAAATGAAATTAAACAACAGAGAAGAAATTAAAAGAATGAGCACATCTACTACACACGATTATATCCTATCAAAACTTAGAATTTAAAGAAAATGAATAATTATCTAAGAAATACCCAAATAATAAATAATAAATACCCAAATTTGAAAATGTCATAGAGATCTTAAAGAACACAATTAAAAAATGAAATTAAACTAGCCATAAACGAAAAAAAAAACAGTCTTGATGGATTTATGGTTGACTTCTATCTAAAATTTGAAAAGTTTAAAATCAATGCCAGAACATTAGTACTTGAAAAATTTTCTCAGTAATAGAATGAAAACACTCTACCAAATTCCTTGTATAAGAAAGGTATGATTTAATACGTAAATCAGATAGGAATAAAGCAAAAACAAACATATAAAACAGTGAGAGAGCTAGTATCACTAATGAATACTAATTAAAATTATACATGAAATTCTAGCAAAAAGACTATAGTATATTTAAGAAATATTCACCGTGACTAAATTGACCATAACATTTGGAAAAACAACATAACTCATACTAAAAACAAAACTATCCCAAACCACAAGATTATGTCAATATTGCAGAAATATGCCTTTTACAAAGTATGACACTCATTTATCACTTAAAAAACACCACAACCCATTGCATGTTTTGGGGAGAAGGAGTGGAGATATTCAAGGTTAAGTGACTTGCCAAGGACCACACAACTCCAAAATATCTGAGACCAGATTTGAACTCAGGTCTTCCTCATTCCAGGAGAGGTGCTCTATCCACTGCAGCATGTATCACAGTAGGTTTTTTTTTAATATATGCATTTTATTACAATCAAGGAACGAAAATGGCATGAAAAAATCCCTGAAGTCAAACTCTGGTCTCCACTTTTATAGTCAACAGGAGATAACACTGACAATGTGATTCATCCCTAAATCTTTCTCTCTTTTCTAAATTGTTGATTTGGAGGAAGAAACTCTCAGATGGTGATTTTTCTCCAAGATTATATTTATGAAAGTCAATGCATGCCTGGGTAGCCTCTTCCATCATTGCCATTTGAGAGAAAAGTTGTTTGACTGAATTGTAGGACGTAGGGAAAAAATAGTGAGGTTGGAAAGGTAGACTGAGGTCAAATTGTGACCTCTTGCCTTAAAAGCCAAAGAAAGAAGTTAATATTTGATATTTGAGGCAACTGGGAATTGATGGAGTTTACTGAGTAGGGAGATCCATGGTCAGAAGTATTCTTAAGGAAAATCACTTTGGTATCTGTGTGGAGAATTAATTGGAGTGACTTGAGACAGGGAGAACTATTGCAATCGTGTATGCTAGAAGTCACAAGGGCTAGAATTAAAGTGGTGGCTGAATGAACAGAAGGAGAAATAGAGAAGGGGAGAGAGGAAAAGAAAAGGAGAGAGAGAGAGAGAGAAAGAGAGAGAGAGAGAGGAAACGAGAAGGAAAGGGAGAGGATGAGGGAGAGAAAACAGGATGGGAAAATTGTGCAGATAGAAATGACAAAGTCTGGCAACTGCTTGGATACATAGGGTTAGGGAGTGTGAGAACAAGAGATAACACCAATGTTATGAAACCTAGAAGAATGGAAAGATAGTGGCACATAGATAAGTTTGGTAGAGGAATAGGTTTTCAGGGGCAGATAATGAGTTCTGTTTTAGACATATTGAGTCTGAAGTGTCTTTGAGATATTCGGTTTGAAAAGTCTAATAAGCAGTTGATGATATGGAACTGGATCTCAGGAGAAATACTTGGGCTGGATATATAGATGTAGTCATCTATAGAGAAATAATTAGATCCACAGGAGCTGAAGAGATCACTGAGAAAAAAAATAGAGAAAAGAAGGACCAAGACAGAACCAGGAAGTACACCCATAGTTAAAGTAAACAATATAATGGCTGCTGAACCAAAGAGGCTAAGGAGGCATGAACATAAAAGTAAGAAAAACCAAGAGTAGAATTACACTTACTTAACAGAGTTCTAAAACTGCTAGCAAAACATTAAAGCAAGATAGAAGATAAAGAAATTAAAGGCATAAACACAGACCAAGATGAGATGAAATTGTCCTCATTTATAAATAAAAATATTTACAAATAAAAACTCCAGAGAATCAGCAAAGAAATGAATTCAGACAATTAATGACTTCAATAAAGCAGAATATAAAATAAACCACAAAAATCAGAAGCACCTATAATTCAATTTAAATGGAACTTTCTTAGATTAATCAAGTATGGTTAATATTCAGTTTTTCACATTATTCTCAGCAATTAGCCAAATATAGTTATCCCTTCCACATTGTGACTTTTCCCATCATGGCTTTGATATATTGCAGGGTGGTATAAGAAATTAAATGGGAAATTTTGGGAAGTTTTGCCAAAGCTGCAGATGAAACGTGAAGGCAAGTAGGCAACACAGAAAAAGTTTAGTAATTCAGAAATGCATAAAATATATGTATGGTATTGTATAATAGCAACACATTTTATAATTAAATACCATCATAATTCAGATTTCTTCTCTGGTACAGAGGGAGGGTCAAAAAATTTTACACAGATTTTCTAGATGACAGGGGCACCCACGCCCCTAACCCCCACTATGTGGAAGGGATAACTGTATTCTGTTTTAGGAAATATTTTTTTCCCCTCTCCCTCTTAATAATATTTTTGTTTACTTTTATCCAGTTTGGAGGTAGGGATGAAATTTGTGGACTCTTTCCTACTCTTATGCTACCATGAAGACAATAGAAGCAATTTTCAATGTATGACTTGCCAATGTGCAAGTTTACTGCTTACTCCTGGGTATAAATATATATATATATATATGTATATATATATATGTGTGTGTATATATATATATATATATATGTATATACATATATATATCTGTGGCAGTAATGACACGATTCCTAGATTATCAGAAGGTACATATGCCAAACTGAGGAATCCAAGAAAGGCAACTAAGAACATTGAGCAGTAGAAACCCCATTAGGCTCTGAATTCCTACTTGTCTGTATTCTCTTTGGGTAGAACAAAAGATAACTCAGCTCCAAAGTCAGTCTCCAAAGTGGCGTTTGGTACATGTTGAAGAACAATTTGGCTAATTTGCTTTGCATCACAGTGAAGGTCCTTTACTATGATCATGTGGTATCCAGCACCTGAAAAAAAATTTTTTTAACATCAGATGAAACAACTGAATTCATTCCAATATTTTTAATAGCTCACACTTGGTCTCCTCACAGTTTGAGTAAGGTGAGCTCCTTAGGAGAGGAGAGATGGAGAATCTCCTTGTTGTTCTATGAAAAGACCTAGACATGGGGTCAGGAGAACTGAATTTGAACTCTGCAGCCACCACTCACCACTGACATGGGACCAAGTATGTGACCATGGAGAAATAACTCCACATGTATAAACCTCTGTTTGCTTATGGGTAAAATAGGGACTTTATCCACCTAGATAGAATTTCAGTGGTGAAAACCTTTTAGCACTTACATGTGAGTTGTTATTTTGATTTTGATGTAGAAATCAGGTTTCTGAAGTCTCTAAATCAGTGGTTCTCAACCTGTGGGTTATGTTCAATTTAAATACATCCTGCATATCAGATATTTACATTACAATTCATAACAGTAGCAAAATTACAGTTATGAAGTATCAATGAAAATAATTTTATGGTTGGGGATCACCACAACATGAGGAACTGTATTAAAAGGTTGTGGCATTAGGAAGGTTGAGAACCACTGCACTAAATGATACTAATGTGACTTCTACTCCTCAGGTGGGAACTGGCTTCAGATACCCTAACTTAGGGTTAGGATTCTCATAATCAAAAACCCATGAATCTATGAAGCAAACTCCTGTTATAGAAACCTGTACCTAATAAATGCTACAGTGAAGAGAGATATAGCTGGGGAAGATAGCCCCTTAGTTATTAACAAATGTTCCTAAGCTTGAGATTTATTCATAGAATCAAAGCAAACTCCTTGGTTTTCAAACTTTCTTCCCAACTGCAGGTATGGTTGCCTGGTTTAAAAACTTTTCCTCCTTTAATAACCAATCAACAGTCAATCAATTTGGAGATAGGAATGTATTCCAGGATAGCATAACAAATTGAGCAATGACAAAGAGGTGGGGACAAACATGTTATTTTGTGAGCTAGTGAAAAGTCCTATTTGAGTAGGACAGAAGGGTCTGCTGCTGATATAGTTGCTGGGGCAGGCATAAAGAGAGATAGGAGGTAGATGAGAAGAGTCCTGATCCATTAAGTTGTCTCAATATATATCCCATCTAATGAATAGAAGGGGTAGGTAACAGAAACCATGGATACTGAAGTATTAGAAGAAATATTCCGAAGTGTTTCTTTTTCTTTGGGGCAGCTAGGTGGTATAGAGCTGAGCCTGGAGTCAGGAAGACTCCATCTTCCTGATTTCAAATCCAGCCTCAGATACTTTGTGACCCCTGGCAAGTAACTTAAGTCTTTTTGCCTCAGTTCCTCATCTGTAAAATGAAGTGAAGTAAATGAAAAACTGTGACAGTATCTTTGCCAAGAAAACTCCAGATAGGGTCATAAAGAGTTGGACATGACTAAACAACAAAGTTCTTCATTTTTCCTTTAGAAGGAATAAAGAATTTCTTTAATTTGCTTTTTTGATGGCATTATAAGGCAGGTAGCTGGCAAGCTATCTCCATTGCCTCTTCAGGGAATGGGTTGTTTCTGAAGGGGGACCATGGGGCATTGCTGATCCTTCAGAAGTTGACTAAAGAACTTTACTCCTTCCAAAGAAAAAATAAAAAAAGAAACACTTCTTTCACTTCGCTGCTTATGTTTTCTGACTATTATATTTTCAAATTTCATCAGATGGGCTAGGGAGACCTTAGCTGATCAGGCTCCCTGGAGAACTCCTCAACAGAGTAAATAAGATTGGGGAGGTAAAGTTAGGTCAGATTATAGAGGGCCTTAAAAATCAAAGAAAAGAGTTTAAATTTAATAGAGCTAGGAACAGGAAACAATTGCAGATTTTTGTGAATAATAGACATATGATGAAATTAGTTTATAAATGTGGATGACCTTTTTGGAACTCCTCAAACAGAGCTTGGAAACAGAGCAAAGGGAGACAGGGACAGAGCTTAAAGGCAGGCAAGCTCTAGTCCTCTTTAAGCTTCAAACAGTTTAAGACTTCCCTGAGGGCAACTATTACTAACACTGACTTCACTTTATTTTTCGCTTGAATCAGATTTTGAAGGGACTATAGTGTGGAAGGGTAGAAAACAAACAAACAAGTAAGCAAGTAAGTAAGAGATGGAGAAGCAAGCGGTGTAGAACAAAAAATGTGACTTGAAAGATTGAGGAGGCTGACGGCAGAGCAGTTTAAATACTAAATTCTGAGTGTGATCAGTCAGTTACCCCTTCCCAGGGGCAGACAGTCATTAAGGAGCCAGAGACAGAATCTCAGATCTGACCAACTATCATCAAATTAAGAAAAATAGTTGTGGCCATTCTTAATGGGGAATTTGCCTCTGTTTTTATTTTTAGTAAACAGTACTTTATTTTTTCCAATTACATGTAAAGATAGTTTTCAACATTCATTTTTTATAAGATTTTGAGTCCTAAATCCTTCTTCCTTCCTTTCTCCTCTCCTCCCTCCACAAGATGGCAAGCAATCTGATATAAGTTATACATGTGCAATCATGTTAAACATATTTCCACATTAATCATTCAACTTGCCTCTTTGAAGAATAGTTCCAGAGACTGGCGATGACTTTATAAAGGTATTTCACCAGAAATCCCTGATGGATATTTAGAGATAAATGATGAACATTTAAACCAATGGCCTGTAAAGAGATATCCTGCCAGTTGTGCAAAGAACCAAACAATGGTTCAAATAGTGAACTTCACTTTCAGTGAAGAAGATTCTGTGTACTGTAACCACAAAGATTCACCATAGCCCTCTTTATCTTTGATGGTCACCAGCAAATCCTGGGATTCTATCCCTGGCTCTGAATTCAGTGACCACCTCTGTTACTGATGGTCAGCTCATCCCTCTTCAAACTTCCATGTCTCCCTGCTGACCCCACCCTTTCCATTGAAAACCTTGCATCATATTTTACTGGGGAAAAAATTAGGCCATTCACCAAAAGCTCCCTCTTCCTCCCCTTTTCTTTATTTTCTATCACCCAGGTACCTTTGGTCACTCTCCTCCTTCACCTCTGCTGATGGAATCCTAATAAAGCTGTCCCTCACCCCAATATTCTAATTTCTTTATGGGCCCCACAAAACAGCAGGCATGTCCTGATTTAAACATACAACCTGACTTTAGCCACAAAACAGGCCCCCAACTCAATACAGCCACTGTCCCTAGCTAGCCACTGCCCCCATATCTAATTCACATATTTGAACTGGTGTGTAATCTTGTATTCAACTACAATCACATCATCCATTTAGCCCAAGACAGAACCATAATACTTAACTATCCATCTTGACCAGATAGGACCACAAGAATTAGCCAATCAGAAAGCAGCATGACAAGGATGTCTGACCATTGAACCAAAAAAGGGACCCCTCCCCATTACCTAATCCCTTAACAAATCCCCCCCCCCGCCTTTTTAATATTCATAGTTTCTGTTGTGTAATCAGCATCAGTACACTACAAATTTGCCTGTGTTCTCTATTTTTTTCTTTCTTTGTTTTTGTAGGGGGGGGAGGCGGGGCAATTGGGGTTAAGTGACTTGTCCAAAGTCACACGGCTAGTTTTGTGTTGAGTGTCCGAGGCTGGATTTGAACTCCTGACTCCAAGGCCAATGTTCTATTCACTGCACCACCTAAACTGCCCTCAATTGCCTGTGTTTTCTTCCTAAATTGTTGATTCCTCTTGGAACTAGCCCACTTTATGAAAGACATTAATCTCAATAAATGCCTATACTTGGATTAGAGGTGGTCTGACTCTGAATTCTTTGGAGACGGTGCTGCCACAATTTTCCTTAGAGCTGCAGCACTGCCTCATGTGAAGAAGTGACCCTTCTCCCAGACAAGGTGAAACCTGCACAAGTGTTCCCACTCCATTGTGTCTCCACCAACGAATTGCCCCCTTTTGCACCCCCACTCTCTCACTTATCTTCAATCTCTCCCTGCCTACCAGCTCCTTCCATACTGCCTACAAATATCCTCAAAAAACCCTCATTTGATCTTTCCCATCCCTGCTGTCATGCCATATCTTTCCTGTCTTTTGTGGCTTAACTCTTTAAGAAGACTCTGTACTTCACCTTCTCTCCTCTTGGTCTCTTCTTGAGTCTCTTCCATCTGACTTCCGTTCTCATTCTACCCAAACTGCTCTCTCCAAACTCATCAGAGATAATATCAGAGATCAACTAAATCTAATGCCTTTTTCTCTATTCTTATTCTTGAGCTCTCCGCAACCTCCGATACTTTGGATCACGCTTTTCTCCTTGATTTTTTTTTGGGGAGGAAAGCTACTCTCTCCACCTACCTACCTGATGACAACTTCTAAGTCTTCTTCACTAGACCTTCATTCAAGTCATGCCCATTAACCTCTAGGCCATCTCCAGTCATCCTGATGAATATCTGGCCACTGGACTCAGATGGCTCTGGAGGAGAATATGAAGCTGGTGACTTTGCACAGCCCTCCCTCACTTCAATCCAATTCAATGCAAGTCATGTCATCATCTCCCTATGTTATGGTCCTCTTCAAGAACAAAGAACAAATCATAGTCCACTAACCACAAGACTTTGTCCCCTCTTCTCCCTCTATACTATTTCACTTGGTGTTCACATCAGCTCCCATGAATTAAATTGCCATTTTCAAATCTCCTTATCAAGCTCTTTGTTGACCTACAATCTCTCATCTCCAAATGCCTATTAGATATAGGAAACTAGATATCTCACAGACATATCAACATGTCCAAAGCTGAATTTATTAGCTTTTCCACAAAACCTTTCCTACTTCCAGACTTCTCTATTACTGTCAAAGACACCCCCATCCTCTTTGTTCCCCAGGCTTGCATTGCAACCTAGATGGCATCCTCAACTCTTGACTTCCCAACACCATCCTCCCCTTCCCAATCTGTTGCCAACGTCCATCACCTCTGGGATAAAATATAAATAATTATGCCTGGTGTTCAAAGTCCTTCATAAACACCCTCCCCCAACCCTTCCAATCTTCTTACACCTTACACTGTATTCCACTGCTCACTTCCTCTTTAATCCATTCACACTGACCCTTTTACTCTTCCTTGAACAATATTCTCTGTATCTCAGATCTGGACATTTTCCCTGGCTGTCCCCCGTTCCTTGAATGCTCTCCCTCCTCCACTCTGACTACTGACCTCCCTGGTCTCCTTCAAGTACCATGTAAAATTCCACCCTTCCACAGGAAGTCCTTCAAATCTCTCTTATCTTTAGTGCCTTCTTTCTAATGTATTTAGCTTGTTTGTCCATAGTTATTTGCATTCCATCTGCCCCATTAAACTGTGAGCTCCTGGACAGCAGAGACTGCCTTTTGCCCTTTTTTTGTGTCACCAGTGTTTACCACAGTGTCTGGCTGTGGAAGTGTTTAAAAATTCTTTTTGATGGACTGAATGCCTGAAACTTATGATGGTAGAATTCCTCAAATAGAATGCTGTGCTGACTCCAATCTCTCCTGTTCTCCACTCATCCACAAAGGTCTTTGTTCCACCCTACTTACTTCTTCATTTCTTGCTTGCTTGGCTTATTCTCTCTTACCTTACAGTCCCTTCAAACTCTGAGTCCAACAAATTAAAAAAATCCTCTGGTTAGTTTACTATCAACTAAATTTGAAATCCCTTCCAGCTTAGAGAGCCCTTAAAAGGGAGCTTATACACATCCAGGCAGTTCTGCTCTTGCTCCCTCTCTCTTTGCTCTATTTTCAGGGCCTTTTTGAGAAACTCCAAGAAAACTCAGCTACATAAGGAAGTCTGACATCATTGTCAAATGATGCATCATGAAGGATGCATCCAAAAGGAAAAAAGCTGGAGAGACCGTATTTGTGTTTGAGGAAGAGTGAAGAACCACAGCACTGCAGTTCCCCGTTGGCCATGATGGCAATGCGGTCACCCAGTATGTCAGCCTCATTCATGTTGTGAGTAGTCAGCACGATGGTGTGGCCATGTTTATGCTGCTGAAGAAGATTCCAGGTGATTCTTCTAGTGACTGGGTCCATCCTAGATGTCGGCTCATCCAGAATGATTACCTGCAGATCAGAAAGACATTAGTCAATGGTGCTGTGCCTCATGTATAGATCCTTAATGTGGATGGAGCCTACCTTGGTTTTGCTTTGCACTTTTAATTTCCCAGAAAGCTGAGCACAAGGCACTTAAATCACTTGCCCAAGTCCAGTCACCAAGATCAGAATAAGCTACAGTCAGACCCAGTAAAATACTAGGTCACACATATGGTCAACTTACTCCAATTATACCATGAAAGCATCTCTCCACTGAGGTCATCCTTGGAGCTCCCCTTTAGAGGACAACTTCATATTAGGTTCAGCTCACTTATTTTTATGTCAGTTGATTTTTTTTTCTGACCAAGCAGTGACAGGGATTCATTTTAACCACTTTCTGTACCTTAGAGTCTCCTAAGAGTGCAATGCTAAGGCTGAGCTTTCGCTTCATGCTTGCACTCAGTGACTTTGAAATGTCATTGCGATTTTCTTCCAAGCTGAAAAATTTCAGGGTCTGCTCTACTTCTTTATGGCATTCCTTCAGAGTCAATCCTTTCAGCTGAAAACATAAAAGAAAGCACCTACATGCCATTTCTGACTCTACTAGTCTTCTCTGTCTCAGAATGCATCTAAGTTAGCAATTGTGGTTTAAAAAGTACCTTCCTTTTAGGGAAATGTGGGCGCACTTTACAATATATTAGTATTGCTGGTAGCTTTTGTAACCATTCCAGATAACAATTTGGAATTATGCTAAAAGACTGACTCAAATTTCCATACCATTTTGCTCAGAAAATGCTAGGACTATAGCTAGGAGGCTAATGACAAAAGGACAACTCCATATTTACAGAAGCATTTCTGGTAAAAACAAAGAACTAGAAATAAGGTAGATGCTTACTGATGAAGGAATGGCTAAAAAAATTGGGAAACATGAATGTAATGGAATATTACTATGCCATCAGAAATGATGAATATGAGGAATAAAGAGAAGCATAAAGGGGTGGCAAGGTGGCACAGTGAATAGAGCGTTGGTCCTGGAGTCAGGAGGACTTGAGTTCAAATCCGGCCTCAGACACTTAACACTTACTAGCTGTGTGACCTTGGGCAAGTCATTTAACCCCAATTGTCTTGCCTTCCCCCCTCTAAAAAGCAAAGAGAGAGAGAGAGAGAGAGAGAGAGAGAGAGAGAGAGAGAGAGAAAGAAAGAGAGAGAGAGAGAAGCCTAAGAAAATTTATATGAACCAATACAAACTCAGGTTAAGTGGGAGCAGGATAACAATATATACAATGACTACAACAATGCAAATGGAAAAAAAATCCCGATAACAACAAAACAAAAAGTGAACTTTGTGCACTTATAATGACAAATCTTAGAGGAGGAAGACTATAGTTATGGAACATTGCATATAATGTCAATCTCTTTTAATGTTGGCTAGTTTTGCCAATTTTTTTCTTTTCTATTTTGTATAATTTATTTTAAGGAATGGCTCTTTGGGAGGGAGAAGAGAAACAATGGGAAATATAGATGAGATAAAAGCAAAGATTACCAAAGAGTTATTTTAAAAAATTTAAACACCATCAAATAAGAAATAAGAGACCTGGCACAATACCTCAGACATTTGAAACAGTAAAATGTGGCATTCTTCAAAAAAAAAATATGAACACTGAGTTTAAAATCTGATTTGCGCAAGTGACTGTGTAAGTACTGTAACATTACTGCACCAGTAACATGTTTCTTTATTACTGTTCTTTGGTTTTTGGTTTTTTTTTTGCTTTTTGGAGGGGGGATGGCAGGACAGTTGGGGTTAAGTAACTTGTCCAAGGTCACACAGCTAGGAAGTGTTAAGTATCTGAGGCAGGATTTGAACCCAGGTCCTCCTGATTCCAGGTGCTCTATTCACTGTGCCACCTAGCTGCCCCTATCACTATTCTTAATAGTTCCTATAAAGTGTAATTACTCTGAGGTTTTGATCCTATTAATCTTGCCACTTGCATGGTATTGATTAAAAGGAATTTATTTAAAAATCCCCACCCTCCCCATCTCACTTTGTCCTTCAGAAAATATATTTTTAAATGGAGCAAGCTTTCCTTCCATAGTCACATCACTCTAAACATTTTAACTGAGAAAAATAATTTTTTTTCCTTTCCTCCTTTGGAGATTAGGTCAAAGCTTCGTTCTCTGAAGGGCAAGATGGATGATAAGATGAAATTTCGGAATTGTTAATCCACCCAACTAGAGAACCTTAGAAAGAATTTAATCTAAGGTGAATTCTAGCCCATTGTGTTCCACCGAGGCAGGCTAGATTCTCTAAGGCTGGGGTTAGTGTGGCTTGAGATAGTTTCTCTTTGTCAATAAGTGACGTATTCAGTCAGGTCCCCCAGTCCCTCCTTAGAATAGGTCCACCTCTCATTATAATATTTATTCTCTAATCACTTGTTAACCAATCCAAGTTGAATGCAACCCTCAGGAACATCTAATCTTCTAAGAGTATTGAGTGGGTTCCATGAAGGGTCTTTGGCATTTGAGAATGCCACTTGCCCTTTTATTCATTATATGCTAACATGATTAATAAAATGATTAATTACCCAGAAATTAGGTCTCTTAAACTTCTTATGTCACAAAACTATGAGGAAGCATAATGCGGTGGCTGGACCAAAAGATTTGGAGTCAGAAGACCCACAGTTCAAATCCCCTATCTACTACATATTATATGATGGTAGATAAATGATTTAAGTACTGGCCCTAAGTTTCCTCATCTGTAAAATAAGAGGCTTGGATTAATTAATGGAACAATGAGGTCCCTTCCAGCTCTAAAGCTATATAAGAGAGGGGGAAAGTGTTTCTTTGGCTCACCTGAGCATAGAAATAAAGGTGATCAGTTACTGTCAAGTGATCAAATAAGATATCATACTGGGGGCAAAAACCCATGCTCTTCCGGATCTGAACCATGGCCTTGGATATCTCATACCCACAGATATATGCCTCTCCGCTTGTTGGAGGATACATACCTAAGACAAAACAAACAACAAAACATATCCAAAAAACTTACATTTAGGGAGAAGACATGTTAAGGTATTTTCCTGGGTTTAATACCCTTTTGTTTTATCTTGACAGATTAACTCCATTTTGAAACTCTACTACTAGAATGAATCAACAACATTCATAGAGTAGGTACTATGAGCAGAATACCAATAAGGTGCAAGAATGTCTCAGTTTAATGAAATGAGTTTGGGATCTGGAATCAGAGGGACTGGGTTCATGGACCCTTCTAAAATTCCCAGTTTAGAAAGGGGAGTTTTAGAAAGTACTTGAAAACCAAGAATAACATATCCAACAAAAATGAATATAGTCTGACAGGAAGAAAATGGATATTTAACAAAATAGAGGATTTCTAAACATTTCTAATGAAAAAGTCAGAAACGAGCAAAATCTTTGGAATGAAAATGCAAGAGGCAAGAGAAACACAGAAAGGTAAATACATTTGATCAGTAATAATGAATTATTTGAATCATAATTGAGGGAGAAAAAAATTGTCTTCTCAGAGCCCTAATGTCTTCAAGGGTCATAGAGAAAGATCAGTAAGATAGGCAAGAGAACTTGTGGGTGATTCTTTTCTGTTTGACAGATACATGGGAAAAGAAGGAAATTAAAGGAATAGGGAAATATATTAGAACAAAAAGGAGGAAAAAGGGGAGGGAAACTTACTATTTATATAATAGGGTTGGATGAGATGAAGGGTCTATAAACATCTAGGAAGGGACAAAGGAAATGGTCATTCAGTTAAACTCACTTTTACCAAAACTGGCCAAAAGAAGATTCAATGTAATCATATGCCCACATACACAAAGAGTTATGTGTCATTTCAATAGAGAAATAGGAGAGGACAGGGAAAAGGAAAAGAAGAATTTAAGAAGATGGCTGGGAATGAGTAAGTGAATAATCATAAGCAAAACAAATTCCTACACTGGAGTTTGGAGTTATGTGAAGGGAGAATTAAAGGAAAGAAAGAGTAATGATTTGGGGCAGGGTAAGGGCAAAAAAGAACGGAAACAGGTTGCTTTAATTAGAGAACACTTATGTTAACCAAACTCCATCTCCTTCTCTAGTTTCTTCATAAAAGGTGATGGCATAAGGAAATTACAGTAGCAAAGAAGAAATTATCTTTTAGATTTTGATAGGGGGAAGAATTCATTACCAAACAAGGAATAAAGAGAATGATGAAGATAAAAAGGAACAATTTTAATTACATAAAATTACAGTTTTTATACAAACAAAACCAATGTTACTAAAATTAGAAGGGAAACAGACAGATAAGAAAAACTCTTTCAAGCACATTTCTCTGATAAAAGTCTCATATCCAAGAAATATGAGGAACTGAGTCAGTTACATAAGAATAACAGCAACTCTTCAGGACTTGATAAAGGGGTAAAGCATACGAACAGACAGATTTCAAAGGAAGAAATCCAGGCTACCAACAACTCTATATAAAATTCTCCAAATCACTAATAATTAGAAAAATGCAAATGAAAACAACTGAGATTCTACCTCACATTGATTAGATTGGCAAAGATGACAAAAAAAGAAAATGATAAACAAAGAGGTTTACTAATGTACTGCTGCTAGAGATATGAATTGGTCCAGAAATTCTGAGAAGCACTTTGAAACTATGTACCCCAAGTCACAAAAAGTCACAAAAACCCTTTATTTCATTAAATATCCATTTTCTATTCTTTTGACTCAGTAAGACCACTACTAGGCCTATGCTCCAAAGAGGTCAAAGTAAGAGGAAAAAGACCCAAATGTGCAAAAATATTTATGGCATCTCTCTTTGTAGTAAAATCTTTTTATGGGACAAATATAGTCCTAATATACAAACCAGGCAAGGATAAGGAAAAGAAAGAGAATTACATATCAATATCTTTTATGAACGTATAAAAAAATTATTCACTACAATCAAGTTGAATTTATAGAAGGGATGGTTCAGTATTAGAGAAGTAATAAACAAATTAAAAATATTCTATACCACATAACTATATCAAAGAATTTATCTACTACAACCATGTAAATCTGAATGTAACCATGATCTCCATCTTCTTTACAGATGTTTGTGACAGGGGCCTGCACAGATAAATGTGACAACCCTCTCACACCACAGGTGTGGGGGAGGGCTACACAGGTAAAGGTAACAGCTCTCTCTTAGTGAAGCTGCTCTTTCTGATAGGCCCAGCATAACAGCCACATGTGCTTTGATTCTCTAGAAATGAGCATCCTAGTTGGATTATAAACTCAACATTGATGCAATACTAGCCCATTAAGTTTTGTAATTTCAACCTATCACAATTGACTTCTATTGTTACCAAAGTTTGTCTTTAAAAGGTAATCCATGCAATATGTATGTCTTATATGTAATAATAAAATCCTTTTGCTATATTTTCCTGAGCCTGACTGTTTACTAGGATGAAGCCCTAATGAAGATTTTTCCTTTCAACAATATCAACATATGCAGACAAATTTCTTTGACAAAGTACAATACTTATTTAGGCTATGAGTTGTACAAAATTGAGAAATAGAATCTTTAACTTTGATAAGCATAAAAAACATGAACATTTCCCTAAATGATGGACAAAAGAGAAAGAAAACTACACACAAAACCATGAATCTCCATTGTGTACAGCTTTTTAAAATTTCATATATTTCAAATATAACATGGTACTTTCATTACTACCATGCTTTTTTGTGTCCCCTTTAGAGCCTTCTTTTATTCTTTTCAGTTTTTTAAAAAATAATTCTGCTGTTTTCTTTCTTTTTTGGCTTAATATCATTATGACTATCACTCTATTTCTTCTCCAACTTTGCCATCCCTCAAAAAAAAAGTACCTTTATTGTTACAAATAATCACACAAACAAATCCATTAGTAGGCCATTTGTGAAAAAAAAAAGTTATGCTTCATTCTGTACCTTGAATCTATCACCTTTCTGCCAAGAGACAGGAAGCATGATTCATCAATTTTGTGGAGTCATAACTGGTTACTTCACTGATCATTGATCCTAAGTTATTTGCAGCTATTTTCCTCTACAATATTGTAGGAACTAGAATAACAAAGCACCCTGAGAGAGAGATAAGTGATGGCATGTACCAACCAAGTCAAACCACTACTACCACCTTACCTATGATCTCCCCTCAGACCCTACAGGAGACAATCCAAGATCCTGAGGAGAATATCATGGGAATAATAGTACTCCCTCCCAAACCATTAGTCTTACTTCCAGTCTGGTTCCCATAGCCATCATCTAGGGAAACACCCCTTGTGGGGAAGGAGCCAGGGCAGGCAAACCACCATAGCTGAAGTGGCAGCATGTGTCAGTCACATTAAAACATATCACCATCTTTACTACTACCTTTCAGACCAGGATGGAGACAATTCTAAAAGTCCTGAGAAAAGCAGTGTTTCTCACATTACTGGCCCTGCTTTCGATATGGCTCTTGAAATAAGGGGGTTAAAAAAAAAAGATTGGTCATTAGTTCATCTATGACAGTGCTAGTAAAATTGTATCTTGGACATCTGGGATTGAAGCATTAAATGTTAATTGGCCGTGGCAAAATTTAGGACATGCTTGAAAGCCTAAAATAGTTACATGACATGACAGCAGATACACCCCTTTCCATTATCCCCAGAAAGCCTATCTGTGTGGATAGTTTTTTTTCTCTTTCAGTTTTTAATTGGAAGAGGTTGGTGGAGAAGAAAGGCTTTGCTACAAATAAAATGGGGGCCAGTGAAGCATCCAAACAAAAGATAGAGACTGTAGGAAGTTTAGAAGGGAACAAAGACAGTTTTGAAAGTGTAGAATTTATTATATGCTTTAAAAAAGAGTGGCATGAAGTGGAGCAACAATTCCATATATAATCACCTTCTTTTGTGTTCTGCCATATATATGCTTTTTTTTAATGTTTAAGTCAAGAATTTAAAAAATTAACAAAAAAAAGCAATAGAAAAGATGTAATGTTAACTGGGCCACAGTGGTTGAGATAGATAAGATGAAGGCTCATATGAGAGACTAGCAGTGGAAGATTTGCAATATGAAAACTCAGAATCCTGGCTGCCCAGTTAAGTTTTTTGGGAATACACTAGACAGAAGAGTGCTGAAGATTCCATATGTAGTCTGGAATGAGCAAATGACATGGGAACTTTAGTTAAGATAACAACACAAAAGGTTATAGCTGAGCCCAGCTTTCTCACTCTGGTTAAGATACAGAAGGGATAATAAAAGATCAAATAATGATCAAGACTTAACTGTTCTCTAAATTTGTGCATCTTGTATTTCTTTTCAGCTACTTTAATTCTGCTTTCTTCACAGAGCACAGCCCCTTTTCTGATGTGGGCCTGTCATGCTGAGTGGTCCTCTGCCAGTGTCTGCTATGTTACACTATCAATTCCAAAGTTCTTAAGAGAGACCTTGAAAGTGTCCTTGTGTCACTTTTTCTGACTACCATGTGAATGCTTGCCCCGTGTGAGTGCTACATAAAATAGTCTTTTGGGCAAGCATATCTTTTGGAACAATGTGGCCAGTCCATTAGAGTTCTACTTTCTGAAGCAGAGTTTGAATTACAAGTGGATCCAAATCTCACACACACACACACACACACACACACACACACACACACACACGCACGCACACACCTACCAACCACCATAACAATGTAAAATTCTTATGAATTGAAGTCAGAGAATGTTTGTTCTTAAAAGACTAATTCAGTACCTCTCCAACACTAGCCTCTATGCATTTTGGCAGGGATGCACAAACCAAAAAAATCAATTTGTGCCTGGGGTCTATACTGGGATTCTCTTTTGCTGCAAATACTTGGATGGCACACTTCACCTTTCCCCATCCTTGCCCCATAGCAATAAGCAAATATTGATTCTTCCTAGCTATTTGAGGAAAGAAGAGAAAGAATATTGCCTATAGTGGCATCTAAGTTAACAACTTCCAAGGCTATAAATACTTGTTCCTGGAAAAAAACAAAAACAAATATAAAAACAAAAACTAAGACAGAACGCTCGCCAAAAAACTGACAAAAAAGCAACAAAAAGAAATTAAACAAACACACACCACAACGGTCCCTTGAAGGAGTAACAATGTGGAGAACAGAAGACCAGAAATCTAGTCTACTCTATTCAGAAGGACTGAATCCTAGATCTTAACAATCTCCTCTACATGGTAGTTAATGCCAAATCTTTACGATTCATAATAAGTCTCCTGATGTTAAGTGGTAATGGTGAGCAGATCTGAATCTCACTCTCACATGAACTGATCAAAAGAAGGAAGAAGGGGGGTGGAGTCAAGATAGTAGCATAGAAGCGGGAAAACTCTGTGGGTTCCACCCTCCCCCACAACCACCTCAAATGCCTATAAAATATGACTCCAAACAAATTTTAGAGCTACAGATGCCACAAAGTGATACAGAGAAACAAATCTCCTGCTGAAGGCATACTGGCAGGCAGACAGGAAGGGTTCATCACAGTATGCTGGGAGCTGAGCCCAGCCACGCATGAGCCCACAGTTTTAGCCCCAGGGTGGCCCTGACCAGAATTATCAACCTATAAATGCCAAAGAAAAAGTAAAAGATTAGTGGATAGATCTGGAGGGGATGGAGGTGTGGTCTGGCTTCTGCTCCCAAATCAAGAGGCAGTTTGTAACTGCCTCCACATGGCTGCTTCAGAGCTCCCAGCCTGCAGAATCATATGGGGGGGTCAAGTGACCATTCAGAGGATAATTGATCCTGCCTTAACCTCATTGGATCTGTATCACAGACTTGGGTGCTGGTCCTGAGGTCGGTGACCAGTGAGCCAAAGCTGGTGGGGGCTGTAGAGATGGTGCCCTCCTAATAGCTCTGGCAGCTGCAAAAGCCCCAGTGATTTGGGACAAAGATCTCCCCTCTGGAAGCAGAGTTCTACTGTGACAAAGAGCTCAAAAGTCAAGTAATTGACTGGCAACATAAACAAGCAAAGGAAGCAAAGCAAGCACAGCCATCCAATTTTAGAATCCTTTTTTGGGGACAAAAAGGATCAAAGCATGGAACAGAAGGATTACAATACAGTCAGAACTCCTGCACCAAAAGCTTCCAAGAAAAATATAAACTGGTTACAAGCCATGGAGGAATTCAAGAAGGATTTTGAAAATCAAGTAAGAGAAGTAGAGGAAAAATTGGGAAGAGAAATGAGAATGGTGCAAGAAAATCACGAAAAGAGAGTCAACAACCTGACTGAAGAAAATGACACCTTAAAAAATAGATTAACTCAAATGAAAAAAGAGGCCCAAAAAAGCCAATGAGGAGAAGAATGCCTTAAAAAGCTGAATTTATCAGATGAAAAAAGAATTTCAAAAGCTCACTGAAGAGAATAATTGCTTCAGAATCAGAATGGAGCAAATGGAAGGTAATGACTTTGTGAGAAATCAAGATGCTATTAAACAGATCCAAAAGAACGAAAAAAATTAGAAGGCAATGTGAAATATCTCATTGGAAAAATCACTGACCTGGAAAATAGATCCAGGAGAGATAACTTGAATATTATTGGACTACCTGAAAGCCATAATCAAAAAAAAGAACCAAGAAATCATCTTCCGAGAAATTCTCAAGGAAAATTGCCCTGATATTTTAGAACAGAGGGCAAAATAGAAATTGAAAGATTTCACTGATCACCTCTTTAAAAAGATCCCCAAAAGAAAACTAGGAATATTATAGCTAGTTCTGGAGTTCCCAGATCAAGGAGAAAATATTACAAACTGCCAAGAAGAAACAATTTGAATACTGTGGAAACACAATCAGGATAACCCAGGATCTAGCAGCTTCTACATTAAGGGATTGAAGGGCTTGGAATATGATTCTGTAGATCAAAGGAGCTAAGATTAAAACCAAGAATCACCTACCTAGCAAAACTGAGTACAATGTTTCAGGGGAAAATATGGTCATTCAATGAGGTAGAGGACTTTCAAGTATTCTTGATTAAAAAACCAGAAATGAATAGAAAATTTGACATTCAAATACAAGAAGTAAGAGAGGCATGAGAAGGTAAATAGAGAAAAGAAATCATAAGGAACTTATAAAAGTTGAACTATTTACATGCCTACAAGGAAAAATGATAACTGTAACTTATGAAACTTTTCTCAAGATGAGGATAGTTGAAGGGAATATAAATGTATATATGTAAAATACATATATGTCTGTATAAGATGGCATATATGCACATGAATACATACCTGAATGTGTGTGTATATATATATATGTATATATATACACACACACATATATGTATATATATATATATGTCTGCAGGTATACATAGAGGGCACAGGATCAATTGAATAGGAAGGGATGTTATTTAAAAGGTGAAATTGAGAGGTGAGAGAGGAATATAATGAGAGGAGATGGGGAGAGACAGAAAGGGGTAAATTATTTCACATAGAAGAGGCAAGGGATAAATGTTACAATGGAGGGGAAGAACAGGAAGGCAATAGGGAAAGTGTTAATGTTACTGTCACTGAAGTTGGCTTAGGGAAGGAATGACATACACTCTAAACTGGATATCTTGCCCTACAGGAGAGTGGGGGGAAGGGGATGAGAGGGGAGATGATGGAGAGGAGGGCATGATGGGGGGGAGGGTTGTGATAAGAACATACTTTTGTAAAGGGACAAGGACAAAGTAGAGAATAGAACAAGTGGGGGCAGGATAGGATGGAGGGAAACATAGTCCATCATTAACAATATATCCACTCTGGAAATCTTTTGCATAACTGCACATGTACAACCTATCTTGAATTGCTTATCTTCCCAGTAAGGGTGGGTGATGAGGAAGGGAAAGAACCTGGAATTCAAAGTTTTAAAATAAAATGTTTAAAAAAATTATGATTATGATTATGATTATGATTATCTACATGCAACTAGGAAATAAGATACACAGGCACTGGGGTATGCAGATCCATCTTGCCTTGCTTGAAAGTCAGAAGGGGGCTGGGGGAGGACATACAAGAGAGCAGATTGGGGGAGGGGGTATACAGTGGGATCACTGTTTTGGAATGGTGGGTAGGGGAAAGATGGGGAGAAAATTTGTAACTCTAAATCTTGTGGAAATGAATGATGTAAGCTAAAAATAAACACAAAAAAACAAAAAAAAGAAGGAAGAAGACACACATACACTGTTGGGTACATAAACACTCTTTACCCTACAGGGAAACAAGACCAAAAGGGAAGAAGGAGAAGTGGGAATTAGAGGGAGGGATTAGTCCTAAGCAAAACAAACTCGAAAGAATGGGGACCAGAGGAGGTGCCTATAAATTAGGGACTGGATGAACAAGTTACGTTATATAAATGGGATGAAAGGGATGGAGCCACAATGGCGGCATAGGAGCAGCAAGAAATCACAGCTCCGACATAGCCACATCAAATACCCAAAAAAATATGACTGTGAACAAATTCTAGGGCTCTAAAACACACACAGATATATTTCCTGCTGAAGGCAGCTTGGCTCAAAGCAACCATTTCAACACTGAGAGCAGAAACAAGCCCAGCCTGAAATGGTGGTTTTTGGCCTGGAGGCAGCTGGATGAGCGAGCCCCACTGTGGCTGGAGCTTCAGGACAGCGGATCTGTGACAGCTGTGGCAGGATCAAGAATTATCCAGCCATAAGATAAAAGGACTCAGGTTAGTGGAATTTGGCTAAAAACCAGGGTAGAAAAGCAGGTCTGGCCAAGCTGCCTCCAGGATAAAGAAGCGGAAAGCAAAGGTTCTGCACCCGCCTCCACACTGCCACTTCAGAGCTCCCAGCCTGCAGACAGCAAGGGGGCCAAGTGATCGTTCAGAGGCCAAGTGCTCTCCTGTTGAGCAGTCTGGATCTGGATCGTGGTCTTGGGTGGTGGTCCTGAGGTTTTTTTTTCAGTGAGCTGGAGCTGGGGAGGGGCCCAGCAGCCTCCTAAAAGCCCCAGCAGCTGGGAAAACTCCAGCAATTTGGGACAGAGCTGTTCCCTCTGGAAGCAGAGTTCCACAGAACTAAAAACAAACAAACAAAAAACCATTGAATGGCGACCATGAATAAGCATAGGAACAAAGTAAGAACAGCAACCAAACCCTAGATTCCTTCTTTGAGGAAAAGAAGGAACAAAGTGGGGGAAAAGGAGGAAGACAATGCAGTCAGAACTCCCAACCCAAAAGCTTCCAAGAAACATGAAGATTGCCAAAAAGCTAGAGATCAGCTGAGGAAAGATTTTGAAAACCAAATGAGAGAAGTGGAAGAAAAATTGGGAAGAGAAATAAGAATGATGTAAGAAAACCATGAAAAGAGAGTCAACAACCTGAATGAAGAAATCAACACCCTAAAAAATAGATTAACTCAAATGACAAAGGAGGCCCAAAAAGCCAATGAGGAAAAGAATGCCTTAAAAAGTCAACTTTGCCAGATGGAAAAAGAATCTCAAAAGCATTCTGAAGAGAATAACTTCTTCAAAATTAGAGTGGAGCAAATGGAAGCAAATGCCTTTATCAGAAATCAAGATACT
>CM053580.1:333991234-334006548 GCA_028627135.1 Pseudochirops cupreus
AGTAGCTTGTGGGGCATTTGATGCAGGCACTGACTTATGCAGTCCACCATACCTGGATTCAAACTCCAAACAAAATTTAGTTATGGTCCCAAATGGCTTTTTCCTCTCCTCAAACAGCAAGTCTCGTTAATCACAGCTTAGAGCCAGTTCTCTTATTTATTCATTTTTCTTATGGCCCTAAAGCCAAAGGCTCTACATACTTTAGCAAATGAGAGGACCGCACTACATCCTACACAGATGTTATATTGTAGGTAATTGATTTGTTGAATGAATGAACAATGGAAAGAGTAGAGCCACATTATTTTGGTTATCTTTCAAGGATAAATAACAAAAAGTGTTTTTTTTTTTTAAGAAGAGGATAAAGAGGAAAGTAGAGTATAGGAATATTTCTGTTACTGTGTATATATTCATATACATATATGCATAAGTGTACATGCATATTTATGAGCCCTAAGTTTATCCTGTTTTATCTCAGAGTAATGGGGAGTTTCAACTTCTGCTAGAAGAATGAAGTGGTTCAGAGACTTCAGACTTCTTGTCTGGAAGAATTATATTTTGATGGTGAGTACAAGCATCTGTGGGAAAATGGAGAAACTAATGACTCCAGCAGAAAAAAATTGTGCAAAATCATTCTCTTTAAATTCCTGTTTGTTTTGTTGTTGTTAATGTTGAAACTATAGGTAGCTGCAGGTTAGAAGCTGGTATTGAGAGAACAAATAGCCAGCAAGTCTGTTGTCCAGAAGCCTATTTAAATAGATTTTTGTAGAAAGGATTGTTAGAAAATAATTTATAGGCACTGAAAGATCCAAGATGGGTGCAAGCAAATATCAGAGGTCTAGACAATCAGAAGCCTTATAAGGCAGATGAGAAAACAGACACAGTTACCAGAGGTTTGGGAAAAGAGTAGATTAAATGCTAATCAGGCAGATAGGAATCAAAAAAGACACAGACACCAAAAGTAGATGATTAAAATTCTAAGTATGGGGCAGCTAGGTGGTGCAGTGAATAGAGCACTGGCCCTGGAGTCAGGAGGACCTGAGTTCTAATTTGGCCTCAGACATTTAACACAAAACTAGCCCTGTGACTTTGGGCAAGTCACTTAACCCCAATTGCCGCTCCAAAAGGCAAAAAACAAAAAATAAATAAATAGATAAACTTGTAAGTGGACAGGAACCAAAAGATGATGGGAGCTGAAGAGGGTAATTTAAAATTAGCGAAATAGAGAAATGCAAGGGACCAGGTCCAAGATAGTATTTTGGGACCCAACACAGTCAGGAATCTTTTTTAAGTGCTTGCTCTTTTTGAGTAACTATGCTAAGTGCTAGAGATACAAAGAAGGGCAAAACCTCCCTCCCAGCCTTCAAGAAGCTCACATTCTAATGGGAGAAACAACGTACACGTAATAATATATATAAAAGATATATTCAGAAAAAATAGAAAGTAATCTCAAAATTATTTCAGTAGACATGAAGGGAGGCAAAGAAAAGTTTCCTGCAGAAGTTAGAATTGAGTTGAGTTTTCAAAGGGAAGCTAGGAGGCAGAGGTGAGGAGTGGGTGCATTCCAGACATTAGGAATAGCTGGGAAAAGATCCAGAGTCAGGAGATTGACTTCCATGTTCAAGGAGCATCAGGTAGGACACCATAGTTGAATTTTAGAGCTGGAAGAGAATAAAGTGTAAGAAAAGTAGGAAACGGCCAGATTGTAGAGAGCTTTAAATTTCAAGCAGAATATTTTATATTTTATCCTAGAGGTAATAAGTTTCTGGATTTTATTGAGGAAAGGAGCTGCAAGGTCAGATATGTGCTTTAAGAGGATTGTCTTGATAACTGTAGAAGGTGGACTGGAGTATGGAGAAACTTGAGGCAATGAGATCAATTACAGTTATCCCTTCCATATCGTGAAGGTTAGGGGCATGGCACCCCTGCTATCTGGAAAATCTGCATAAAATATTTTGGCCCTCCCTTTGTAAGAAAGAAGAAGTCTGAATTATAATGGTGTTAAAAGATAAAATATGTTGATATTATACAATACTATACATATGTTTTGCAGCAGATACAGCACTGGGCTTGGAATCAGAAGATCTCATCTTCACCAATCCAAATCCTGCCTCAGATACTTACCATCCCAGGCAAATCAACCTAACCCTGTTTGCCTGATTCCTTATCTGTAAAATGAGCCAAAGAAGGAAATAGCAAACTGTGGGAATAGAATTGCAATGATGAGATTGGGACCTTTGCCAAGAAAACCCTAAGTGGGATCATGAAGAGTCAGACATAACTAAAACAACAATAACCATAACAACCATTTTTGAAAGCATTTGGAATTATGAAAAGAAAAAAAGAGCTTTTGATATAGACATAGACATTCCAGTACCAGGGTAACTTCCCAAGGATACCAGTGATACAAAGAAAGCCCTCCATATACGTCGAAATATTTATAGCATTACTTTTTTGTAGCAGCAAAGAACTGAACCCAAAGTAGATGTCCTTCATTTAAAAAATGGCTAAGCAAATTATGATACATTGATGTAATGGAATATATTATTATTATTATATTACTTGATAGCATCTCATAAGACGTAAGAATTTGAAGAATAAAGAAAGGGTGGAAATATATGAACAGATGATAAATGAAGATCCAAGAAAATAATATTCACAATGGTTACAAAGGGAAAAAAACTACAACCACAGAGGATCAAAAGTTAATGTTCCAAAATTACAGATAAGAACCCAGGTCCCAAAGCAGAGATATGAAAAAAAAACACTGTAATTTATTCCTTTGTGGAGGTGCAAGGTCCATGGCTGGTACATTGCATATATTTTCAGATTTTTTTTTAATGCTTAGATTGGTTTTGCTGATTTTTCTCTTCTACCTTCTTTTGTTGACTTTGAGAAAAATTTTTCTTGGGATAGCCCTCTAGGAACAAGTAAGAGATAGGGTACTAGAGGAAATTTTGATGATGTAGCAATAAAATTTATAAATGAAATTTATTGACAAAACAAAAAGGAACAATAGTGAACATGGTCTAAAATCAGATAATATCAAACATGGACTTGATTAAAAGTGATAAATAGGAAAACAACATTATTCTCAAAGACACTATTGACAGTGAAGTAATATCAATACTTAATATATATTAAGTAAGTGCCATAGCATCTAAGCAAATAATAGAAAAGTTGAGTAAGTTTTAGATAGAGAGTAAACTATAATAGTTGAGAACTTTAGTGTCCTCCTTTTAGACCTTGACAGATTGAACAAAAAAATAAATAAGTAGTTAAAAACACTTGAATAGAGTTTTAGAAAAGTTAGATTTGATGAGTCTCTGATAATAACTGAATGAGAATAGAAAGAAGTATTCATATTCCTTAACACTGCGTGGCACACTTGTAAAAATTATAAAACTGGCTATTTTTTTAAAACCTTTCAAATAGATGAAAAAGGAACTATTTAATATACATTTTATTAGCCACAATGAAATAAAATACATTCATTAAAATATCTTTGAATAAATCGTTTAATATTAGAGGCTAAATGATTTGGTCATGAAGAATTGGTGAGTGAGGTAAAAAATTCTGTGAACAATAGGTAGTTTAACAAATGAAAATGACAAGAATGAGACAACATACTAATATTTTGAGGATGTAGTCAGAACAGTTTGAAGGGGAAAAATTTATATCTCTAAACATTTTAATTTATCAAAAAATCAAAATTAAGCATACAACTAAAAATATAAGAAACCAATAAAATTTTAAACTCTATTAAAAATAAAACCAGAAATTCTGAATATTGAAGAATAGCTTGAAATTGAAAGCTAAAATAAAAACCTTAACAATAAACTAATAAATAAAACTAGGTGTTTTATTTTTGAAAAATCTAACCAAAATAATAAACTATGAACTAATTTAATTTATAAAAGAAGAAAACCAAATTGTTACTATCAAAAATGGAAACAAAATTATAAGACAATAAAGGAAATTATTTTATATTATTTCGACCAGTTACATGCCAATAAAGCTGACAAATGGAATGGATGAATATTATTAAATAAAATTCCAAAGGAAAAAATCTTCCAACTAGATAATTCACAAGTAAATCATATCAAAACTTCAAAGAACAATGAATTTCAGTATTACATAAACTGTTAGCAATATAAGAAAACATGGAATCCTATCAAATTCACTAAGTTATATGAATGTAGTTGTTTTATCTGCACCAGGGAGAAAAAGAATAGAAAATTAAAGTTATTGACTAATATATCTAAAGAATACCAAAGCAAACATTTTAAATAAAATATCAACAAATAAAAGCAAGGCTTGAAGTAGACAGGCAGTTCAGCTTTGAAATTTCATGTTGTGTTTATTCTGTTCTTTAAAACAAAATAAAATCATACAAAATGGAGATTCTAATTATGTAATATACGTAGAAATGTTTATTTTATTTGATATTTATTAATTTAAGAAAAAAATTAAAATAAAAAAGATTATTGCAATATTCTCTAGGCAGGTAATGATGAGGGCTTATACTAGGATGATAGTTGTGTGAGTAGAAAGAAGTGAACATATATGATGGAATATTATGAAGTAGAAACAGCATGTCCGTAATAGGAACTTAACAACCATTTGTTGAATTATTAAATGAGTATCTAAGAGAACTCTGCTTTAGCCAGAAATCTTTTATATTCTTTTTTGTAGTTGAGATATCATTTCTCCAACTTGACTAGTCCATTACCTCAGGCTGGAAGCAGCTAAGAACACAAGAGCACCAATCTGGAGGGGAAATATGTAGTGTAGAAGAAAAGTATATCTTTACTAGTAAAAGTCTAGCCACTTTCTAGGCAAGGAGAATTATTTGGTATTGTTTAATGGTGTTGAGTTTATGGTCCTTAGATTAACATTTTTTTTTCTCTTTCAGAAGGGGCAACGGTTTGTTATAATCACAGAACTCATCATGACATTGCTGTTTCCTGTACTTCTTGTGCTTTTTCGCCATTTTACTGCTGAACATACTATTCAATCTTATCGTTACACTTCTATTCCCATCAATAAACTGCCCGTTTTTTTTGAAAATTTCTTGGAGAAGAATAAGTGGGAGCTTGTATATGTGCCTTCAGGAAGTGAGGTAGTGAAGACTATTGTTGAAGATGCATACCAAGCTTTAGGCATTGATATGAAAGGTAGGAAAGGGGAAGAGTGTTTTTTCCTTTAAGGTTTTTTTTTTATTCAAGGCATTCTTGTGTTCCTACCCCTACCAATAACTGTTGACCCAAGATTCTAGGTTTCCTGAATGTGAAATTATAAGCTGGATAAAAAATAGGAATAACATTCAGATCAAATTTTTCCAGTGTAATCCAGCCTCAATCATATGTCAGACAAGAAATGGGTTGAAGTTGATTATTTCTAATGTCCCACTCTATGGAACCCTATGATTCTATCTATGATAGCATCAAACCTGAAGACAAAACCAGAAATTTGTTTAGTAGGAAATCCATTATGGGTTATGTTCATGATATATCATGGTGAATGATAAGGTGCTGACCAATGGGAAAGGACACTGGGGAAATTACTTTCTGCTTGATAAAGTTCCTTCTTTGCCTCTGGTACCTTCTTCGTCAGGTAGTGGCAGACTGAATTAGGTATGCAGCTTTATTTAGGTGGGACTCTATCTAATATAGTGTCATAGAAAGACCAAAGTGGTACAATGCAGAGGAAGGCAGGAGTGTGTGTGTGTGTGTGTGTGTGTGTGTGTGTGTGTGTGTGTGTGTGTGTGTGTGTGTGTTTTGCAGGGGGATTGGGTTCAAGTCCTAGCTCTGCCGTTTACTAGCAGTTGGGTGACATATACATTACTGACCTTTTTTTATTCTAAATTTTATTTTCTAGTTCTCCTTTTCTGCATACTGTCTTTGGAATCAGCTTGAAGAGGTTTTATAATATTAATGGTATACAGCTGCCTTAGTTTACTATACATTTTTGCTAATTAAACTGAACTGGACTGTTATTGATCCACAGTAGTCCTTTAATTCAATTCTATAATTGACTCTATCTCACTTTCCATTTTTACTCTTACTAAGCTTCTCTTCTTATGCTTCCTAGACCATTTCTCCACACTACCTCTCAGCAGAGTACTTTCTGCATTACTTTTTTTTAAAAAGCCATCCATCATGAACTTTTTCTACTCCCGTTCTCCATACTTCAAAACCCTTTATCATAATGTCCCATTTTTCTCTTACTTTACTCCAGGCTTTGTTAAAGAGGTGAACTCTCTTCTTGCTAAGGCAAACCACTCCATCTTTGCTCTTTTTTATTTTTAAAAATTTGTTTGTTTATTTTTATTTTTTAACATTCACTTTTATAAGATTTTGAGTTCTAAATTTTCTCCCCACCCTCACTTCCCCCTGCCCCAAGATAGAATGCAATCTGATATAAGCTATACATATATATTCATATTAAACATATTTCTGCATTAGCCCTATTATGAAAGAAAAATCAGAATAAAAGGGAAAAACTTTGAGGGAAAAAAAACAACAGAAAAAGAGAAGATAATTTGCTTTGATCTGCACTCAGACTCCATAGTTCTTTCTCTGGAGGTGAATAGCATTTTCCATCATGAGTCCTTTGGAACTGTCTCAGATCATTACATTGCTGAGAAGAGCTAAGTCTATCAAAGTCAGTCATCGTACAATGTTGCTGTTAGTATGTAGAGTGATCTGGTTCTGCATTTTTCACTTGGCATTAATTCATGCAAGTCTTTCCAGGTTTTCCTGAAATCTGCCCACTCATCATGTCTTATGGAACAATGGTATTCCATTGCATTCATGTACCACAACTTGTTCAGTCATTCCCCAAATTCCAGTTCTTGACCACCACAAAAAAACCTGCTGTGAATATTTTTGTATGTGTGGGTCCTTTCCCCTTTTTTATGATCTCTTTGGGATACAGACAAAGTGGTGATATAGTTGGATCAAAGGGTATGCACAGCTTCATAATCCTTTGGGCATAGTTCCAGATTGTTCTCCAGAATGACTGGATCACTGGATAACTCTATCAAAAATGTATTAGTGTTCTAGTTTTTCCATTTCTTCTCTAACATTTATCATTTTCATGTTTTGTCATATTAGCCAATCTGACAGGTGTGATGTGGTACCTCAGAGTTGTTTTGATTTCCATTTCTCTAATCATTAGTGATTTAGATCAGATTTCCATATGATTATAGATAACTTTAATTTCTTCATGTGAAAACTACCTATTCCCATCCTTTGCCACTTTGATCCATTGGGGAATGACTTGTATTCTTATAAATTTGACTCAGTTCTCTATATATTCTACACATGAAGCCTTTATTAGAGACACTGGGTGTAAACATTGTTTCCCTGCTTTCTGCTTCCCTTCTAATCTTGGATGCATTGGTTTCATGCAGAAACTTTTTAATTTAATGTAATCAAAATTATCCATTTTGGATTTCATCATGTTCTCTATCTTTTGTTTGGTCATAAATACTTCTGTTCTCCATACATGTGTCAGGTAAACTATTCCTTGCTCTCCTAATTTACTTATAGTATCACCTTTTATTGCTAAATCATATACCCATTTTGTCCGTATCTTGCTATATATGTAAGATGTTGGCCTCTGCTTAGTTTCTGCCACACTGTATTCCAGTTTTCCTAGCAGCTTTTGTCAAAGAGTGAGTTTTCATCCCAGAAGCTGGAATCTTTGGGTTTATCAAACAGTAGATTACAGTAGTCATTGGCTACTGTGTCTTATGTACCTAACCTGTTCCACTGATCCACCACTCTATTTCTTAGCCAGTACCAAGTAGTTTTGATGATTGTTGCTATATAATAAAGTTTTAGATCTGATATGGCTAAGCCACCTTCCCTTGCATTTCTTTTCATTAATTTCCTTTCTATTCTGGAACTTTGGTTCTTCCAGATAAACTGTTATTTTTTCTAGCTCTATAAAATACTTTTTGGCAATTTGATTGGTATAGCACTGAATAAGTAAATTAATTTAGGTAGAATTGTCATTTTTGTTATATTAACTTAGCCTGCCCATGAGCAACTGGACTTTTTATAATTATTTAGATCTAACTTCATTTGTGTGAAAAATGTTTTGTAATTATGTTCATATGGTTCCTGGGTTTTGGCATGCAGACTCCCAAATATTTTGTATTGTCTGCAGTTACTTTAAAAGGAATTTCCCTTTCCATCTCTTACTGCTGGGCTTTGTTGGTGGTATATAGAAATGCTAGTGATATATGTTGGTTTATTTTATATCCTGCAACTTTGTTGAAGTTGTTAATTATTTGAAGTAGTTTTTTAGTTGATTCTCTAGAATAATCTAAGTATACCATCATATCATCTGCAAAGAGTAATAGCTTTGTTTCTTCTTTACTTGTTTTAATGCCTTCAATTTCTTTTTTGTCTCTCAACACTAACTTCTCTAGTACAATATTGAATAACAGTGGTGATTGAGGACATCCTTTTTTCACCCCTGATTTTATTGAAAATGCTTCCAGCTTATCCGTATTATAGTGCTCGGTGATGGTTTTGGATAGATACTACTTATCATTTTAAGGAAAACTCCATTGATTCCTTTGCTCTCTAGTGTTTTTAATAGGAATGGGTGTTGTATTTAATCAAAAGCTTTTTCTTCATCTATTGAAATAATATTGAGATAATTTCTGTTAATTTTGTTATTGATATGGTCAGATATGCTGATAGTTTTCCTAATATTGAACCACCCCTGCATTCCTGGTATAAATCCCACCTGGTCATGATGTATTATCTTGGTGATAAGTTTCTATAATCTCTTTGCTAATATTTTATTTAAAATTTTTGTTTCTATATTCATTAGAGAAATTGGTCCATAATTTTCTTTTTCTGTTTTGGCTCTTCTCAGTTTCAGTGTAAGCACCATATTTGTATCATCAAAGAATCTGACAGGACTCCTCCTTTGCCTATTTTTCCAAATAATTTATGTAGTATTGGACTTATTTATTCATTAAGCGTTAGGTAGAATTCACTTGTAAATCCAGTTGGTGCTGGGAATTTTTCCTTTGGGGCTTCATTGATGGCTTGTTCGATTTCTCTTTCTCAGATGGCATTATTTAAGTATTTTATTTCTTCTTCTTTTAATCTGGGCAGTTTATGTTTTTGTAAATATTCATCTGTTTTCACTTAGATTATCAGATTTCTTGATATACGGTTGGTTAAAATAGCTCTTAATTATTGTTTTCAATTTCCTCTTCATTGATGGTAAATTTACCCTTTTCATTTTTGATACTGGTAATTTCATTTTCTTTTTTAATCAAATAAACCAAAAGTTTATTTTTTGGGTTTTTTTTTCCATAAAACCATCTCTTTTATTTATTTATTCAGTAATTTTTAAATTTCAGTTTTATTAATCTCTCTTTTGATTTTCAGAATTTCTAATTTAGTATTTAATTTTCTTATGTTCCAGTCATTTCTCAGTCCCTTTTTTTTGGGGGGGGGGGGGCTCTGATCCCTCTAGTTGACTAAGACTACTTGTTTGAAGGTAAACAATGTTCTTTTACAGCAAAATCCAGTGATGTTTCCTCAGGTCTCAGTCTATTTGTTTATTTTGCAACTTTTGATAATGTTAACTGTTACCTTCTTTTAAAAAATATTTAGTATTTTATTTTCCCCCAGTTGCATGTAAAAACAGTTTTTAACATTTGTTTTTAAAACATTTGTGTTACAAATTATCTCCCTTCCTCCCTCTCTACCCCTTCATTGAGAAGGCAAGCAATTTGGTATAGGTTATACATGTGTAGTCACGTAAAACATTTCCATAATAATTGTGTTATGAAATAAAACAGAGACCAAGAAAAATAAAGAGAGTAAAAAATGTATGCTTCATTCTGTATTCAGACACCATTCATTCTTTCTTTGGGGATGGATAACATTTTTCATCGTGAGTCCTTCAGCATTGTCTTGGATCATTGTATTGCTGAGAGTAGCTAATTCATTCACGGCTGATCATCTTACAATATAACTTACTTTATACACAGTATGTTTCACTTTGCATCAGCCCATGTAAGTCTTTTTAGATTTTTCTGAGAGCATACTGCTCATTTCTTTTACCACAATAGTATTCCGTCATAACCACAATTTGTTCAGCCATTCCTCAATTCATGGGCATCCCCTCAATGTCTAATTCTTTGCCCCCCAGAAAAGAACTGCTATAAATATTTTTGTACATATAGGTCCATTTTCTTTTAGTTTGTTTTTTTTTTTATCTCTTTTTGGATACAAACCTAGCAGTGGTATTACTAGATCAAAGGGTATGCGTGATTTTATGACCCTCTGGGCATAGTTCCAAATTGCTCTACAGAATAGTTGAATCAGTTCAGTACTACACCAACAATGCATTAGTATCTCACTTTTCCCACATCCTCTTGACTACTAGTCATTTTCCTTTTCTGTCATAGCTAATCTAATAGTTAAGAGGTAGCACCTCAGAATTGTTGTAATTTGCATTTCTCCACTTCATCCTGGACTACTTCCAGTTGTCTTGATCAGTGTCTGGTCACTGGACCCAGATGGCTCTAGAGGAGATAGTGAGACTTGGTGACTTTGCACAGCTGTCTCTCTCTCACTGAAATAAAAGTCAGTTGCAAGTCAAGTCATCATCTCCCTGATGTCACGGTCCTCTTCAAGATTGAAGGACAAACCTCCTGGCTCATTGTCTGCCCTCTTTTAGCCTCTTTAAACTGTGAATCATTTTGCATTCAATGTAGTGGTATCTATTTACAAGGTAAAGAGTGACTTTTAAAAATTGTACAGGAGAGGAGCAGAGCCAAGACAGCAGAGTAAAGGCAGGGACTTGTCTGAGCTCTCCCCCAAACCCCTCCATATACCTTTTAAAAACTACGCCAGACAAATTTTAGAGAAGCAAAACCCACAGAAAGATGGTATGAAACAAATTTCCAGCCCAAGACAACCTGGAAGGTGAACAGGAAAGATCTGTTACACCAGGCTAAGAGAGAAGCATGGTCCAGTGCAGACCATACCAGCACAGACCAGGCCCCAGCAGGCCTCAGGGGACTGAATCACTGGCAACAGTGGCAGTTCCCAGACTTTTCAGCCCACAGAAGCCAAAGACAACTCTGAAGGTCAGCAAGAAAGGTCAGTTGGACCTGGGTGAGAGAGGAGCATAAACCATGTCAACACAGCCTCTGCAAAAGCTTGGCCCCAACAAACTAGAAGCAGGTCTTGGGAGTGACTGAATCAGCAGTGGCAATAGCTACTTCTAGAGCTCTCAGTTCAGAGAGAGTAAGGGGATTGAACAGCTGGTCAGAAGGAGATTATAGAAGTCTCAGAAGGAGATTATAGAGGTCTCTTTGCTGACACTGAGGCAGGACTCTGTTGCTTTGCCCATACTTGGATCACAGTCCTAGGTGGCAGTCCTGGGGCAAGGAGGATCACTGGCATAGCACTGAGGCAGCAGTGGAGAAGGGACCCTCCTCACAGTTCCAGGGCAGAAAAGAGTGCTTGTTGTTACTCACAAACCAGAGCATAGTCCAGGAGAGGACTAAATACCTCATGCCACCTTGAAAGAACTTAAGACTTCTAGGTCCCTAGTAGTATCTCTGAAAACAACTGTACAAAATCCCTGAAGCTTGGGACAGTTCTTCCATGCTGGAAGCATAACCATACCTTAACAAAGAGTTAAAAAGTCAAGTAATAGACTGGGAAAATGAGCAAACAATGGAAAAAGGCTCTGTTTTTAGAAACTTACTTTGGTGACAAGGAAGATCAAAACATATACTCAGAAAAAAACATCAAAGTAAAAACTCTTACATCCAAAGCCTCCAAAAAAATATGAATTGATCTTAGACAATGGAAGAGCTCAAAAAGATTTTGAAAATCAAGAGAAGTAGAGGTAAAATTGGGAATAGAAATGAGAGTGATGCAATAAAATTGTGAAAGATGTATCAATAGCTTGTTAAAGGAGACCTAAAAAATACTGAAGAAAATAACAGCTTAAAAAATAGACTAGACCAAGTGGCTAAAGAGATCCAAAAAGCCGGTGAGGAGAAGAATGTCTTAAAAAGCAGAAATGGCTAAATAGAAAAGGAAATTCAAAAGCTCCTTGAAAACAATTCCTTCAAAATTAGAGTGGAGCAAATGAAGGCTAACAACTTCATGAGAAATCAAGAAACTATAAAACAAAACCAAAAGAAAGAAAAAAATAGAAGACAATGTGAAATATCTCATTGCAAAATCACTGACCTGGAAAATAGATCCAGGAGGGATAATTGAAAAATTATCGAACTACCTGAAAGCCATGATCAAGGAAAGAGGCTAGGCATGATCTTTCAAGAAATTGTCAAGGAAAACTGATTATCTAGAATCAGAGGGTAAAATAGAAATTGAAAGAATCCACCATCACCTTCTGAAAGAGATCCTGAACAGAAAACTCCCAGGAATATCATAGCCAAATTCCAGAGTTTCCAGGTGTAATGGCAATGAAATTTGAAGATCCCTTTGTATTGCTAAGCTAAGATGTACCTAGCACCTAGTTTCAAATTAAGCCTCTATTAAAGAAACAGAAGGTATGAACACCTGTTGCTGATGTAACAGGAAGGGACTGAACAGGGAGGAGCAATACTGTGTATAAGGAAAAACCCCAGCTGGGAAAGTCAGAACTTCCTGGGAACTTGTGGTGGTGGAGCTTCTTATGAGGGCCAGCTGGAGCTGCTGAGGCTGCTGAGGATTTCCCAAGGACCAGCTAGAGCTGCTGAGGACTTCCAAGGGCCAGTCAAGCTGCTAAAGACTTCTGAGGGCCAGCTGGAGCTGCCAGAGGAGGCATGACTGTGGTGTCAGTACTTTGTGGCTTTGTTAAGCCTTGACTTCCCAGGAATAGAGACTGAAGAATTTAAGGTAGACTGGACACTATGAGCTTCAGTGTGGAACAGGAACTGCATGGAGAGCTGGACAAGGAGCTGGGAGCTGTCTGCCTTTGAATCCAGGTGACAGTTCAATTCAAGTATTGTGGAAACTCAATCAGGATAACACAAAATTTAGCAATTTCTACATTAAAGGATCAGAGGGCTTGGAATATGATATTCTGGAGGGCAAAGGAGCTTGGATTAAAACCAAGAATCACCTATCCATCAAAACTGAATGTAATCCATGAGAGGAAAAAATGGACATAGAGTGAGATAGAGAAATTTCATACATTCTTGAGAAAAGACCAGAGATGAATAGAAAATTTGACTTGCAAATAAGACTCAAGAGAAGCATGAAAAGGTAAACACGAGAGAAATCATAAGGGACTCATTAAACTGTTTACATTCCGACATGGAAAGATTATATTTGTAACTCATAAGACCTTTCTCATTATTAAAGAAGTTAAAAGATATGTGTGTGTATATATGTATGTATGTATGTATGTATATACATATATATATATATAGAGAGAGAGAGAGAGAGAGACAGAGAGAGAGAGAGAGAGAGAGAGAGAGAGAGAGAGAGAGGGAGGAGTAGGGAGAGAAGGGGCATGAGGGCACAGGTATGAGTTGAGTATGAAGGGATGATACTGTTGAAGTGAGGACTCTGCCCACCCCAAACTGTTGGGGCTTCATAATGTCTTGTGGTGGAACTGTCTCAAAAGAATTCAGAGTCAGACCTCCTCTAATACAAGTATAGGTATTTATTGAGATTGACACCTCTCATGAAGCAAACTAGGTTTCAAGAGGAACCAGCAACTTCAGAGAAAGCAAGATGGATTTTAATAGGGTAAAGATGCAATTACATAACAAAAATCACAAATATTAAAAAGGCAGGAGAGGTTTGTTAAGGGATTAGGGAATGGAGGAGGGGTCCCATCTATGGTTTGGCAGTTAAACATTCTGGTCATGCTGCCCTCCAATTGGATAACTGTTGTGGTCCTGTCTGGTCAAAATAGATATTTAGGTATTGGGGTCCTGTCTTGGACTAGATAGGTGATGTTATTGTGATTGAGTACAAGAACACACCTGTTTCTGTAGGAATGGGTCTAGGGGCAGTGACTGGGTAGAGACAATAGCTAGGGTCCCATCACATGGACACACCTACTGTTTCTATGGGAACTAAGAGTTCAGGGACACACCTGTTGTTCCAGTGATCAGTGAAGCATATTTGAAGTTAGGACATTGGCAGGTGAGCTAGGTAAGTATGGTGGGGATGCTGTTCAGTGGGGCTTGGCCTATAATGAAGTTAGAATATTGGGTCTGGGGGCATCTTTATTAGGATTCCATCATTATCTAAAAAATAAAATTAAGTAGTGAGAGAGGAATATACTGGGAGAAAGAAAAGGAGAGAAAGAATGGGTTAAATTGTCTCACATAAAAGAGGCAAGAAAAAGCTTTAACAGTGGAGGGGAAGAGGGAGAGGTGAGAGGTAATGAGTGAACTTTACTCTTATAAGAACTGGCTTAAAGAGGGAGTAACATACACACTCAGTTGGGTGTAGAAATCTATCTTCCCCTACAGGAAAGTAGGAGGGAAGGCGATAAGAGGAATATGTGATACAAGGGAGGGCAGATTGCGGGGGGGGGGAGGGGGAGGATTGTTAGAAGCAAACACTTTTGTGGAGGGGTAGGATGAAAGGAGAGAGAATAAAATAAAGGGGGGGAGAAGAATAGGATGGAGGGAAATATAGTGTTTTGCATGACTAAATATGTATAACCTATATTGAATTGCTTGCTTTCTCAATAAGGGGCATGGAATTCAAAATTTTAAAAATGAATGTTAAAACTGTTTTTACATGTAACTGGGGAAAAATAAAATACCAAATCAATTGTATGCCCCCTCCCACCAAAAAAAGAAAATCAAACTGTACAGGAGATCCAAGAGCATTATTATCAAAGTATCTTCCCAGTGGAT
Source organism: Pseudochirops cupreus (assembly GCA_028627135.1). NCBI lineage: Eukaryota > Metazoa > Chordata > Mammalia > Diprotodontia > Pseudocheiridae > Pseudochirops > Pseudochirops cupreus. The sequence goes on from CM053580.1 coordinate 334,006,122, forward strand.
GCTGGAAAATTCATAAATTTTATAAAAATACACTTGTTTAAATTTGAATATTGTGGAAACACAATTAGGATAACCCAGGATCTAGCAGCTTCTACATTAAAGGATCAAAGGGCCTGGAATATGATATTCTAGAGATCAAGGGAGCTTGGATTAAAACCAAAAATCACCTACCCAGCAAAATTGAGCATAGTATTCCAGGGGAAAATATGGTCATTCAGTGAGGTGGAGGACTTTCAAACATTCCTCCTGAAAAAACCAGAACTGAAAAGAAAGTTTGACACTACAACACAAGAAGCATGAGAAAATAAACACGGAAAAGAAATCATAAGGTACTTATCAAAGATGAACTATTTACATGACAATGTGGAAAAGTGACAATTGTAACTGATGAAACTTTTCTGAGTATGAGGATAGGGCAAGGGAAAAC
>CM053580.1:334007048-334037793 GCA_028627135.1 Pseudochirops cupreus
TTTAAGCTCCTCTATGGCCTCTATCCACTTCATATTTTTCTTGGAAGCTTTTGGTGTGGGAGTTCTGGCTGTGTTGTCTTCCTCCCATTTCATGCTTTGGTCCTTTTTGTCTCCAAAAAAGGAATCTAAAGTTGGATTGCTGGGCTTGCTTTGCTTCCTTTGCCTGCTCATGTTGCCAGTCAATTACTTGGCTTTTGGGCTCAGTAGTTAAAGTCTGCTTTCAGAGGGGAGATCTCTGTCCCAAATTGCTGGGGGTTTTGCAGCTGCTGGAGGTATTAGGGGGCTGATGCCTTTACCATCCCCACCAGCTTTAGTTCACTGAAAACGCACCTCATGACCACCACCAAAGACCACAATCCGATCCAGGCAGCTCAAAGAAAGAGCACTTAGCCTCTGAATGATCACATGGCCCCCCTGCAATCTGTAGGCCAGAAGCTTCTGAAGCAGCCACGTGGAGGTGGCTGCAGGGCCACTGCTTCAGACTGCTTCCAGCTCTGGAGGCAGTTCAGCCAGACCATCTCCCCCAAATTTAGCCAAGTTCCACCAACCTTTTCCCTTTGTCCTTGGCTCTTGTGGGTTGGTGATTCTGGAAATCACCATAGCTGCTGATGATTCGCTCTCCTGAATGCTACAGCTGCAGCTTCTTCTGGACGCCCTGAAACTGCATGGGGCTGGGCTCCTGGCTGCTGGGCTGCCTTCTGTGGGGGCTTTGTTATTCCATCATTTTTGTGGAATCTTGAGCTCTAAAATTTGTGTAGAGTCATATTTTATCAGTATTTGAGGCAGTATTGGGGGGAGCTCGCAGAGTTCTTCCGTTTCTATGCCATTTTGACTCTGTCCCCGATAATTTTCTTAGTTATTTGGGATATAGAATGACCACACAATCAGATGAAAAATAGCAAGGTTTTACATAATTGCATTGTGCTCATATCTTCTACAGACCACCTGCCCTGATTATAGAAATTTGCTATAGTAGGGAAAAGCATAACTTTTTTAAATATATAACAGCATCAAAAATTGGTCCTCTAGGCCTAAGAATAAGGGCACAGAATGACTTGACACATGTATAACAGGATAAAGCATTCTTAGTCTATTTGATTTCAGGTAAGAAGTCAAGGTTTTGGAACAGCCCATCTCAGAAAAATTTTTTACCTTATTCATGAGGCCAGACTTACAATTAACCAGGTGAACATTCTTGTTCAAAAGGAAGTAACACAATGGGGAAACCAAGTCAAGAGGATCTCACTTTCAGCCATACAAACATCATCCCAGTAACCCCTCCCAGATACAGGCATCTACCTGTACAATTCTCAGACTGCAGTCCTTTTGAGCATCTTGTGGCATTTCTCTGGAATGGTGGATTACTGATACAATGGTCAATCAGACAGTCATATCTGAATTCAATATTAATTGCAGTTTCAAGAGATTTTCCTCAAATAGCAAGCTTCACTAATCATAGCCTATGAATGCAACAGTTATTATTACTCTCATGGTGAAGCAATAAGCAGTAAAAATTTGCCAGGACTCACATACATACCAAAGATTTCATTTAATTCACTTTACTTGTTTTTCTCTTCTTCTCCTGGAGTTTAAATCCATCTTGGTGTAAAAATCAATCATTAGAAATCTCTTATATATTATACACAAACTTTCAAATTCTTAGTAAACCTATTCATCATTTATGAATTTCACATTACTAGCAAGGTCTTTCACAGGGTTGATGAACTTGCCCAAGTATATGTTCTCAAGAAACTGTAAATTTACAAATAAAGTAACTTTACAAGGTCTTTTCTTTGTACTTTTTCCCACACAGTAATCATCAGTTTTTCCTTTTTTCCCATAATTTTCCTAGTCCCATAATTTGCCACATGTTATTACATCCTATTCTTTTTTATCCCATTTGGGGTTTTCTTGGCAAAGATACTAGAGTGATTTGGTATTTCATTCTCCAGTTTATTTTACAGGTAAGGAAACTGAGGCAAACAGCAGTAAGTGACTTTCCCAGGGTTGCACAGCTAGTAAGTGTATGAGGCTGGATTTGAACTCAGGTCTTCCTGACTCCAGACTTGGCCCTCTATCCACTGCACCACCTAGCTTCCCCACAGCAGTGGAATCATAGAGCATGGCTTTTTTAGTTTCTTATCTGCATAACTCCAAATTTATTTCCAGAGTGGTTGTACAAATTCACAATTTCCAACATCCAGATAAAAAGCATGCCTCACATTCTCTTCAACAAACTATTTTCATCTTTTGTCACTTTGCTTATTTTCTGAGTGTGAGATGAAATCTGGATTGTTTTGTTTTGTATTTCTTTGATTATTAATGATTTGGAACATTCTTTCATATGGTTGTTAATGTATAGTTCTTTTGAGAACTTTTGTCTTTACTTCTGATTCATTTTCTATTGGGCAGTGACTTTTAATCTTACATATTTCTCTTAGTTGTCTCTGTATCTTGAATAATAAATCCTTTTCTGGGAAATCTGATACAAAGATTTTGTGCCAGTCAGATATTTTCTCTTCTGTCCAAGATCTATTACTCTCATTTGTGTAGAAGTTTTTAAATTTTATGTAACCAAAATTATCTACTTTATCTTTTGTAATTATTGCTATACCTTGTTTGGTTCAACATACATATCCTAAACTCAGGTGTGAAAAATATATTACCTATTTCTCTGTTATGGAATGTAAGATGTTGGTCTCAAGGAGCATAGCACCTTCTTTCATATGGGCATGCCATACTGGATGGTACTCCACAAACATTTACCATTTCTTACAGTCAATATCAAAGAACTTGAAAATGTCATTATACCACTTTTTATGACCACCATGTAAGCATTTACCTTATGTGAGTTCTCTGTAAAATAATCTTTTGGCCCTCTATCCACTGCACCACCTAGCTTCCCCACAGCAGTGGAATCATAGAGCATGGCTTTTTTAGTTTCTTATCTGCATAACTCCAAATTTATTTCCAGAGTGGTTGTACAAATTCACAATTTCCAACATCCAGATAAAAAGCATGCCTCACATTCTCTTCAACAAACTATTTTCATCTTTTGTACTTATTGCCAAAGCTAGCTCAGCGTTTGGGAGGCTCCAAAAGAAAGTGTAGGAGAGAAGCGGTATCAGCCTACATACCAAACTGAAGGTCTAAAGAGCCATCATTCTGACTGTACTGTTGTATTCCTGTGAAATCTTGCACCATGACAGAAATCTGAACTACTTCTACTTGAATTGTCTCAGGAATTTCCTGAATATTACTTATTAAGATAAAGGACATTAAAGTCCTCTCTAGAGCTAAAGTACTGAACATTCAAACTCTATTGCAGAGAGTACAACTCCAATGAGCTGATTGTATAGTTCAAATGCTAAATGCTTGGTTACCCAAATTTAACACTAGGTTATTGAATTCTATTATATCTGATTGTTCCTTGTCTAGTCTGTTCCATCGATCTTTGTGGCTTTGCTCACTGCTGCTTTTTATTATAATTTGATGTCTTAAATTGCTATTCCTTCCTCACTCCATCTGATATTCTAGAGCTTTTGTTTTTTCAAATGAATTTTGTTATTTTACCTTGCTCTGTAAAATATTACTTGGCTAGATTTTTTTTTTGCATTGAACTAAATTTTTCAAAAAAGTTACCTTTGGTAATATTGTCATTTTGTTATATTGGCACAGCTTAGCCATGAGCTATGAAAATTCCTTCAACTATTTAAGTTGTTTTCATTTCAAGTAGCATTTTGTAATTGAACCTATACAAATTTTGAATGTGCTTTGGTAGCTTGACTTTTAAATATTTAATACATTTTTGAATGACATTTTGAATGACATATCCCCTTCTATTATTGCCTCTAGGATTTTAAAATATTATATAGAAAAATGATTGATTTTTGGTTAATTTTGTAAATACTTTGCTGCAACTTTGAAGAAAGTATTGTGTTAATTAGTTTCTCTGCTGATTCTGTTGGATTTTCTAAGCAAACTATCATATCCTCACCAGATGGAAATAGTTTTGTTTTCTCTTATGTCTTGTTTTCTTATCGTGTCCCTTTTTTGTTTCTCTTTCATGTTTACCTTTTTATGCTTCTCTTGGGTCTTGTATTCGACATTTTCTATTCATCTCTGGTCTTTTTATCAGTAATATTTAAAGTCCTCTATTTCATTAAATATCCATTTTCCCCCGGAAGGATTATGTTCATTTATGCTGGATAAATTATTTTTAGTTGCAATATTAACTTCTTTGCCTTCTGGGAATATTATTTGACAAGACATCTGCTCCTTTATAGTGGTAGGTGCTAAATCTTTGGTGATCCTGACTGTGGCTTCATGGTATTTGAATGGTTTCCCAATTACATTAAAAAAATTAACATTCAAAGTAAAAAATTTTGAGTTCTAAATTCTCTCCCTCTTTTTTGCTTCTCCTCCACCCCCTTGAGAAGGTAAGCACTGTGATGTAATGTGAAGTCATGCAAAATACATTTCTATATTACTGATGTTGGAGAAGAAAACACACACACATAAAAACAAGAAAAATAAAGTAAAAAAAAAAGTATGCTTCAAGCTTCATGAAAAGTTCATCCGTTCTCTCCTTGAAAGTGGATTCCATTTTTTATTATGAGTCCTTTGAATTGTCTTGGATCACTGTATTGATCAGAGTAGCTAAATCTTTCATAGTTGATTGTTGTTACAACATTTCTGTTACTATGTACAATGTTCTCCTGGTACTGCTCATTTTACTTTGTATCAATTCATATGACTCTTCCAAGGTTTTTCTGAAACTGTTCTGTTTGTCATTTATTTTAGTCAATTCCATCACAATTCCATTTAAAGGTACCGTAGACATTATAAAACATCTGTAGGTCTATGTACCAAAAGAAACCCAGGAACTACATGAACACAATTACAAAACATTCTTCACAAAAATAAAGTCAGATCTAAATAACTGGAAAAATATCAGTTGCTCATGGTTAGGCTAAGCTAGTATAATAAAAATGATAATTTTACCTAAATTAACTTATCTAGTTAGTGCCATACCAATTAAACTAACAAAAAATATTTTATAGAGCTAGAAAAACAATACCAAAATTTATCTAGAAGAACAAAAGGTCCAGAGTGTCAAGAGAATTAAATTAAAAAATGCTAGCAAAGGTGGCCTAGCCATACCAGATTTTAAACTGCATTATAAAGCAGCAGTCATCAAAACCACTTGGTACTGGCTGAGAAATAGAGTGGTTGATCAGTGGAAGAGATTAGGTACACAAGGCACAGTTGTCAATTACTATAGTAACCTCCTGTCTGATAAAGCCAAAAACTCCAGCTTCTGGGATAAGAACTCACTATTTGACAAAAACTGCTGGGAAAACTAGAAAATTGTATGACAGAAACTGGGCATAGACCAATATCTTATACTGTATACCAAAATAAAGTCAAAATGGGTTCACAATTTAGATATAAAGGATGATGCTATAAGCAATCTGGGAGATCAAGGAATAGTTTACTTGTTAGATTTATGGAGAAGGGAAGAATTAATGACCAAACAAGAAATAGACAACATTATGAAATACAAAATGGATAATTCAGATTACATTAAATTTTAAGTCTTTGTACAAACAAAGCCAATGCAACCAAGGTTGGGAGGGAAGCAGAAAAATGAGAAAGAATTTTTACAACCAGTGTCTCTGATAAAGGCCTCATTTCTAAAATATACAGAGAACTGAGTTACATTTATAAAAATACAAGTCATTCTCCAATTGATAAATGGTCAAAGGATATGAACTGGCAGTTTTCAGAGGAAGAAATGAAAGATTTCTATAATCATATGAAAAAATGCTCTAAATCACTATTGATTACAGAAACACAAATCCAAACAACTCTTAGGTACCACATTTCACTGGTCAGATTGGGTAACATGATAAAAACAGGAAAATGATAATAGCTGGAGAAGATGTGGGAAAATTGGAACATTAATGCCTTGTTAGTTGAGTTGTGGAATGATCCAACCATTCCAGAGAGCAATCTGGAACTATGGCCAAAGGGCTATAAAAAAAAGCGCATACTCTTTGACTCAGCAATACCACTTCTAGGGCTGTATCCCAAAGAGATCATATAAGTGGGAGGAGAACCCATATGTACAAAAATATTGATGGCAGCTCTTTTGTGGTGACAAAGAATTGGAAATTAAAAGGATACACTTCTACTGGGGAATGGCTAAACAAGTTGTGGTACATGAATGTGATGGAATACTATTGTGCTATAAGAAATGAGGAGCAGATGGATTTCATAATAACCTGGAGAGACCTATACAAACTAATGCTGAGTGAGGGGAGAAAAATCAGGAGAACATTGTAAACAATTACAGACACATTGTATCTGTGATGACTAACTTTGATAGACTGGGCTCTTCTCAGCAACACAAGGTTATAAGACTCATGACGGAAAAGGCTATTCACATCCAGAGAAAGAATTACAAAGTCTGAATGCAGAATGAAGCAAAATACTTGTTCTTTCTCTTTTTCATTGTTCTGTTTTGTTTCTTCTTTCTCATTGTTCATTCCATTGATTATACTTCTTTACAACTTGACTAATGTTTAATGTGAAGGTATATGTAGAACCTATAACAGATTACATGCCACCATGGGGAGGAGGGGGGCAGAAAATCTGGAACAAACACATAGTGAATCCAATGCAGCACTTGCGTGTGTTGCATAATGCAACTTCATTGCAGTCTTGGTTCTGAACACAAAGCATGCACACTTTGCACTGAGTATGCTCTCAGGCCACACAATACCAACAAAAGCTGGCAAAACTCAGAAAGGGGTCACAAGTGGAAAAAAGTTTAAGAAACCCTGAAAATCTGTTCCACTGATCCACCATTCTATTTCTCTGTCAGTACCTGATAATTTTGATAATTACTGTCATATTGTATAGTTTAATATCTGGTACTTTTAAACCTCTTTCTTTTATATTTTTAATTATTAATTAATTCCTTTAATATTCTTGATCTTTTGTTTTTTCAAATGAATTTTGTTATTTTTTTCTTGCTCAATAAATTAATTTTTTTGGTAATTTAATTGGGATAACATTAAATAAATCAACTGGTCTAGGTAAAATTGTCGTTTTTAATATATTAGCTTGGCCCACTGTAATGGCAAACAAAGAAGTAATTAACACCTTGTTTCAGCTATTTAGTTGACACTTTCAGTTATTGCCCATGATTGTACCAAGTCTATGTTGAGGAGCAGAACCTGTGAACCCCACAACTTGTGAACCCTGGAACTTGTGAACTCCTGTTGCATTAGGGGAGGAGCTAATGACCATATATAAGGAGAGTCTCAGGCTGGAGAGAGCAGAACTGAGAACTGAGAAGAGAACTCTTGTGGTGTTAGAGTTGAGAAGGAGAAAACTGGTGGTATCCCAGAACTCTATGTTTGTCTGTTCTGTCCATGTTGATGTTTGTTTGTGATACTTTGTACAGAAGCCCTGGGACCTTACTGGAAGCCCTGAAAGAGGATTTTCTGGTTGTCTTTTTACAGAAGTCCTGGAGGAGAGATTTGGAGGTCCTGAGACTTCATGGATGATTTGTGTTAAGTTCTCAGACTTTGTTTGTGGGTCTGTGTTGATTTCTATGTTGATGATTTGTGTTGACCTCTTGGACCTTGTTTGTGGGTCTCTGTTCATTTGACAGGCAAATAGTGAATTGATGATCATGCTGGCAATGTGGATGAATGTTGTTGTGGCTTTGTTAAACTTTGTCTTCCCAGAAAAAGAAACTGTGAAGGACTTGAGGTAGACTGGACACTGTTAGCTTCAATATGGGACAGGAACTGGATGAGGAATTAGATGAGTAGCTGGACAAGGAACTGGACAAAGAGATGGGAGCTGCCTGCCTTTGGACCCAGGTGACAGTTGGGTGGGTTCAGGTAGGAGTTGGATGCATGGAAGAGGCATGGAATCTGAGAACCAGCCTAGAGTCAAGATGAAAAGACCTCTCCTTGGATATCTAATGCAAACTGAGAAGATAATGATTTCCTGTGGCCTAGGGGTGGGAGGACTTTGTACTCTGCATCCTGCACCTCTTCAGGATGACTGAATTAAGGATGACTGAAAACTAATCTCCAATTAAGAAGAAAGAAGACTTTTTGACTGAGAATTAAGATAATGTGATGTAGGGGTAGAGAACTTTAACCTTTATACTTTGTGTCCATTAAGGAGCCAAGCCTCCTGAAGGATGATTGAGTTAAGGACTTATTAAATGATATCTTTTACTTTCTTTTACTTTCACCACTTTGGTGAAAACTATTTGACCATTTTAGTGATGAGTTATTATTCATAACATTGTGAATGCTGTACTTTGGTTTCTATTAATGTTCTGCTTTAATTTACTGCTGAATAAATAGAGAGTTCACTATACTATCTAATCAGAACCTTGAAGCTGTTTACAGCAGCAGTCCTCTGGAAAACTGCTTGTGCTTGGCTTTACACTCACCCATTAACAATATTTCTCTAGTTATTTAAATTTTATTTCTTTGTATAAAAAGTGTTTCCTAATTATGTTCATAGAGTTCTTGGGTTTATCTTGGCAGTTATATAGGCATTTTATATTGTATATGGTTACTTTAAATTATATAACTCATCACTTCTTGCAGAGTTTTGTTGGTAATATAGAAACGATAATTTGTGTGAGTTAATTCTTTTTTTTTTCTTTGCTTTTTGGAGGGGAGAAAGGCAGGACAATTGGGGTTAAGTAACTTGCCTAAGGTCACATGGCTAAAAGTGTTGTGTCTGAGGCCAGATTTGAACTCGGTTCCTCCTGACTTGGGGGCTGGTGCTCTATTCACTGTCACCTAGCCACCCCAAGTGTGGGTTAATTTCATAACCTACTTTGCTAAAATTATCAGTTGTTTCAACTAATTTCTTAGTTGAATCTCTAGGACAGGGGTGGGGAACCTGAAGCCTCAAGGCCACATGTGGCTGTCTGGGTCCTCAAGTGAAGCTCTTTGACTGAATCATAACTTCACAGAACAAATTCTTTCATTAAGGGGATCCTCATTCCTTCTGTTTTTTTTCTCTCTTGTTGCTATTGCTAGCATTTCTAGTATAATATTGAATAATAGTAGTGATAATGGGTATCTTTACTGCACTCTTGATCTTGTTGGGAGTTCTTCTAGCTTATTCCTGTTACAGATAATGCTTGCTGATGGTTTTAGGTAGATGCTTCATATGACAAATGACAGGTAGAAGGTAGGAAGAAGATATGTTCAAGAGAACCAGGCCTAAGGGTCAGAAGATAAGAAGATGACAAAACATCCATTCTTTCCTTTTCTTAAATTCACTGAACCTCCCAGCTAATTGTCCCTATTGTCTCTAAAGTCATGAGTGATGTGGTATTTGTATTACCAAAACCCACAGGCTAATGATGCAAAGCCATGGGAAAGAGCCCAGTTACAGTATGATTGTCTGATATCTAGAGCCTCAATCCTACCCACATTCTCAGCTTTTTAAATGTTTCCATGAGAGGAATGGTAGGCAAAAATCAACTTTGTTCTTTTCTTATTTATTATCAAAGTCTTTGCTTATGGCCCTTTGAGTTCATTTTGTGTTTGAGTCTGTATCTCTCTGTATAATGACTATAACACTTACTGGCTATACTCATCTGTAATCATGAACTAAAGGAAGTTTCTTGACTTTCACCATTTTTTCTCCCCTCCAAGGGGATTTCTTGACAGTAACGAATAAGGTCTTTTTAATTTTTTTTTTACTTCTTTCTAGAACAGTGCTGGGCCCCTAAAGATGCTCATAACACTGGCTGAGTAGTATAGAATACTAGAAGAAAATCCCACAGTTAAAAAGAAAATCCAAAAGTCTTAAATGAACAGAAAGCACAGCCTTGGTAGCAAAGTACAGGGTCAATGGTGATGTTATGGTGAATAGTCCTTATCAATCAAGAATTCTGGTAGTAGTAACTACAAATCATCAGTCTCATTTGTGTTTATAGCACACGCAGTATTATATTTTTTTCATTTAGCCCAAACCTTTGATTTTTTCCTATTGCCTGGGGCTGGATTCTCATTTTAGGTGAGACACAGAATGAGCTACTGTCCACAGTCTTATGCTCTGCTGAACTACATGACATCAAGGGAGATGTTAACCATGTACGCTCGACTTTGGGGCATTCCTGAGTCTTATATCAACAAATATGTGAAGAAAATGCTGCATTTACTACTCTTGGATGAATATTCAGATACAATCACAATGAACTACAGGTGAGACTTAGTGTTTTTCCAGATATTCTCATAAAATTTCCCTTTTGAAGCAGAGAAGGCATTTCTCATATGGGAGAGATGGGAATTCCTTGTCAAGATGTTTGACATATGACCATTTTAGTCTTACCAATGTCCATAGGCATATCATCCCCCTGGAAAGTGTAGTATGATTACTGAGGCATACCCAGTGACAGGGAAAAATATAGAAATACATAACCAGATCTGAGAGGATGGTTTAGGGCATGGGACTCTGATTCTCCAAAGATCTACTAATGAAAATGTTTCATTCACTTCAAATATGTTTGCTCAAAGTTCATAGTTGGTGAGTATACCTACTGGTCAGCCCTGGAAACATAAAGAATCAGAGTTTTTACAGAAAGTTCCTAGCTTCAGTTGAAATTTCATTGGGATGTCTCAAAAAGTTCCATTTCCTTGGGTCTTTCATATGCACTTTAAGTGGAGTGGGGTGTGTATGTCTTTGAATGCAAAATGTCTTTCTATGTTACTTAATTTTTTTTTCTTAACAGTTTGTTAGTCCACTGGGCCTAGCTGCTTTGGTTTCAGTGATCTTGATTTGTTGGCTCTAATTTTACATATCAGATTAATATTCTTCTACATTTGTATTCATTTGATCTCAGTCAAGCATTCTGAAGTATCCATTAGATATAAAGGAAAGGAAATTCAAATAATATGAGATTATTCTATAACCTCTGAAAACCACAGAAGGGAATTAAATAGTGTATTACGAAAAGCAAAGAAGTTCAAGCTGCAACCCAATATGACATGCCCTGCAAACCTGAAATTAATTATCAAATAAACATGGTGGATATTCAAGAAAAGAGGAGTATTTGAGGCATTCATGAAAAAAAAACCACACATGAACAGAATGTTAGAATTGTTAAAACTCTAAACAACAGAAACACATGATAGGTAATTAATCAATAAGCATTTATTACAGTGCTTAATCTGTGGCAGGCAAAGTGCTGGCAAGAATAAGCAAAAATAATACCAGACTTCAAGGAGCTTACATTCTATCTAATAAGCATAAATACCAAGGAAAGAATAAGCACTTAAATAAATTACCTGTGTGTTTAGAGATTATTTTAAAAAACAGAAACAGAAGGAGAAGATTGACTAACAAGATTAAGGAGACATCATCAAGAGATAAAAATATACAAACTGATAAAGACATAAGCATAATTTAAAGAAATAGATGTTAAGGTGGAAAAACAAAACTATTTAATAAACAGCACAATCCTCCAAAAGACAACTTTTTAGTAAAATTTTAAAGGATATGCCTGTCAACTCACTTTTTCTTGTGTTTTGGCTATTTCTATTTAAAACTGTCTTCATTTAAACACATGTAGAACTGTATCCTTCAGGGGCAGCTAGGTGGTGCAGTGAATAGAGCAACCATCCTGGGTCAGGAGGACCTGAGTTCAAATCTGGCCTCAGACACTTACCACTTACTAGCTGTATGACCTTGGGCAAGTCATTTAACCCCATTTGTCCTGCCTCCCACCCTCCAAAAAAGACAAAAAAAAAGAACTGCATCTTTCATTTTAGCAAACAAAAATGTACCACAAATAGATTATCTCAGTTTTGTAATGACAGTGGGCACTTTGCACTGTGTCAATTCCAAGTATACCATTTCCAAAAGAAGAGTTATGCTGATGTATAGGTAGGAAAATGCTCCAGGTGGTCACTGCTGGCACAGCTGAGAGCTAAGAACAGGTGATTTGCAACTGATTATGAACTAATTGAATCATATGATTTCAAGCAACATGTAAATCATTTCATCTTACTACCTCATTTTATAGATGAAGAAGCCTGGGTTCCTGTCCTCAATGATCTTTTACATTAATCAGTGCATTCCTTGACTACTGTGATGTTTCTTAGGCACTAAATATGTATTAATTTATACATATAGAAGTGTGGTGAAGTGGTGGGTCAGGCCCTTGCTTAGGCTTGAATTCATTTATCATCTACTGAAACCACAAATGCCTCCTCATTTTGGAGGCAGCAAGATGGTACAGTAGATAACAATGAGCTTGGAGTCAGTTTGAATTGTGCTTCAGACCCTTGCTAGTTATATGATCCTGGGCAAGTTACTTGACCTCATTCAATCTCAGTTTACATATCTATAAAATTAGGATAATAATAGCATCTACTTCACAAGGTCATTATGAGGATCGAATGAGTTAAGATATACAGAATGCTTTGCAAACCTTAAAGAACTAAATAAATACTAGATATTTTTGGAGACTTTTAGATAGAAAAAAAATGTTTTCTCTAATTTACTGTAATTATTTTTGCTTCCACTTTGAGTTAATAATTTTATTTGATATACAGGTCTTTACAACCTCATAGTTTACATGCTAAAATTCATCATTTTTTCCACTTTATTACTTTTGCAAGAAATCTGACTGCATTTTTCCTGCTTCCCTACTTTACCCTACTCTGTGATAATAGAACTTCTTCAAAGGCCATTCTCAGGATTAATTTTAGTACCTGAACTGGGTAGGATTTCCATCCTGATAAAACAACCACTTCATAGTGTCACTGAAGGTGTGTTATCCTTAGGCTAATTATAATAATTATAGTCACTCCCCACTCCTACCCTAGGTAATAATTATGTGCATCTCAGACCACTAAGGATCTTGAGTGCATGTTAAGGCGAAGTTGTCTGAAAGAACAATGACTAGTTCAGAAAAGATTGTCCCTGAATTAATCTTTTATATACCCTGACCACAGCTGATACTCCCAGCCTTCAAGCCAATCAAGAAATGAGACTGCTGATAAGTGATATTGAGGATAAGGATTTTTATCTCTATAAGTAAGAATAATAAAATTAAACTACTGCTTAAGAATTTTCCCCTGGATCTCACATGGATTCTGGTGTTTCTATCAGTATGTCAATGCCTAGCACAGGTCTTGAAATTCTGCAGGCCTAGAAAAGCATGCTTTTCATCTGGAGGCACCTAGAGGCCAATAAAGTTTTAAGATTCTCTTTCATTATTTATCTTACATTCAGTTTTACCACATCCTCCAGTATGCCCTCATGGAATGTACATCAATGTCACCTGTCAGTAGTGTGGCAGTGATGTTTTCTATATAACTCTCCGTTTAGAGAACAGCTGCTACTAAATGTCAAGGAATAAATGCAAGAGGCTGATTACTCCTCTGCTCCTTGGAATTAGTCCTTTGTACCTAGGACAAACACTCAAATGTTAAGTAACTTAGTCACAACCACAGAACCCGTAAATAACAAAGCCAAGAACTGAACCTAGGTACTCTGACTCCAGATAAAAGAGTCATTCTACTATACCATACTTACAACTGGCTATTTTCTAGAAGAATATGGAGGATGGAGACCCCTGATGCTTGCACCAAAATGGTCATGGGCCAAACTGAAGAGTGTGGAATGAATGGACACAAGCCAGGCAGGTTCTGTCATAGTAGTTCCCATTTATTGATCAGAGGGCAGGATTTATACAATGAATGTAAAGCAATTATAACTTAGGTTCCCATGAGAAAATGTTTAATGTCCTTGTTGATTTACGTACATCTGTATGTTTTAATGTCCTTGTTCCCTTACGTACATCCATGTTTTAATGTCCTTGTTCCCCTGCATGCATCTGTGTCTGAGTCACTGCTTGGTTATCATGTCCTAAACTCCTGCAAGTCAGGAAGATACAGTGAGCCAATCTTAAGACATAATATAGCCTTCACGGGGAGCTGGCTTGGGAGAAATCCTGGACCAGAGACTTCCCATATATGGACCAGGTCAGAGACTGGTCCTCAACAGACCCCAACCTGGGAAAGGGATTCAAATTGGGACTGATCAGTTGAAGTAAGGGACAACACAGGGACTGAGCCAGAGGCCAGGTTATGTCAACACTAAGAGATACACAGAAGGGAGGTTTAAGCCAGATTTCAGGCAATAACAGGGCAAGGAGTTCCAGTCTAGTAGTTGATATATTGTAATGGTTGAGGGCATTAGGACAATGATTTGACAGTAAGAGCCAATGTCAGAGTACATATATCAATCACTTCAGGAAGCTGGTAGACTCTGGTCAAGATACTGTGGCCTCTGGGCCTCATATAGCAGGGATTTAAAGGACCTTTGTCTAGACTTAACAGGGTAAGTAACAATGAAAAGTCAGTCATTGTTGAAAGATCTCATCTTCCTTTCCTTTCTCCACCAAAACAAATGATGTATAAGAAACAGGAAACCAGAAAGTAGGGATCTTAAGACAAACCACTAACAGAAGTAGAGTTATGCTTTTTGAAAGATTTGGTAATCATCCAATTTAATTCAGAAAGATTAACACATTCACACTGACAACTAGGTCCTAATTAGTGCGAATAATGAAAACTGTGAAGTAGTCCCATTATTCAGATTTGCACTATTTTGAGTTATAATTATATGTAAATTGTAGCATTTGGTTCCAGCCATTATTTCAAATGGAAATAATGCAATTAAAATTTTAAAATGTATTTATCTGTTCATTTATGTAAATATAAGCAAAATATATAATTTTATGTAATATAAGCAAATTACAATTTGCCTATTTAAACAAATAAACCAAGGATAAGGAAAACATATTTCTGATTCAAGTTTATTTTATGTAGTAATAAAGTAGTTATAGAAAGCAAAATTTTTTTTGGCTTTTTTTTTTGGAGGGCAATTGGGGGTTAAGTCACTTGCCCAAAGTCCCACAGCTAGTAAGTGTGTCAAGTGTCTGAGGCCACATTTGAACTCAGGTCCTCCTGACTCCAGGGCCTGTGCTCTATTCACTGTACCACCTAGCTGCCCCAAAAGCAGAATTTTTTAAAAAAATAAAAAGTAATGAATATCATACTTGAAAATAAGCCAACAGCCAAAATATAATGAAAATATTGTTATTGTTTGAAATATTTTAGCAGTGTAGAATGAACTGTTTCATTTTTCTTAATCCTCGTACATACACTGGTATATGCAGAAAGTTTATCTGAACCTTGGTGCATTTGCATGCTTATTTTCTCACACAATGAGTCAAGTATAGTTGCAAGACCAAGCACAAGCAGCTTTCCAGAGGACTGCTGCTGTGAACAGCTTTAAGGTTCTGATCACATAGTATACTGAACTGTCTATTTATTCAGCAGTAAACTAAAGCAAAACATTCACAGAAACAGAAGAACAGCATTCACAATGTTACAACATAACAACTTATCATTAAAGTAGCCACATAGTTTTCACCAAAGTTGGTGAAAAACCACATAGTTTTAAACAAAATATATCATTCAGTAAGTCCTTAACTCAATCATCCTTAAGGAGCAGGCTTCCTTAAGGGACACAAAGTAAAAAGGTCAAAGTTCTTCACCCCTAGGTCACATTGTCTTAATTTCTCTGTCAAAAAGTCTTTTTTCTTCTTTATTGGAGATTAGTTTCCAGTCACTCTTAACTCAATCATCCTTAAGAGCTCCAAGGTACAGTGTACAAAGTTTTCCCACTCCTAGGCCATAGTAAATCATTATCATCTCAGTCATCATTAAGTACTCAAGTAGAGGTCTTTTCATCTTGACTCAAGGCTGGCTCTCAGTTTCCATGGTTCCTCTTCCATGGTCCCAATTTTGCCTGAATGTACCCAACTGTCACCTGTTACCCAATTGTCCAATTCCTCATCCAGTTCCCATTCCATATTTAAGCTCACAGTCCAGTCCACCTCAAGTCCTTCACAGTTTCTGTTTCTGGGAAGAAAAAGCTTAACAGAGTCAAAACAACATTTATATACATTGTTGGCACCATCATCAATTCATTTTCTGCTTGTAAAATCAACCTAGACCCACAAAGTCTGAGAACTCAACACAAATCGTCAAGTCCCAGGACCTCTGAAACCCTCCTCCAGGACTTCTGTAAACAGACAAGAAAATCCTCTTTTGAGACTTACAATAAGGTCCCAGGGCTTCTGTACCAAAGTATTACAAAAACAAATCAACACAGACAGAACAGACAAAGTGATGTGATACCACAAGTTTTCTCCATTTCAACTCTGCCATCACAAGTGTTCCCTTCTCAGTTCTGCCCTTTCTCAGCTTGGGCTTCTCCTTATATATGGTCATTAGCTCCTCCCTGTGCTGCCCACCTCTTAAGTCCTTCCTGTTCCTGTTTTTGGCAAGTCCTTCCCACTGTGAGTTTCACAAGTTGTTTCTTAACAAAGACTTGATATAATTATGGGCAAGGCTCAACAAAAACTTGAAGTGAAACAAGATGTTAAATAATTAAAAAGCTGAAACAAGGCACTAAGTACTTTTTTGCTTGCCATTACAAAGACTTAGAGCATTATCTAAAATTAATAATGCTCTAAACATGATATTGTTACCCTTGTAATATTTTTCAACAGGTAGGTTAAAATAACTTTAAAAACCAGTCTTTGTAAACAGCTTTATCTAAAGGGTAAAAGAGAAATGGAAAGAATACACCCATCACCTCCTGAAAGACATCCCAAAATGAAAACTCCCAGGAATATTGTAGCCAAATTCCAAAACTGTCATCTCAAGGGAACAATATTGCAAATAGCCAGAAAGAAAGAATTCAAATATTATAAAGCTACAGTTAGGATCATACAAGTTTTAGCAGCTTCCACAGGAAAGGAGTGGAGGGTTTGGAATATTATATTTGGGAAGGCAAAGGAACTAGGATTACAACCAAGAATAACTTAGCCAGCAAAACTAAGTATAACTCCTTCAGGGCAAAAAAAAATGGATATTTAATAAAATAGAAGGTTTTCATGTATTTCTTATATAAAAATGAGAGCTGAACAGAAAATCTGACTTTCAAATACAAGGCTCAAGAGAAGTATAAAAAGTAAACATGAAAAAATAATAAGGGACTCAATAAAGTTTAACTTTTTACATTCCTATGTGGGGAAATGATATGCATAACTCCTAAGAACTTTATCAATATTAGGGCAATTAAAAGGAGTCTACACAGACAGAAGGCATGGGTGTGAGTTGATTATATTGGGATGATTTATAAAATAAAAAAAAATGAAGGGATGAGAAAGATGGATGCATGCAGGGAAGGGGGAAGGGAGAGACAGAATGCGAAAAATTTTCTCACACAAAAGAATTGCCCAAGAAAGAGCTTTTACACTGGATGGGAAATGAATGGGGTGGGCAGTGCTTGAAACTCACTGTCATTGGAATTGATTCAAAAAGGGAAGAATATACACAAACTCAGGTGATTACAGAAATCTATCTTACCCAATTGGAGAACAGGAGGGGAGAGGGATAAGAGAAGGGGGGGATAATAAAAGGGAGAGTGTATAAGGGGGTGGGAGCAATGATCAGGGGCAAAATATTTTTTTGATGAAGGATGGGATAAAAAGAAGAAGAAACAAAGAAAATGGGATGAAGGAAAATAGATAGTAATTATAACTGTGAATGTCAATGGGATGAGTTCATCCATAAAATGGACAAGGGTAGTAGAATGGATTAGAAACAAGACTCTTAACAATTTTTTGTTTGCTCAAGACACACTTGAAAAATAAAGACACACACAGAGTTAAAATAAAGGGCTGGACCAGAATCTAATATGCATCAGCTGGAGTAAAAAGTCAGGGATAGCAATCATGATCTCAAACAAAGCAAAAGCAAAAATAGACCCATTTTAAAAGAAATAACCAGGGAAATTACATTTTGCTAATAGGTACACTGAAGTAATATAAAAAAATTTTACAGCAATAAAGGCCTCATTTCTCAAATGTATACTGAGTATAGAACTGAGTCAAGTTTATAAAACTAAGAACCATTTGCTAATTGATAAACAGTCAAAGTATATAAACAGGCAATTTTTAGAAGAAGAAATAAAAGCTATCTATATTTATATGAAAAAATGCTGTAAATAACTATTGATTAAAGAATTGCAAATTTAAAAAAAAATGAGGTAACACCTCACAACTATAAGAGATGACAAATGTGGTAGGGGATGAGGGGGAGGGAAATATGTATATTTATGAACTGTTGGTAGAAGAGTGAATTAGTCCTTCCATTCTAGAGGACAATTTCAAACTACACCAAAAAGGCTATAAAACTACCTTTGAGTAATGCCACTACTGGATCCATACCCCAAAGAGATAAAAGGAAAAGGAAAAGCATGTATGTGTACAAAAATATTTATAACAGCTATTTTTGAGGTGGCAAAGATTTGAGGTGACTTATCAATTGGGGAATGGCTGATCAAGTTGTGGTATATGATTGTGATCAAAGGCTATTGTGCTATAAAAATGACTTAAGAAGGTGATTTCAGAAAAACATGGCAAGACCTACATGAACTGAGGCAAAGTGAAGTAAGAAAAACTAGGAAATTATTATGCATAAGTAACAGTAATGTTGTAATGATGATCTACTGTGAATGATTTTGCTATTCTCAACAATACTAAGACAGTTCCAAAGTACTCACAATAAAAGAATGTTATCCATCTCCAAAGAGAGAAATGAGAAACTGAGCGCAGAATGAAGTATAATTTTCCTTGTTTTTCTTGTGTATGTTTTATTTTGGTTTTTTTTTTTTTTTTGCAATATGGCTAATATGGAGACACATTATGCATAATTTCATACGTATAGCTGACATCATATTGTTTGCCTTCTTGGTGAGGTGGGTGGGTGGAGGATGTATAAAGAGAAAATGTGGAACACAAAATTGAAAAAGAGAAGAATGATTAAAATAATTAAATAGTAAATTTAAAAGACAACAGAAAACAGCTTCAGTTACTAGCTCTTTCCTTTTTGACTGCCAAAACTGGAAGTTGTAGATGTGAAACTTTTGAGACCAATAACCAAACAGTGATCTTAACTTAAAATCCTCTTCTGAATTACTTTCTAAGAAAAATTTTATTATTCATTACATAATTTAAATCCAGATTGAGTCTTTTTTCTTTCTTAGAAATATAAATTATGGAAGGCATTCTTTTCCAGAATAAGCCTGTTTCATTCACATTAAAGTGCGGTCCTGAGTTGGGAAGACATTTGAATTCAAGAAGAGTTCAAATATGGCCTCAGATCCCTGCTGTGTGACTCTGGGCAAGTGACTTACCCTGTTTGCCTCAGTTTTCTTATCTGAAAAATGAACTGAAGAAAGAAATGGCAAACCACTCCAGTATCTTTGCCAACAAAACCCCAAATGGGGTCATGGAGAGTCGGACATGACTGAGATGACTGAACAACATGCAAAAGTTACATTGCATCTGAGTTTCCTAGAACGTCTTTAATTGTAGTCCAGCAATTCTTTTTCTATAACCAATTTATATTTTGAAACATATACTTCCAAACTCTCATGCCCTCATCACCAATTCTACATTCTAGTTTCACTCTTGACTTAACATTTTTGAAATCACTATTGAAGTTACTAATATCCACCCAATTAAAATTACTGATTTTACTGGATCAGCAGCACTTTTATGGGTTCATTCAGGAACCCATTCAGCCACCATCATTCCATCAGGAGCCCTATATCTCGAGTTCATTCTATAGTGATGATCTTTGCCACACCCAGTCCCTTTGTCAAACCAGAGATATTGCTACAGATTTTGATGCTAGGTTAAAATTTTCTATTTTAAGCTGCCTCTTTATGGTCCTGGGACCTAAGAGGGTTTTCAATTGTTCTGCTAAATTCTAAAAAATGTTTATGAATTACTGCTGTTTATATTCTATTCTTTTTCCTTCTTTTCTTCCTTCCTTATGAAGTGGTGGCATTAAGCAGAAGCTGAGTGCTGCTATTGCCCTAGTTGGAAATCCATCAGTCATCTTCCTGGATGAGCCATCTAATAGCATGGACCCTGTGGCCAAACGTCTGCTCTGGAACATGATAAGACAGACCTGTCAATCTGGGAAGGCCATTGTCATAACCTCCCATAGGTATGGATCTAATTCTTGGTCAGAGGTTAAATGGAGATATAGAGGAATCGATAAGTACTGAGGTGGTTCCAGAAGCTTTGCTTGATTACCTTTCTGGAATCTGTCAGATACAAGAGAGAAATGTCTAATTTTGCCAAAGGAGATACCTCACATTACTCAGATGTTGGTCACTGGGGCTATGATCTATATTGCTTTTAACACTTTAGAACACAGGGAAATTGGGAAGGAGTTATCACTGAAGAATAGAGATTGGCCCCTTCCTTTCAGTGCTAAACACACTGATCCTGATAGCATCTTTATACTCTAACTAAGCTCTGGGCTTTGGGAGCCTGTACTGCCCAGACTGGTCTCTACAGAGATGCAACATAAACTTTTGTCTCCATCTAGTCCCTAGTCCTCACTGAGAAGAAAGGTGATAACTCTCTAGTCTTGATTCTTTGTTTCCCCAGCATGGAGGAGTGCGAAGCATTGTGCACTAGAATGGCGATCATGGTGAAGGGAAGATTTCAGTGTATAGGAAGTCTACAGCATCTCAAGAACAAGTTTAGCAAGGGATATACCTTATTAGCCAAGATTAAGAGTGATCATCAGGTGTCTGGGATGGAATATTTTAAGAAATTCATCAAGGAGACCTTCCCAGGTAGTGCAACTTAAGCACATACTTTCCATATGGGACCCCTTGAGGTGCATGTTATTCCCTGAAATAACCCCCAATTATGCTGAGAAAGAAGGAGCATTTGGTTTGCATCTGTTGCTTCTTAACCATCTACAGCTAATTATGGTATAGTTTTTTTTGCCTTTGTTAATTTAACAATATTTAATTTTTTTTTTTTTTTGCTTTTTGGAGGGGGGGAGGCTGGGCAATTGGGGTTAAGTGACTTGCCCAAGGTCACACAGCTAGTAAGTGTGAAGTGTCTAAGGCCAGGTTTGAACTCAGGCCCTCCTGATTTCAGGGCCAGTGCTCTATTCACTGTGCCACCTAGCCACCCCAACAATACTTAAATTCTTGAGGATGATTTTGTTAATTACGAACATCATCTGTGACCTAATTTTAAGATTTCTTGATACTACCTTCCATACAACTGCTAATTCCTACTGCATCAGCAGTGTATTCAGAAAAGGTAAATTTAAGAAATCTTTATTAATCAAAGAGCCCACAATTATGAAACACAAAAAATAAGCATATGGTGGGGTCATAGTATTAATATAGTTGTATTATTATTTTAATTATTGATATTAATTCTTATATACCATATGATATATAACTAACTATAATATTAGTTATTAATATTATAGTTATAATGAACATAGTCTCATTATTTTTCCCTACCCCATTCTGTATTGCTCAGTTTGCACCAAATTCTGGAAGCATCTTCCCAGCTGAACTCTCCATCTTCCCCTTTCCCAAGGGAGTCCAGAACCTCACTCCACTCCAATTCCTGGGTCCACTTTCCTTGGCTCCACTAACCTTCCACTAAGTGGAAGTGTAGTGCCCGGACTGAGGTGGTAAGCCTTACTAAGGTTTACTGATTCCACTAAGCCTTATCACACATCCTGCTGTTTTGCCCTTTAGGCTCCTAGACCTTTCCATCTCCCCTGAAGCAGAACCCTTCTAAATGTGTTCATTCCCCTAATTAGAATGTGAGGTCTTTGAGAATGAGGATTGTCTTCCTTTTTTTACACTTGTATTCCCAGTATTGTATTAGCACAGTGATTGGCACATAGTTAAGTGCTTAATAAATGCTTTTCCATTCCGTGACAAAATGTGTTTCTCCATGCACATAGCAAAATACCTTAGTTGTTCAAAACTAACATATATGTGACCATTCTTAAGGAACATAGCAGATCTGTTCACAGCTGTGGCTTTCCACATTCCTCTAGGAAGCTGCCGTGGTCCTCACCTTGCCACACTTTGAAAAATCAATAAGAAGCCAAAAGTCTCTCCAGGGAAGTAAAACTGGTGGCGACACAACTTCCTATAAATCTCACTGGTTTTGCTAAAACAAATGTTTTTCCTTTAAGCTATGCCTGTCTATAAGTTGAGGAGTCAATTCCTCTCTTCATTGCTTACCAGCTATTTTAAAATTTCAAATATTCACAAGATTATATAGATTTAAAGTTAAAGGAGCCTTAGAGATTTTATAGAAAAGGTGAAGAGAGGTTAAACAACTTGTCTAGGTTCACAGAAGTTGTATGAGACAATTCACAAAAATGGTATATGAACTTCTGATTCTAAAACCAGTGTTCTTCCTACCATACCATATTGCCTCTTTTTTGAGCTTAGGGATTAATTCTTCATTATTTCAAGTAAGATCATCTTCTCTAAACACTGAAGCAACTCAGACTGGTAACTTTTTTAACTTTAAAAAATCATATCAGTGTAGGATTGGGTGGCACATTTTTTGTCATGGATAGGGATAGAGCAATTATTTTTGCCAACAAAAAACAAAGAACAGGGATGAATATACATTTTGAACCATGGTAAATACTGGTAGGGCCTAGGGTACTGGAGCTTGGTCTGATTCTAATTCAATGCTTCAAGGATCCAAGATTTTATTAGTATAGTTACTTGTTGCATTGTCACAAATTGTAGACTTCCACCACTCCCCTCCCCACAACACACACACCATTCCTTATTAGATGGTTTTGTGGGTGTAAAAAGTCATCATATTGTGTTTCATGAAGGAGCTTTCCAGATAATAATAACAATAGCCACAATGATAATAAACAGCTACAGAAAGGTTCTCATAACGAACCTTTCCATACAATAATAATAATAAAGCCATAGAAATATCAGTCATGACATTTTATATGAGGCTTTATCTCTATGTCTCTCTCTATGTATCTCTTTTGTTTTCAGACTTAGCTAGGTTTTCCCTTACCTAGTACAGACACAGTACTCTACACTTTACAAGTTGATCACAATTACAAGAGTTTAAGCTCCACTGGCATAACACTTGTCATTTCCATGCATGGATGAGTCACTGAAATAGTACTTGAATGGTGGGTACTGATATTATGTAGTATTTGTATAAATAATCAGGTAAAGTATACTGTGAAATTTCTAAGTAACCAGCTCTCTCAGATAATGAAATGTCTAATGCAATGACACAGCATGGTATACTTTTTAGAATACAGACTTGGAGTCAGAAGATGTGGGTTCAAATTCTTATTCCACTACTTACAATTTAAGTGAACTTAGGCAAGCATTTCCTTTCCCTTGGCCTCAGTTTCCTCATCTACATAATGAAGGGGCTAGACTAGATGACCATCCAGTTTTAAATGTATGTTCCCATATATCTCATGTCTTTTACGGCAAAACTCTTTGAGGCCATCATAGGTCCTTCCATTTTCTCTATTCTCACTCTTCTTAATCCCTTACAATCAATCTTCTGATCTTATCATTCCATTGAAACTTCTCTCTCTAAATTTGCCAGTTATCTCTTAACTGCCAAATCCACTGGCCTTTTCTCAAGCCTAATACATTTTGAGGGAGGCAGTGTCAAGATGGCAGGGATTCACCTGAGCTCTCCCAAAAACCCATCCAAAAACCCATTTAAACATGACTTGAAGCAAAACCACAAAATAGCAGCAGAACCCACAAAAAGAGTGAAAGAAATTTCTAGCCCAAAACAATCTGAAAGGTCAGCAGGAAAGGTCTGTTGTACCAGGGTGAGAAAGAAGCAAAGTCCAGCACAGGCTGTGCCAGTGCCAGGCCCCAGCAAACTAGAAGCAGGCCTCAGGGCAACTGAATCACTGGCCACAGTGGCAATTTCCAGACCTCTCAGCCCACAGACACCAAAGAGAAATTATAAATTCAGAATGAAAGGCCTGTCACACCTGGGTGAGTGCAGACCAACACAGACCATGCTAGCACAACCTCCACCACAGTAAATCAGGAGCAGGGCTTAGAAGTGACTAAATCAGCAGCAATACCAGCTTTTTATGGAGCTCTCAATCCAAAGACAGTAAGGGGGTCAAACAACTGGTTAGATGGAAATTATAGTGGTCTTTTTGCTAGAACTGAGGCATTACTCTGTTGCTTTGCCCATACTCTGATCCAGGTCCCAGTCCTGGGTTGCTACCCAGGGCAAGGAGGACCAGTAACATAGCAGAGCTTGTGGCCACAATGGAGAGGGGGACTTTTCTCACAGTTACAGGGCAGAAAAAGAGTGCTTGTGGTTGCTCACAGACAAGAGTACAGGCCAGGGAAGTAGTAAACACCTATCCTTAAATCAGGCCTGCACAACAGACAGTCCATGGACTATGTTTTATATCCTCTACATTTTTCACAGGCTGCCCAAAATACTTCGTCATGAGGGCCAGATATTGTGCAGGCCTGCCTTAGATTATACCAACAGTGAAGAACTGAAAACTTACAAGTTCCTAGAAGCATCTCTGAAAAGAGCTGCAAAAACTCCTGAAACTTGGAACAGTGTGCCCTTCACCCTGGAAGCAGAGCCCTATTTTATCAAAGAATTAAAAGTTAAGTAACAGACTGAGAGAAAGGAGCAAACAATGGAAATTTTAAAATTCTTGACTATTAAAAAAAACCCTAACCTTAATTCAACTCCCGGCACTAACCCTAACCCTAACCCTCCCAGCACTATAGTGACAAGGAAGATTAAAACACATACTCAGAAGAAGACAACAAAGTCAAAGCTCCAACATCCAAAGCCACCAAGAAAAATATGAATTGGTCTCAGGTCAAGGAGGAGTTCAAAAAAGATTTCAAAAATCAAGTAAGAGGAGTTGAGGAAAAATTGGGAAGAGAAATGAGAGTGATGTAATAAAATAATGAAAAGTCAACAGCTTGGTAAAGGAAACACAAAAAAATACCAAAGAAAATAATACCTTAAAAAACAGACTAGGTGAACTGACAACAGAAGTCCAAAAAGTCAATGAAAAGAAGAATGCCTTAAAAAGCAAAATTGGCAAAATGGAAAAGGAGATCCAAAAGCTCACTGGAGGAAATAATTTCTTAAGAATTTGAAAGGAGCAAGTAGAAGCTGATGACTATATCAGAAATCAAGAAACAATAAAATAAACCAAAAGAATGAAGAAAATAGAAGACACTGTGAAATATCTCACTGAAAAAACAACCAACCTGGAAAATAGATCCAGCAGAGAGAATTTAAAAATTATTGGACTACCTGAAAGCCACAATCAAAATAAGAGATTAGACGTGATCTTTCAAGAATTTTTTTTACTAATTAATTTTTAGTTTTCAGCATTCATTTTCACATGATTTTGAGTTTCAAATTTTCTCATCTCTTCCAACCCCCTCCCACATCAATATGGCATGCATTCTGATTACCCCTTCCTCTAGTCAGCCCTCCCTTCTATCACCCCCAAATATGTCTTATCCACTTCCCCTTTACTTTCTTGTAGAACAAGATAGATTTCCATACCCCTTTGCCTTTATATATTATCTCCCAGTTGCATGTAAAAACAATTTTTTTAACATTTCTTTTAAAAACTTTTGAGTCCAAAATTCTCTCTCTTCTTCCCTCACCACCCACCCTCACTGAGAAGACAAGTAATTCAATATAGGTTATAAATGTGTAGTTATGCAAAACACTTCCATAAAGGTCATGTTGTAAAAGGCTAACTATATGTCCTGCCATCTTATCCATCCCCTGACTCATTCTATTTTCTCTTTTGACCCTGTCCCTTTTCAAAAGTGTTTGCTTCTGACTACCCCTTCTCCCAATCTGCACTGTCCTCTATCACCCAAACCCTACCCCTTATCTCCTTCCCTCTTACTTTCCTGTAGAGTGAGATAGAGTTTCATAATCAATTGAGTATGTATGTTATTCCCTCCTTAAGCCAAATCTGATGAGATAAGGTTTACTCATTCCCTTGCCCCCTTCCCCTCCATTTGCCCCTTTTATGTGAAATAATTTACCCCATTCCACCTTTCCCTTTCTCCTTTTCCCAATATATTCCTCTCTCACTTAATTTTATTTTTCAGATATCATCCCTTCACATTCAACTCAACCTGTGCTTCCCTCTCTCTCTTTCTCTGTCTTCCTCTCTCTCTCTCTCTCTCTCTCTCTCTCTCTCTCTCTCTCTCTCTGTCTCTGTCTCTGTCTCTCTCTAGTTCCTTCAACTACCCAAATACTGGGAAAGGTCTCATGATTTGCAGTTATCATCTTTCCATGTAGGAATGTAAACAGTTCAATTTTAATAAGTCCCTTATAATTTCTCTTTCCTATTTACTTTTTCATGCTTCTCTTGGATCTTGTATTTGAAAGTCAAATTTCCTATTTGGCTCTGGTCTTTTCATCAAGAATGCTTGAAAGTCCTCTATTTCACTGAATATCCATTTTTCTCCTTGAAGTATTATACTCAATTTTGCTGGGTAGATGATTTTTGGTTTCAGTCCTAACTCCTCTGACCTCTGGAATGTAATATTCCAAGTCCTTCAATCCCTTAATGTATCTGCTGGGTCTTCTGTTATCCTGATTTTATTTCTACAATACTCAAATTGTTTCTTTCTGACTGCTTGAAGTATTTTCTCTTTGACCTTGGTTTGGTTACAAATTTGTTTACAAATATTTCTAGGAGTTTTCCTTTGGGGATCTCTTTCAATCAATGGATTCATACAATTTCTATTTTACCCTCTGGTTCTAGAATATTAGGGCAATTTTCCTTGATAATTTCTTGAAAGATGATATCTAGGATCTTTTTTTGATCATGGCTTTCAAGTGGTCCAATAATTTTTTAAATTCTCTTTCCTGGATCTATTTTCCAGGTCAGTATTTCTCCAATGAGATATTTCACATTGTCTTCTGTTTTTTCATCCTTTTGGTTCTGTTTTATAATTTCTTGATTTCTCATAAAGTCATTACCTTCCATTTGCTCCATTCTAATTTTGAAGGAATTATTTTCTTCAGTGAACTTTGAACATTCTTTTCCATTTCGCCAGTTTTGCTTTTTAAGGCATTCTTCTCTTCATTGGCTTTTTGGACCTCTTTTGCCATTTGGGTTAGTCTATTTTTAAGGTGTTATTTTCTTTAGTGTTTTTCTGGATCTCCTTTAGCAAGGTGTTGTCTCACTTTCCATGATTTTCTTGCATCACTCTCATTTCTCTTCCCAATTTTTCCTCTACTTCTCTTACCTGATTTTCAAAATCCTTTTTGAGCTCTTCCATAGCCTGTGACCAATTCATATTTTTCTTGGAGGCTTTTGATGTAGGAGCTTTGACTTGTTGTCGTCTTCTTGTTGTATGTTTTGATCTTCTTTTTCACCAAAGTAAGATTCAGTAGTCTGACTTTTTTTTATGCTGTTTGTTCATCATCCCAGCCAAATAACTGACTTTCTAACTCTTTGACAAGATCGGACTCTGATTCAAGTGGCAGTGGTGGTGGTGGTGGTAGTGGCTGTACTGTCCCAGGCTTCAGGGGTGTTGTATCAGCTGCTTGATCTCCCACCACCTGTGGGTCCAGAGCTCTGGAAGCAGCAGCAGCTGCTGCTGCCATTGTACTGCTACTTCCACTGTCCTGGGACTGTGGCCAGACTATACTCCTCTTTTACCCAGGTCCTGCAGAGTTTCCCCACTGACCTTCCGTGCTGTCCTTGGCATTTGTGGGTAGAGAAGTCTGGAAACCATCACAGCTGCCCAAGGTTCAGTTGCCTGAGGCCTGCTCCAGCTGGCCTGTCTGTGCTGGTGTGCCCCATGCCAGACTGTGCTCTGCTCCCAGCCAAGTGTGACAGACCCTTCCTGTTGACTTTCCAGGATGTCTTGGACTGGAAATGTGTTTCATTCTGTCATTTTGTGGGTTCTGCAGCTCTAGAATTTGTTTAGAGTAATTTTTTACAGGCATTTGGAGAGGTTTGGGGGAGATCCCAAACAAGTCACTGCTTTTACTCCACCATCTTGACTCTGCCCCCTTTCAAGAAATTATTAAGGCAAACTGCCCTGATATTCTAGGTTAAATAGAAGGTTAAACAGGCATTGAAAGCATCTACCAAGAGACATGACAGCACAGTAAAAGTAGAGACTGGCTTGAGTTCTCCCTCAAACCCCTCCATATGCCTGTAAAAAATGACTCTAAACAAATTCTAGATCAGCAGAAGCCACAAAATGACAGAGTGAATCACATCTCCAGCCCAAGACAGCCTGGAAGGCAACATGAAAAGTCTGTTGTGCCGATCTGAGAGACTAGTATTGTCTGCGTCAGAACAAATGGGACCCTAGCAAAACCAGAGTAGGCCTCAGGGCACTGAATCACCTGCTGCTGTGGTGGTTTCCAGACTTTTCAATCAATAAACGCCAAGGATGGCTTAGAAGATCAGTAGAAAAGGTCTATCAGAGCTGGGTGAGAGAGAAGCAAAGTCCAGCTCCAGTCCCTGGGCAGTGGCCTTAGCAGCAGCTGCTTCCAGAGATCTCAGTCCACAGATGGTGGGGGGATCCAATGATTGGACAGAGGGGGATAGCAGGGATATCTTTGCTGGTGCTGAGGCAGGATTCTCTTGCTTTTCCCATGCTTTGACCTGGGTCACAGTCGTTGGTGGCAATCCTGGGGAGAGGAGGAACACTGGTGTAGTAGAGCTTATGGTGGCAGTGGAGAGGGAATCCTCCTCACAGTTCCAAGGCAGAAAAGACTGCTTGTAGTTACTCACAAACCAGAGCACAGACCAGGAGAGGAGTAAATATTTCTTCTTTGATCCTATAACCTTGAAAGAACTGAAAATTTACAGGTCCTTAGCAATACCTCTGAAAACAGCTGCACAAAAGCCCTGAAGCTTGGAACAGTAAACCTTCTACACTAGAAATAAAGGCCTACCTTAACAAAGAGCTAAAAGATCAAGTAACTGACTAGGAAAATGAACAAACAGTGGGGGAAAATCAAGACTACAGAATCTTACTTTGGTGACAAGGAAGATCAAAACATACAACCAGAAGAAAACAAAGTCAAAGTTCCTATATCCAAAGCCTCCAAGAAAAATATTAATAGGTTACATGTAGGCCATGAAAGCACTCAACAAAGGATTTTTAAAATCAAGCAAGAGAAGCAGAGGAAAAATTAGGAAGAGAAATGAGAGTGATGCAAGAAAATCATGGAAAATGAGTCAACAGTGTGCTAAAGGAGACACAAAAAACATTGAAGGAAATAACTTAAAATATAGACTAGCCCAAATGGCAAAAGAAGTCCAAAAAGTCAATGAGGAGAAGAATGCCTTAAAAAGCAGAATTGGCCAAATGGAAAAGAAAGTTCAAAAGCTCACTGAAGAAAATATTCCTTCAAAATTAGAATGGAGCAAATGGAAGATAATGACTTTATGAGAACCAAGAAATTATAAAATAAAACCAAAAGAATGAAGAAATAGAAAACAATGTGAAATATCTCACTAGAAAAACTACTGACCTGGAAAATACATCCAGGAGAGAGAATCTAAAATTATTGAACCACCTGAAAGCCATGATCAAAAAAGAAGCCTAGACATCACCTTTCAAGAAATTATCAAGGAAAATTGCTAATATTCTAGAACCAAAAGATAAAATAGAAATGGAAAGAATCTACCATTTACCTCCTGAAAGAGAACCCAAAAGGAGAAGTCCTAGGAATATTGTAGCCAAATACCAAAGTTCTTAGGTCAAGGAGAAAAAAACAGTTCAATTATTGTGGAATCATAATTAGCATCACATAAGATTTAGCAGCTTCCATATTAAGGGACTCAAGAGTTTGGAATATGATATTCCAGAGATCAGAGGAGCTAGAATTAAAACCAAGAATCACTTACCCAACAAAACTGAGTATACTTCAAGGGAAAAAATGGATATTCAGTGAAATAGAGAACTTTTAAGCATTCTTGATGAAAAGACCAGAGCTGAATAGAAAATCTGACTTTCAAATACAAGACTCAAGAGAAGCATGAAAAAGTAAACAGAAAGAGAAATCACAAGGACCTTATTAAAATTGACTTGTTTACATACCTATATGGAAAGACAAGAACTGCAAATCATGAGTCCTTTCTCAGTATTAGGTTAGCTGGAGGGAATATATATGTACACGTACACACACACACACACACACACACACACACACACAGACAATACATCTTCTATACTGGATCAGAGGGGGAGTAACATGGATCTCTTTGCTGGTTTTGAGGCAGGATTCTCTTGCTGTGCTCATACTTTAACCTGGGCCATAGTCCTTGGTGGCAGTCCTATAGAGATAGAGAGACAGAGGGCACAGGGTGAGATGAATATGAAGGCATGATATCTAGAAAATAAAATTGAGGAGTGAGAGAGGAATGTACTAGGAGAAGAAGAAAGGGAGAGGTAGAATTGGGTAAATTATCTCATGCAAAAGAGGCAAGAAAACGCTTTTATAATGGAAGGGAAGAAGGGGAAGGTGAAAGGGAATGAGTGAACCTTAATCTCATCAGATTTGTCCTAAGGAAGGAATAACATACACACTCAATTGGGTATAAAAATCTATCTTACCCTATAGAGGGAAAGGGAATGAGAGAAGGGGAGATGATAGAAGAGAGAGGCAGATTTGGAGAGGGGGTAGTCAGAAGCAAAATGGGGTTAAAGTAGAGAGAGAATAGAATAAATGGAAGATGGC
>CM053580.1:334038293-334061290 GCA_028627135.1 Pseudochirops cupreus
TAGTTGGATTGCTGTGCTTAGTTTGCTTCCTTTGCCTGCTCATGTTGCCAGTCAATTAACTTGACTTTTGATCTCTTTGCCACAGTAGAACTCTGCTTCCAGAGGGGAGAGCTTTGTCCCAAATTGCTGGGGTTTTTGCAGCTGCTGGAGGTATTAGGGGGCTGACGCCTCTACCACCCCCACCAGCTTTGGCTCACTGGTCACGCATGTCAGGACCACCACCCAAGACCACGATCCCAGTCCAGGCAGGTTAGCCTCTGAATGGTCGCTTGGCCCCTCCGCAATCTGCAAGCCGGGAGCTCTGAAGCAGACAGGTGGAGGTGGCTGCATGGCTGCCACTTTGGCCGCTTCTGACTCTGGGGGCAGAGGGCTGGACCCTCTCCTCTGTCCCCCTCCAAATTCAGCCAAGTTCCACTGACCTTTCACTTTGTCTTTTGCCCTTATGGGCTCATAAATCTGGAAACCACCACAGCTGCCAGTGATCCACTCTCCTGAATGCTCCAGCTGGGCTGGTTGGGCTGCCCTGGGGCTAAAACCACGGGTTCATGCCAGGCTGGGCCCAGCTCCCTGTGTGCTATGAAAAAGCCTTCCTGTCTGCCTGCTGGCTGCCTTCAGCAAGTTTTGTTTCTCTGTCATTTTGTGGGTTCTGGAGCTCTGAAATTTGTTTAGAGTCATATTTTATAGGTGTTTGATGTGGTTATGGGGGAAGCCACAGAGTTTTCCTCCTTCTATACCTCCATCTTGACTGCCCACCAATTTCCAATTCTTTACTACAACAAAAAGATCTGCTATATTTTTGTACAAAAGAAGGGAAAATAATTTTAAATTTTTTTCTCTTTGGCCTGTTTCCTAGGTCAGTTTTTTTAAAAATCATATATATATTATATGTCTTCAATTTAAAAAACCATTTTAAGATTCCCCCCCCCCCCAATATTGCTGGCTATCTCATAGAATCAGTGATTTCTGTCTAGTCCATTCTAGTTTTCAGAGTTCATCACTTGGATAAAATTTATTATGTTCTCCTTTAAGCTATTTATAATGCTTTGATCCTTCCCCCCAGAACTTTTATTTCATTTTTATATTTTCATAATTTCTTCTAGTTATTTCTGTAGTTAATTGTGCAAGATTTATTTTTTTCCTTAGATGCCCTGCTTACTTTAATTATGATGTTGCTTTCTTGTTCTAGCCTAGATTTGGGGACATCTCTAGATCTATAAAAATTTTTTATACTGGGTGACTCTTTTCGCTTTACTCATATCTCCAGTTTTAGTTTCTGAATTGGGGCTTTGTATCACAGTCAGGCTCTACCCCCTTTTACACTTTTGGAAGGGGTAGTTGGTTTTGCTTGACATTACTTGAGGCTGCTGGGTTCTCCTCTTGACCTCTGTTTCCTAAGTTTGAACCCTCTAGATATTTGAGCTTTAGAACATTAGAGGCCCTTTGTGGCATTTCTGGACTATTACTGAGGGTCTTCAGAGCTTCTTGGAGCCGGTTCTTTCCCAGTCTTAGTGCTGGTACACCAAACTGATCTTACACAAACTGAAACAAAGTGAAACAAACTGAACCAGGAGAACATTGTAGGCAATACCAGCAACACTGTAACAATGATCAACTGTGAAAGACTTGGCTACTCTGATCAATACAATAATCCAAGACAATTCTAAATGACTAATGACAAAAAAATGCTGTCCATCTCCAAAGAAAGAGCTGACAAATCTGAATGCAAATTGAAGCATAATTGTTTCACTTTATTTTTCTTGCCTTTTATTTTTTTACAACATGGCTAATATGGAAATGTTTTGTATGATTTCACATGTGTAGTTACTATCACATTACTAGCCTTCTCAAGGGATAGAGGAGGGAAGAGTGGAAGAAAGAAAATTTGCCACATTATAAAGCAATCATGAAGTCCTAGACATAGAGTGACTGCTCCTTCATCTTTCTCTATTATATTGCGTATACAAAAGTTCTGGGAGGAATTTCTTCCATGGTTAAAGAAACTGGAAACCTGACAATGCTGCAAAATGTATATGCCTACACACAGTTACCAGGTCACAGAAGCTCTATTGCCTTTGATTGTGAGTCTTCCTGGATTATAACCAGGGCACATTTATTTTTCTATATGCATCTTATTTCCCATCCCCAAATTCTAATGGAATGTAAGCTCCAGGAAGGCAGGATTTTGGGGGGGGGGGTCTTTGTATCCCTAGTGTATGTAGCACAGTGCCTGGCATATAGTTAGCATTTTTTTAAAAACTGAATTGAAATAGCTTTATAATGAAGTAACAAATTGTGGTATGTTTGTGTCATGGGTTTTTGTGCCATGTGAAGCAATAAACACAAGAAATTCAGAGAACCATAGGAAAACTTAAGTGAATTGATCAAGGGTGAAGCAGAACCAGGAGAAAAATATACACTATTACTAAAATAATGTAAATGAAAACACCAGAAAGAAACTTAGTGATGAGTAGCTGTTATGATTAATCTTGGCTCCAGAGAAGATGTAAGAAAGCACCCCCTTTGTTTCTTTACAAAATGGGTACTATAAGTAGGTCAGGTTGCCTTCATTGTCATGTATTACAACTACAATTGGTTTTGCTTGACCATTTTTTTTTTGTTGAAAGTAAAGTCTCATTTGAGGTGGAGGAGCAGAGATAAATCTATAAATACCTGTGATGAAAAAAAACAACTCATCATCAAAACATTTTTTAAAGATGACTTTAAAGTATCAAAAATGGCCACTGATCACACAGGTGGTGTCACTGACATAAAAAGTAAAATCAGGAGGAGGGACCAGGTTTTTGACAAAAGCTAAGTTGGGTTTTCAGCATTTTTAGTTTGATAGGCTAATAGAACAAGTGAATATTAAGCATGTGGAAATGACAATCTGGCTTTTATGAGTGAGATCAAAGTGGGAGAGGTAGCTTTGAGGGTCTCATCTGCATAGAGAACTTAGGTGATGATATAAAAGTGGATAAGACAGAATTCAAAGAAAGAAAAGAGGACCAAAGGGTGGGAGGAGTTCTGGGAATTTGATGAGGATGATGAAAAACAGTAAAGAAAACAAAGACTACTTTATATGTATAAGGACATTCATGAGTCTATAGATTAAAAGCCTAGGTAGGAGATTAGACAGGAGAAGATGGTCAAAAGTTTTAAATGCTACAGAGAAATCAAGCAAGGTGAAGAATTTCTAAAAACTACTTTGCTTAAAAGTAAGGAGGTACCACTCTCTGAGAGAGTTTTAGTATTCTACTAAAATTGAAGGATGAAGTCAGATTATAAAGGGTTGAGCAGTGAGTAATAAAGAAGTAAAAGCATCAGATATAGGAGTACTCTCCACAAGTTTGAGATCTGCCTTGATTCCAGATACTAGACCAGAAGACTGTAAACATAATTAACTTAAGTTTATAACCAATGGAGTGGAATAACAATTCTATAGAACCAAAAAGGAAAAGTAAATAATATTCTCCCTTGCTAGTTCAAAAGGCTTTGCCTGAGCTGTTGATAGTCCTCCACAGGGACCTTAGCTTGGTGAACTCTGATTTATTTTCTTATAATAAGAAGTTTGTAGAAGATGTGCTCCCTTTTATAGACTCTCAAGATTAAAGTACTTTTATTTTCCTACAATCTCTTTCCCTTGGTTTTCTGCCTTTTGAGGGAAAACTATACTTTATCAATACTATTTTACTCCATTATTCTATACCTACCTACTGCGTCCCCATCCTCTAGGAAAGACAGTGTGTCTACTCTAGATCATGGTCTGTAGCAACATCTTACCTTTCTGATGTCCTCCTTGATGCTGTAGTTTTTGATTAAGGCATCCCCAGAGGTGATAGTCTCATCTCCAGTCAACATTTTGAAGGTGGTGGTTTTCCCTGATCCATTCAAACCAAGTAGTCCAAAGCACTCCCTTTCCCCAACGGCTAGACAGAGTCTATCCACGGCCAGGAAAGGTACCCACTTAAAATACACCTGAGAAAATGTAAAACAGAAGGATAGAATTGATTAATCTTTTGCAAGAAACATTCCTATGGCAACTTTACAAAAACTGTCCCCCATTCAGCTCAAGTTATTTTCCCCTGACTGCAAAGATAGGCTGAATTAAACTTTTGACATCTCCAACATGCCTTTGGTTGGAGTGATTAGTTAATTACTATCAGTGATTAACTCTACCTTTAGGAGATTCTTAATAATAAGTGGGCTGTTCAGAGATAACAGCTTATCTGAAGGGCATTGTTGGATTTTCTTCTTCTCATTTGCCACATCTTCATCTTCAGAAATCTCTGGTACTTCAAATCCTTGCTCCTACATTTCCAAGACAAAGATTAATGATGCAGATGACCTTGGGATATCTGGCCCAGCCTAAGCTGGTGGGGGAGAACTGCTGGGGGAGGGGAGAAGAAGGATACTCCCAGGGAGGTTACAGATACTCTGAGAAGGGCTTTAGAGGAAATTTCACATTCACTACTTCAGTTTTCATGCAAATAAAACTTCTGGATTCTATAGTTTTAGAAATTGGGCCTATATAGCCATGGTTAGGGTATGACTATTCTTACTGGAACTAAGAATATTATATGAAATTGCAAGCATTGATAAATTTTTAAAAAAGTAATAGTCATTTGTACCACAATTACAAAATGCACCTAAGGACTAAGCATGATGAGCTGTAATTGGAGGAGGTTTCTAAATTGCTCTCTTGGGGAACTTAGTCACAGACCTAACCCAGGCAGATTCAAAATTGATAAGAGGCCTAAAAAATCTATCCCTCTTACCTGGGATATTAATGACTGTGAGAGGGAAACATTCCATTTAAATGTCTTGACTTTACAGGACTTAATGTTGTAGTCTCCTCATTCTTCTAGTTGAGTATACGTTCTGTAGTTCCTCTCAGTTTGTATCAAGCCTGGGCCATATCTGTTCCAATTAAAGCATCCTCTCTGGCTTCTGCCAACTTGCACTTACACCTGCAGATTGGACCCCAGAGGGTGGCTGCTACCTTGAGTTCTAGGGCATGTATGGACCCAAAATTTTGCCACCATAGCTCACAAGCCCCCTCTGGTGTGCTTTGCTTATCAGCCAGTAAACACAGTAAGCTCTTAGTAAAGGCATTTACTAAACTGGCATAGTAAAAGAAGTAGCTACAAAGCATTCTCCTATAAACCTATACAAATACACAACTTTTGACATCTCCCTCCTCCTCTTTTGCTAATTAATTTTTCCCCAAGTTACTTTAACTATATTTTCTATTGGAAACTGCTTTTGGACTCCAACAAAGTTAAAGGCCATAAAGAGCAAAGACTGAGACAATGAAATGTAAGAGTGAGGATCTCTTAAGTGTAAATGAAGCATTCCACACTTAGCAGAGGATACTGAGGCACTTAGTAATATTCAACTATGTACAAAAAGTTCAGCAGAAACAATGAATTTGTCCTAGGACACAGTAACTTTCCCCCCATCCACTCATTTACAGAGATTAACAGGAATTTGGGAAATGCATGGGATGGTCACCATCAGTTAGGGTGAGATTCCTCACCAAAATAATCCAGTTTTGAACTGGGAACACATGTTGAGAAGGAGAGGCTATATCCCTCCCACCTTCTATTATAGAGATGACAAACCTTGGAGCCAAGATCCTGTGGAAGCAGAACTGAAAAGACTTCTGACAATCCTAGGTTATGGGTCTTTGCCCTTTCTAAAAAAGTATAATAGCACATGGCTGTACCAAAGGCTGGAAGTGGTGAAGACTACGGTTTCTGATTGAAGAGTGAATCCAACAAGTCTAGCAGGTTTACTCAGCAAATACACCACTTCCTGGGGTATTTGTATGTTACCTTGGCCACATG
Source organism: Pseudochirops cupreus (assembly GCA_028627135.1). Lineage (NCBI taxonomy): Eukaryota > Metazoa > Chordata > Mammalia > Diprotodontia > Pseudocheiridae > Pseudochirops > Pseudochirops cupreus. The sequence continues at coordinate 334,044,140 of CM053580.1, forward strand.
TTTTCCCTACACTTGTGCCTCATAACAACTTTTTTTTAAATTTCTGCCCACTTTCTCTCCTCCTACAAGATGTTGTAGACTTGCATGAGGGTATACTCCAGGTTTCCCTGGGAGAAGGCTTTGTAATTACTAATTTTTTTCTATGCTATTTGCATAAATGTCTTTTCTAAGGTATAATTGCTTATACTGGCTGACTATTAATAGGAAGCATTGTAATGGGAGTGCATGAGCAACAAATGTTAGGAGGAATTACCCCCAAGAACCCAGTTGCTCCTCTGGGGGCCCAATCTATCAGTGTTAAGTATGAGTTAGGCAACTGAGCTAAGAGGGAAGGCAACATATATATATTTTGTATATAGCTATATTTTGTACATGTTTTTCTAGATAGAGTGTAACTTCCTGGAGAGCAAAGACTTTCAGTTTAAGCTTTGAATCAATAGCACCTAGCACAAATGGCTCAAAGTCATTATTTAATGAATGCTTACTGACTTACTGATACTTCAGGGGACAAGTAAGCCAGAAAAAAAATTCCTGTGTCTACATACTGAATCTCGGAAAGTGATATCATAGTAGGAAATGAATGTGCCTGAAAACATGTACAACTATACATAAACACACATATATATGTGTATATATATACATTTCTCTCTATGTGTTATATATACATATATGCATAGACACATGTGTGTATTCATATGTGTATATGTATATGTGTGTGTATTATATATAGAATACATATATAATACACACCCACACACACGTACACACGTGCATAAAGAAGGAAGGGGAAACATGACATAGTGGATAAAAAGTTGGCCAGGGAAGACCTGGTTTTAAATCCTGACTGTTACATCCTGTCTGTTTGTCTCTGGTCAAGTTCCACAATCTCTCAGGGTTCCAGATTACTCTCTAAGACTATAAAGTTGCGAAGAAAATAGGAACTTGTATTGGTCAATGCAGTTTCCTCATCTAGGCGTTCTCTATAACAGTGAAGTCACAAGACCAGTTCCTATTTATAGGCCTATACGAAAGTAAATTCCATAGTTATGCTCAGGGGACCTCACACATGTGCACAGGTATACAGAGTTGTTCATCACAACTTATTTATAATCGAACTTCATTTTTAGGATGTCAGCAACCATAATGATTAACATAAATATCAAAGTATCTAACTTAAATGGCTACCAAATAGTAAACAGAAAAAAATTAATTTCCTTTCGATTCAGTACCTTTTCCTGGTTTAACCCTAGATCCTTACGTATTTGTTGCCATATCAGGTAAACAGAGAAAAGGAAATGCGTGCAATAGTTTCTTAGTTTCCAAAGGTATAACTCAGTCAAACAAAGCAAGAGGAGATAAAAGAAGCCTGAGGCAGCCATGGCAAACAGAAACTTTCCAATCCCATCATTTTTCCATGAATATAAATTAGTCTCAGCACCTAGGAATGGAAAAAAGAAAAATAAATTTGCTCTTTTTATAAATCATCAATAATCTCCCTCTACCTTTTAATTTTAACTTGTGGTCAGATAATGGTCTGTTATGTAAGCAACAAATTATGAAAGCAGAGTACATATGAACATCATTCAATATTTTAATAAAATATGACATAATTAATGTAAAATATTTATTAACATGCATATTAATGCTTGCACTTTAGGATTAGTAGATATATTTCCATATTTTAAGTATGAACTCAGTTTCTCCCTTTAAGATTATCAATGGGATGGAGAACACAAGATGTCTGTAGCCCTTCCCTTATACACAGATTTCGATAAAAACAAGGAGTAAATTTCTCACTTTTGTCAGTTCAAAAACACTGATAGCCCCAATTACTGATCAGCAACATTTAGTGGCCTAAAAGTTCTAATCAACCAATCAAAATCAATAAATATTTTCTTAAGCACCTACTATGTGCCAAAGAATGTGCTAAGTGCTAAGAATAAAAAAAGAGGCAAAATACAGTCCCTTCCCTCAAAGAGCTTACAATCTAATGGGAGAGACAATAGGCAAATAAAAATATACCAAATAGGGGCACCTAGGTGGCACAGTGAATAGAGCACTAGCCCTGGAGTCAGGAGGACCTGAGTTCAAATCTGACCTCAGACACTTAACACTTAGTAGCCATGTGACCTTGGGCAAGTCACTTAACCCCAATTGCCCCGCCTTCTCCCCTCTAAAAAGAACAAAAATATATAAAGCAAGCCACATACAAGATAAACAGGAAAACATTTATTGAGAGAAGGCAGTGGAATTCAGAGGTTGGGAGAGGTTTCTTGTAGAAGATGGTATTTTAGATGGGGCTTAAAGGAAGTCAGGGAGGTCAGTAGTTGGAGTAGAGTAGGGAGAACATTTCAGACCTGGGTGACAGCCAGAGAGAATTCCTATAGGTAAGAGATGGAGCTTTTTGTTTGTAGAACAGCCAAGAACCTAATGCCATTGGATCATAAAAGTATTTGTTGGGGAGCAAGGTGTATGAAAGTTGGAAAGGTAGTAGGGGGCTAGCTTATGAAGGGCTTTGAATGCCAAATAGAGTATTTTGTATTTGTTTCCAGATGTAATAGGAATTCACTGGAGTTCATTGGGTGATATGATCAAAGTTGTGTTTTGAGAAAAATCACTTTAGTTTCTGAATGGAATGCTGAATGTAGATTGGAGTGGAGAGAGACTTGAGGCAGGCAGACCCACCAGCAGGCTATTGCAATAATCCATACATGAGGTGATGAGGGTCTGCATTATAGTGTCATTACTGTCAGAGGAGGGAAGGGGGCATATTCAAGAGATGTTGCAAAGGTGAAATTGACAGGCCCTGGAAACAGCATAGAAATGGGAGGAGGGTGTGTGAGATACAGTAAAGAGTTCCAGGATGACTCCAAGTTTGGACTGGGAGGATGATGTTGCCCTCTAAAGTAATAGGGAAGGTAGGAGCTGGGGTGGGGGAGGGTTTAGAGGGAAAGATAATGAGTTCAATTTTGAACATATTAAATTTAAGATCTCTACTAGCTATGTAGTTTGAGAAGTCAGAAATGCAATTGGAGATGTGAGATTGGAGGTCAGCAGAGAGATTGGGAAAGGAATGGTAGACCTGAGAGTTATCAACATAGAGATGGTAATTAAATCCATTGGGAGTGGATGAGATTACTAAGTGAAGTAGTATAGAAAGTGAAGAACCAGGAGTATAGAAAGTATTGAAAGAAGGAACCAAGACAGAACCCTGAGAGACACCTAGGGTTAGAGGTTGTAATTTGGAAGAGGATCTAACAAAGGAGACAGAGAAGGGACAGTCAGATAATAGGAAAACTAGAAGAAAGTGGTATCCCAAAAACCTAGAGAGAAGAGAGTGATCAACAGTGTCAAAGGCTGCATGCAGAGGGATAAAGGAGAATGAGACAGAAAAAAGGTCATTGAATTTGGCAACTGAGATCATTAGTAACTTTAGAGAGAGCAGCTTAAGAGGAATAATAAGATTGGAAGCCAGCTTGTAAGGGGTTAAGAAGAGAATGAGAGAAAGTGGAAGCACATATTGTAGATAGACTTTTCAAGGAATTTAGATACAAATGACATGACATAGGATAATAGGGATTGAAGGATCAAGTGAGAGTTTTTTTCAGAATAGAGGAGATATGGACATGTTGTAGGGAGTAGGAAATGAAACTGTAGACAGGGAGAGATTGTAAACAAGTGAAAGAATAGGGATCACAGAGAGAACAGTCTGCTGATGGAATGAGATTATTTGAACAAGTAGAGTGGTTTGCCTTAGTAAGGAGTAAGGCCAATTCATCATATGAAACAGGGCAGAAGACACCTGAGTGGTAGGAGGTGGGGAAAAGAGGAAAAGAGTTCATGGTGAAGGGCCTCAGTTTTTAGTAAAATATGAGGCAAGGTTCTTAGCTGAGACAGTGGAAAGAGTGAAAGCCATGGGAGATTTGAAGAAGGATGAAAAGATTTGGAAGAGCTGCTGCGGAGAATGGGATAGCGAGTTGATAAGGGAGGTATAGAAGGATGGCTCAGCAGTAGTGAAGGCCCAGTTGGAACTTTGTAACAAATTTCTAGTGGACCCAGTCAGAACCATTGCTTGATTTTTTCCACCTTCATTCAGCATCATGTATATAGGAGCAAGATGAGAGTGATCCAAGATTGAAGTCTAGTTGGGCATAATTGGTGATATGATAAGGATGCCAGGGATTCAAAAGAGGAGGACAGGGTAGTATTGAGTTGGTTCACTAAGAGTCAGGATGGGGAGCAGAGAAGAGTGGCTAATGCAGGAGAAATGGCTGGGAGAGAACTGAGGGGTCAAAGAATTGGAAGTTATGGTGTAGATAAAGAGTACGTTATATAAGAGAAGACAAGAGAGGTGAAAAGCCAACAGCCAATAGGGGAATTTCAGAATTCTTGAATATGGAGGAGGTACATTTTGGGGTGATTGCAAGATCAAGGGTATTACCTTCTCTGTATGTGGCCAAGGTGGAGTGGAGAAGTAGCTTGTAGGAAATTAGTAGGTTGATGAACTGAGTGATAAGAGTATTTGTGTGAGAATCAATAAGTATGTTGGAGTCCCCAGAAAAGAGAAATGTAAGACAGGTATCGAACACATTAAGGGGAATGACCTTGGGATCTGTAGAAAACAGCTAGTAGGATTTTAATTGGGTGGTAGATAGCTCACTTCCTCACTCGACTCACTTCCTCAAAGAAAGAGAGGTTACTGAATGATGGAAGAAAGAGGAGAACTGGAAGAGGTAATGGGGATTAAGAAGTATTCCAACTCCCCTGCTTTGACCAGTGAGCCAAAGAGAATGAATAAAAGTGCAGCCAGTACTAGAAAGGGTGGCCAGGGAAGATGTGTCATCACAAAAAATCCAGGTTTCAGTAAGAGTTAGAAGATGGAGAGTGGGAGAGGAATAGATTTAAGATGAAGGGAAATCTGTTGTCTAATCGAAGTCATTCCAGAGGTCATAATGGAAGGACTGGGTAGAGTTAGGATGAAATTCTTGGTGGGAAGGTTGAGGGAGATGGGACTAAAGAACTGGATAGTAAAGGATTTTGACTGGGGCATGGATAATAAACAGGAGTTCAAAGTCACTGGGGTATGAAGGATATGACAGAGTATGAGAATGTTCATCACTGAATGAAGGGTGTCAACATTCTACCCTCAAAAGACAGATGCAGCAGAAGACAGGAGGCCTGAAGTCAAAGGTAGGCTTGCTCTTCTTTGTACTGGAGATTCTCCACATCCCATTTGGGAGACTTATTGGCAGCAGGAGGTAGAAGATGCCTAATGAATCTCAAATTCTTAAGAACAACCTATTCCTCATTTTCCATTAGCTCTACGATCCTCTTGAATTTACATTGTATCTTCTGAAACTTCAGGGTACTTCGTAAAGATACTCTCAGCTAGAGAAATTACTTTTGTACTGGATCTTCTGTAATGATGCCCTAGTCTTTCTCCATTGGATCCTTTCTCCTATAGATTTTTTTTAGCTTATTTATTTATTTATTTTATTTTCAGTTTTCAATATTCATTTTTATAAGATTTTGAGTTCTAAATTTCACCCCTCCTTCCCCTCTGCCCACCTCAAAATGGCATACAATATGCTATAGGTGATACATGTGTACAATCATATTAAACATATTTCCACATTAGTCATGTTGTGAAAGAAGAATCAGAGCAAAAGGGTGAAAACACACAAAAACAGAAAAAAAGACCAACAACAAAAAAGAGAAAACAGTATGATTCTGTCTGCATTGAGACAACATAGTTCTTTTTCTGTATGTGGATAATATTTTCCATCAAGAATCTTTTGGAATTGTCTTAGATAACTGCATTGCTGAAAGAGCTAAGTCTATCAAAGTTAGTCATCAAACAATGTTGCTTTTACTGTGCATAATGTTGTCCTGGTTCTTCTCACTTCACTCAGCATCAGTCCTTCCAGGTTTTTTTGAAATTCTCCTGCTCATCATTTTTTATGGAACAGTAGTATTCCATTATATACAAATACCACAATTTGCTCAGCCATTCCCCAGCTGATGGGTATGTCCTCAATTTCCAATTCTTGGCCACCACAAAATGAGCTGTTATAAATATTTGTGTACATGTGGATCCTTTTCCCTTTTTTATAATTTCTTTGGGATACAGACCTAATGTATGCACAGTTTTATAGTGCTTTGGGCATAGTTTCAAATTGCGCTCCAGAATGGTTGGATCAGTTCACAACTACACCAACAAAATTTTCCCACATCTACAACATTTATCATTCTCTTGTTTTGTCATGTTAACCAATCTGATAGGTGTTAGGTGGTACCTCAGAGTTGTTTTAATTTGCATTTCTCTAATCAATAGTGATTTAGAGCACTTTTTCATATGACTATAGGTAGCTTTAATTTCTTCCTCTGAAAACTGTCTGTTCACATCCTTTGACCATTTATCAATTGGGAAATGACTTGTATTCTTATAAATTTGACTCAGTTCTCTATATATCTTAGAAATGAGGCCTTTATCAGAGATACTGGCTGTAAAAATTGTTTCCTAGTTTTCTGCTTCCTTTCTAATAATTGTGGTTGCATTGGTTTTGTTTGTGCAAAACCTTTTAAATTTAATGTATTCAAAATTATCCATTTTGCATTTCATAATGTTCTCTATCTCTTGTTTGGTCATAAATTCTTCTGTTCTCCACAGATCTGACAAGTAAGCTATTCCTTGCTCTCCTAATTTGTTTATAGTGTCACCCTTTATGTCTACATCATGTACCCATTTTGACCTTATCTTGGTATGTAGTGTAAGTTGTTGGTCTATGCCTAGTTTCTGCCATACTTCCTCCCTGGATTTTTATGACACTGCTCTGCCCTTATTCTTTTCTTACATATCTGAATGATCATTCTTATTTTCTTTTGCTGGATCATTATCCACATTCCTTTACATATATAGATAAGTACATTTATCCTCATACTTTTTTGTGTGTTATTTCACCGAATCCCATAGATTAAGTTATCATTTCTATGCACACAACTCTTAGATATAGCCTTCATTTCTCTCCTGAACTCCAACCTTTCCCTAACTTTCTGGTTTTTGTCCAGGGTTTGCTATTCTTCTAGTCACCCAGGTTCACAAGCTAGAAGTCATCTTCAACTCTTTCTTCCCATTCACCTCCCATTGCCTCTAGGATAAAATACAAAACCCTGTTTGGCATTTAGAGCCCTTTACAATATGGCTCAAGCCTATCTTTCCAGGCTGGTTGCCCACCACTTCTCTTCAATCATGCTATTCAAGCAGAATTAGCATCCTTGCTGTTTCCTTCACATAACATTCCATCTACCATTTCTGTGTGTTTGCTCTCAGACTGACTTCATGACTGAAATGATCTTTCTTGTCACTAGCACCTCTTGGAACCCCTAGCTCCCTTCAAGATTCATCTCAAAGATCATCTCATTCAAAAAGCCTTTCACAAATCTCCCAATTTAGTGAACTTTCTTGCTAATATCACTTCATTTTGATTTTGCATAAATGCTACAAGTATGAATTTGTGAACATATTGTGTCCTCTGAGCAGAATTTAAAATTCTTAAAGGAAGGAATTAACTTATGTGTCCTCAGCTCCTAACATAGTGCCTGGCATACTGTGGGTTCTTAACAGATGATTTTTGATTGACTTTACCCACTCTGTTTTCTGCTCCAAAATAGGGACAACTAGGGAAATAAAGATTGGGGTAGGGAGCTGTAACTAGGTCCTGGAGGAGTCAAGGTTACTTACCATTATCTTGGCAATCAGTGGTGTGAGCAATGGCACATAATTTCTTGCTCTGGAAAATTTCAAAAAATCCTTTGATGGACATCCCAAAAGTATAACTGGGAAGCAGCAGGAATGAATTGGTCACAATTTCTGAATACACTCCCAAATTTAACACTGTGATGGAAAGGTGATTGATTATTTTCACTGTAGGACATATACCTCTCCAGGGCAATCAAACAAAGCTACTGAAGACCCCAGTGGCAACATAAATATGTTTCCCCTAAAAGAGCAATCAGAGTTCTTCAAATATTTTTTTTTATTTTTATCAATTTCTATACAACATGATCCATGTCTCTGCTGCCTGAGATATCAAGAACCATTTGGAACAATTCTCCAATTCTCAATCCCAGTTGAGGCTCTAAACAAGAAAATTATGTTGCTACAGGGCACAAAGCCTGAGAAATAGTGAAAAGGTAGGAAAGTTATAGATTTATTTTTCATTCCAACAAACTAAGAATGGTAATACTTCCACATAGAAACATGTTTAAAAGTTAATGAGGTTTTTCCAACAATGAAGCAGAGTTCTCCCAGATACTGGTACGCTATGTTATTATATAATTGGATTACAAGGAATTAGTGAATTATGTTACTGAGACTTACCTTAAAGGACTTCAAGACTGAACTTACATGACTACAAAGTCTGACCCATATGAAAGCATGCATTGGGAAAGGAGACAAAATGAAGATGAGCAACATTTCTCAAAGCCTGAGTCACAGGCTCCCTATTTTTTTTTTTTTGCAAAAAATGTGTAATTTTATTTAATCGGTTTTGATATTCTAGATCCTTGAGGGATAGAGCATCAGTTGGATCCTGTATCTAATGATCTTGGCAGGAAGATTGCTTCTGAAATTGCCTCGAAGCATTCCACTATTTCCATGGGCCCGAGTAACTTTCCCCCAGATTACTCTTGTTCTGTTTGGTTTCCCACCAGGAGTTACTATGTTGTTTTTGGCTTTGCATACATAAGCACATCTCTTTCCCAAATAGAATTCAGTTTCATCCCATGCATAGTCGCCTTTAATTTTCAGAAGAGCTGTATGTTCCTTCTGGTTTTGTAGGCCTCACTTGTAGCCAGCAAAAATGGCCTTGGACCATAGTCTTCCAGATATTTTGCTATTCTAGAAGTCCTATTTCCAGCAGGCCTCCTGAGCTCCAAGATGGAGGAAAAAGCAGGCTCTCTATTTTTTAACAAGTAGGTCAACATTTATGTACATTATTAGAGAAGGAATTAGTCTACTGTGGGAAATGATTCTGAATACTCACTGCTTCATTGGCCAAAGAAGCCTAGGATATTTTAGTGCACAATAATCTATTTCATTTTGTTCCCACTCAGGCTATAAAGACCTTCTCGCTTCTGAGAAATGAAAGAAAATATCCTAGGGTAAACAAGAATTGGAGGAAGAACATAAGTTTGATTTACTTGATATAAAACAAATGCCACACTGGGAGGGAAAAAAATCCTGACTTTGTCCTACAAGATTCTTGAAATGAAAAGGTCATATATAAGGCTTGGTGTGGTGAGAGTTTTCATGAAAAATGCTCCTCAGTAGAACCACAGAATTTTAGAGCTATAGAATGAGGAGAAAGACTGTCCAAGATTTTAGGGTTGAACATAAGCAGATAAATAAACAGAAAAAAACCCAGGAACAACAGAAGGATATAAGGCCTCCAGATTTAATAAAAGGGCATAGGCAGCTATGACTAGATACTACAAAACAAAGAAAAATGATCCAACACTTGATGAGACAGAGGACTCTGCAGAGTTTGAGGAGAAGACTGAACCACAACATAATGTCTCTGAGTGGTTTGAAAGAGAATTGAGAGAGAGAGAGAAAGAGAGAGAGAGAAAGAGAGAGAGAGACAGAGAGAGAGAGAGAGAGAGACAAAGAGAGACAGAGAGACAGAGACAGAGAAAAATACATTAGGAAAGCAAATACATAGAAATGAAGGACGATCTAGAATAAGAGAAGCAAAAATAATAACAGTAAAAGAAAATTTATCACCACTCTATAAGCAAAACATACTGATCTTAAAGACCTGATGTGCAGAGACAACCTAAGGATCATAAGTCTCCAGAAACAAAACAGGACAGTGAAAAACCTTAGAATCATAATGAAGACATTAGAAGAGAATTGCCCAGAACTTCTGAATATAAAAAATGAAATTCCAATTGAAAGAATTCACAGATTCCCTCAGGAAAAAAAAGTCCAAAGGTGAAAACTCCAAAACTCCATATGGTTAAATTTAAAAAGTCAATTTAAAACATTAAGTTCTACAAATCATCAAGAGAAAAACCTTGAAATGCAAAGGAAAGGCTGTGTCAACAGCACAAGACTATTCTGCACCCGCTAGAAAACATTCCACTAGAATGGAATAGTGTATCCTAAAAAGCATTGGAGTTCAGTGATAGGAGATGTGTAGTTCTGCCTGGGAGCGTGAGCGCCAGAATATTCTGAGAATGCAGAACAGTAACACGAAAACACAGAAGTCATGATGACAGTTATGTCTCTGGGTCGAGCCCTGCATATTTCACCCAGGGGGCCACAACAAGAAGATTACTGACAAATTTACAGCACTGCTTAATATGTACCTCCGTTCCTTGTTTCTTTGCTAGTTTGTAGACTTGTCTTCAATACACCTCCACTGAAGACGGTGTCACAATGGGGAAGCTGAAATCATTCCCCATCACGAGTGCCTCTACACGCTTGCAGCCTCAACCGCCCCGCTTTTAAGCAGCTATCTGTCCCTCAGTACTTGTCCCTGTTCGTGACGCCACTTATCCAGGCCAGCCAGACTCGGGGGTGCCGGGGGCCCCAAAGTACCTACCATGATTCTGCAGTTACTCTCAGTTGCCGCAATGACTCTTTGGAAGAAAGCTCTGGATATGAACAGAATAGTCAGACACACTTCAGTGGAGTGGCTAAGTGTCTTTATTGTCTTACATATCTGCTGCTGGTGCTGCCGCTGCTGCCCCCCCAAGTATTGTCCGCATACCCTTTATTCTCTCTCAGTCTGCCTCTTGTCACCTGTCCTAGCAACAAGATCCTGATAAGCAGGGAGTGCTCCTCCATTGATGGTGCCCCCCAAGGCACTCGTTCCTGTGAGAAACGGAACACTGAGTTCTTGGTAAACAGCACCAAGGCAGAATACACACCTGGATGCCTCTTGGACCTGCCCCAGGATTTTCCTTGTCAGCAAGGACACACTGACCAAGGTCAGACATCTAATCACGCAGATGGCTTTAAAGGGCCCTTACAGTTCAGTATGAAATCCAGGGTGACCTAACCTGCAAATATGAGTTACACCGTATGTGAAAAAACAATAAAGGAGAGTTTGGAACATTTTAAGAAAGAAAACAATTATGAAGAGAGACAAAGGTAAAGGTTGAAATCTGATGAAAGTAACAGTGAAGGGGGTATTTCTGGGCAGAATTTGGTGACACTCTGCCTACAGGTAAATAAACTTTTTTGGGGGAAACTACATTAAAACATGAGAAGGCTCATGAAAGGGAAGGGGGAGCTGTTGGATAGAAAGAAATATGTGATGTACTATGATAGTCAAATCAAAAGCTAGCAATGAGGGGAAAGTGGACTTTGTGGCTGCAGAAAGGAAAGAATATACAAGGGATTGCATGAGGAAGAGGGGGAGAAAACTGAAAAGACAGGGAAAAAAAGGAGGCTTAACTTTAGTGATGAGAAGGGGTTTTACTGATAAATGCTTCTATGATTGAAGAGAGATGATCTATGAAGGGAAGATGGTGTCTTTAGACTGGATGTGATCTAAGGGATTTACTGTTTGAAAAGTCTACTCAGAAGTGGAGCCAAGATGGAGGAGTAGAGACAGAAATCCAGCCACTCTTTCAATATTCCCCTTTGAAATAACCTCAATATAACTTACCAAATTGAATTCTGGAGCAATATAATCAACAAAAGGTTGGAATGGGACATTTTTTTCCAGCCCAAGACGGTTTAGAAGGTTAGCAGGAGAGGTCTGTGATGCTGAGTTGGGGGCCCTAGAACCCATGCAGCAGGAGCAGTAGCTGTGGGTCTTGGAGACCTTGATGGTGGTAGCAACACTATTCCCAGCTGTCAGCCCAGAGACAGTAAACTGGTCAGAAAAAGATTACAAAGGACCTTTTGCAGGCACTGAGCTATTTGGCAATTTCATTGCTCATACACAGTTCTGGGTCACTTTCAGGGTGGAAGAGTGTGCTCATGGTTGGTCACAAGGGAGAAAGTGTCCTGGTTGCAGTTCCAAATCATGAAAACAATCAATAATTTCATTAAAGAGAATGAGACAACATATGCAAATTTGTGAGATGCAGGCAAAGCAGGACTTACGGGAAAATTCTTATCTCTAGATGCTTACATCAATAAAAATGAGAAGGAATAGATCAGTAAACTGGTCATTTGATAAAAAAAAAACTAAAAAAAAGAATAAATTTAAAATCCCCAATTAAGCACCATAATAGAAACCCTGAAAATCAAAGGAGAGATTAATAAAATTGAGAGTGAAAAAACCCATATTAAATAAATAAAACTAGGAGCTGGTTTTGTGAGAGCCAGCAAAGAGTTATGTTTCCACAGAACTGCTAGAAATTGCTGATACAGGACTGATAAGGGAAGTTAGCAGACAGCAGATGGACCCAACCAATCAGAAGGAAAACGATGGCCTTGAGAGACCCTCAGATTAGGATAAGGACTGATCTGATTTAAGCCAGTAGGGGTCAGGGACCAAGTAGTCTTAAATTACTATTGTGCATACCTAATAAACCTCATGCATATGACATGACACACCCTGCATAGAATTAGAGCCTAATTAATAGAACATGGAATGCATGATAGTATATCATTAAGGGAGGGGTCAGGCTTAGGAGAAATATGTAATGGGCATATGAGGAAGATTGTAACCCTGAAGGGAATGGACCAATCTATCCTCTGAAAGGAGGTACCCGTGCTGGACTAATGGTATAAAGCTTTTCTTACTTCTTTATTCAGTACTCCCTCTTCCCAAAGAAGGGTGAAGTCTGGCTTCTGGCCAGAATCATTCAATTCCTCTGAACTTCTCAATAAACTTCTTTTGATACCCAAATTTTGATATCTATTGTATTTCTAAAAATAGATAGACCTTAGCTAATTTGATTTTTATAATGAAAGAAAAAAACAAATTACCAGTATCAAAAATGAAAAGGAAGAATGTATCACCAATGAAGATGAAATTTAAGCAATTCTAAGGGTACAATTTGGCCAATTATATGCCAGTAAAACTGAAAATCTCAGTGAAATGAATGTTTACAAAAATATAGATTGCCCAGACTAACAGTAAAGGAAATAGAATACTTAAATAACCCTATCTTAGAAATTAAATGAACCATAAATGAAATCCCCAGGACCAGATGGATTTACAAATGAATTCTATCAAATATTTTAATTTAAATATTATGTTAAAATATGAATCTAAAAACAAGAGCAAGCATTAGCTAAGATAGGAATAAGTTGGAAACCTTCCCAATAAAATTAGAGGTGAGGCAAGGATGTCCATTATCACCACTATTATTCAGTGTTGTACTGGAAACAAAAAGAGAGGACAAGAACATTGAAGGAATAAGACCAGGCAATCAAGAAACAAAACTGTTACTCTTTGAACCCTAGAGAATCAACTAAAAACACTATCTGAGACACTAACTTTAGCAAAGTTACAAGTTGCAAATAAATCCATGTAAATCATCATTTCTATATATTGCCAATAAAATTCAACAAGAAAAGATAGAGAAATTCCATTTTAAAATAATGGCAGACAACATAAAATACTGGTGAATTTACCTGCCAAGACAATCCCAGGAACTATATGAACACACAACTCCAAAACACTTTTCACACAAAGACAGCTCTAAACAGTTGGAGAAATATTTACTGCTCATGAGTAGGCTGAGCCAAAATCACAAAAATGACAATCCTACCCAAGTTGATTTGCCATACCAAAATACCAAGAATAATTTTATAGAACCTAGAAAAAATAATAATGAAAGTCATCTGGAAGGGAAAAAAAGTGTCAAGAGTATCAAGGGAATCAAAAAAAAAAATGTGAAAGAACCAATGGACTTGGAAAATACATCCAAAAGAGATCATTTAAGAATTATTGAACTACCTGAAAGCCATAAACAAAAAATTGAGCCTAGACAGCATCTTTCAAGAAATTATCAAGGAAAACTGACCTGAGATCCTAGAACTAGAGAGTAAAATAGTCATTGAAAGAATCCACCAATCACCTCCTGAAGGAAATCACAAAATGAAACTCCAAGGAACTCAGCAGCTTTACATTAAAGGTTCAAAGGGCTTGGAATTTGATATTCTGGAAGGCAAAGGAGCTTGGATTATAACCAAGAATCAACTACCCAGCAAAACTGAACATAAGCTTTCAGGGGAAAAGATGGACATTCAAAGAAATAGGGGACTTTCAAACTTTCCTGATGAAAAGACCAGAGCTGAACAGAAAATTCAATATTCAAATACAAAATTCTAGAAAAGCATAAAAAAGTAAACAGGAAAGAAAAAAACATGTTATTCAGTAAGATTAAACTGCTTATATCCCTCAGGAATATAATACTTGTAACTCCTGAACTGTATTTCTATTAGGGCAGTTAGAATGAGTATACAATGACAGAAGGTATAGATATAAGTTGACTTTGACATGATGACATAAAAATAATTAAGGGGCAAAAAAGGATTGTACTGGGAAAAGAGGAAAGGGGAAGGCAAAGTAGAGCAAATCATGTCATATGAAGAGGTATAAAAGACCTATTATAATAAAGGGAAAGGTAGATTTTTTCTTTATATACAAAAAACTTTGTAACAGTTAAAGCTATCCAATAATAAAATAGATTTCCTTGGAAGGTAATGAATTCCTCCACAATCAAGAAGCAGAAGAGAAATGATGGTGGGCACAGTGAGCACACTCTGCTGGTTATAAGGGGTTGCACCATCTTGAAATTTTTTTTAATTGAACTGCACTGAGTAGAACAGGCCACTGATCTTCAGAGAAAGGCTAATAGAAAAGTGGCAAAGAAAAATCAGAGTAAACTCTTAGACTTTTGAGAATAAGGTTACTGGGAAATGAAGGGATCTATTCAGTGAGGAAGTGAAAAATGGTGAGAACAATTTAGAGAGAACAGTTCCCTACTAAAGGAGATGCCTGTAACCCAAACACTGTAATGATCTGTAGTTCCTGGGAGAAAGGTGCAGAAAAGCAGTTGTTTCCATTCCTGGGAGAAAGGCAATAGTATTTTCTCAAAAAAAATGAAGGTAGAGAGAGGAAGGATAATGCAAGCTGCTAGTATGAGCCTGTTTTAGGAACTTTATACATGCTAGTTAAAATGAGGTTCAGATTCTCTTTTTAGGGGATCTGATAATACATAGTTGTGCTACTTAGGACATGACTAGGTCTGTGGACTAAAAGGTGTCCTCTGAGGACTGAGTTGACCAGAGGTCATTTGTGTAGGTCCTGGCCAAGATCAGTTACAACTTCCCCAGGTTTAAACATATCGTCCACACCCAGGAATATGTTCTGTATTGCCAAAGTGGGGAAAATATTCTATGGGGTAAACAGCAAACCCTGGAAAATGTGGATTCTTCAGCTCCAACACTAGTCCAGACCAGATCAGTATAAGGCAAATTCTTAGGAGCAGCAACAGCAATCCTCTAGATTTTAGAGATTTCTGGAGCTAATAGTCATATAAAGCAACGGTAACTGCTTGGGTCAGTCTAAAGATTGCTAATGTCTATGTCCACGTATCCTCTATAAGCCTATGGAGGTGGAGGGGAGGGAGAATAAACATTGGATCATAAAATATTCTAGGCAGGAGACAATGGGAATGCTTCAAACCTACTAGCTGGGACTAAATCAGGGAAGGACTGTAATGCAATGGGCACTGGATTGTGAATTAGGCAACCTGGTTTCCCAACTTAGCTCACCACTAGGGGTATCTGTTTCCTCCTCAGTAAAATCGGGTTTGTGTTAGATATCTAAGGCCTCTTCCAGCTTGAAGAGTCTATATTCTAGAAAGGATCTTCTTTCTTCCAATATAAGTTCTAGGCAGGTAGGATTGTGAAGCCTCTGCTTCATCTCCTAGGAAGAACCAGAGAATTCATCTATATTGGTATACCAGTCCTAGAATTGTGAGAGGACAGGGGCATGTGCCCTTTCCTTAGGTCAAGTTATTTGAAAATCCACTGGCCCCAAAGTGTTTTTTCTAGAACTCTGAATTGTATATAGAGGAAATATATTTTAGAGAAGCTCTGATCCTTCTAAGCCATGATGATGATGACTATACTTTAAAAAAAATTATCATAATCAATACAGTCTCTCCAAGAAAGTCAACATGGCCAACATGGTAGACAGAGTACTGGAATTGAAGTTAAGCAGACCTAGGTTCAGAGCCTATCTCAGATGCTTATTATTTTGCCATTGGCAAATCTCTCAACTTTTCTAAGTTTTACATAGCTTTTTTTGACTTTTAAGTTATAGAAAAGTTGTGACCAGGAGGATTGAAATCACAAACTTTTGATGAATCTTTATTAGCTGATATTTATAGTACAATTTAGACTTTAGAAAGCTAAATTATCATGTTATTATCATTTTAAATCTTCATAAAAACCTTTAAGAAAGGTATCTCTGATATTTTTGTATGCAGAAACTGAGTATGAAATATAAAGTGACCTGTCCAAGATCACATAGTCAGCAAGTGTTAGGGTCAGATTCAAACCCAGATCTCCATACTCCATGTTCAGTCCCCCTTCTCTTAAAGGTAAACTTTCTTCTCATGTGAAATAAAAGTACTATTTTATATTCCCAACAAGAGGAGTAGTCTCATAAAACTCATCTTGTTTTTGTTCAGTCATTTCAGTTGTATCCAATCCTTGGGGTTTTCTTGGCATAGATACTGGAGTGGTTTGCCATTTTCTTCTCCAGTTCATTTTACAGATGAGGAAATTAAGGCAAACAGGGTTATGTGACTTGCCCAGGGTCACATAGTTAAGTGTCTAACGTCAGATTTGAACTTAGAAAGATGAGTCTTCTGGATTCCAGGCCTGGCATCTTTATCCATTAAGCCCCTAACTGCTCCAAAACTCATCTTACCCATTTGTCTCTTCCACAAAGAATGTGAACAACCTACCCTGCAAGAGATGAAATATATCTTCCCTCTTTCAAGGGTTCACAGTTAGAAATAATTTCTCGGGGGCGGAGCCAAGATGGCGGCGTAGAAGCAGCAACACATCGCAGCTCTCACATAGCCACCCCAAAATACCCATAAAATAGGACTCTAAACCAATCCTGGAACTCCAAAATGCACACAAAGATACTTCCCACTAAA
>CM053580.1:334061790-334078206 GCA_028627135.1 Pseudochirops cupreus
AGTTGATCCTTAGTTGCAGTCCTAGTTCTTTTGTTTTATGAAATATCAAATTCCAATCCCTTCAGTATTTTAATGTAGAAGCTGCTAAATCCTGTTGACTGTAGTTCCATGATATTTGAATTGGTTCTTTTTGGCTGCATACAGTATTTTCTCCTTGACCTTGTAGCTCTGGAATTTGGCTACTATAATTCTTGCAGTTTTCAATTTGGGATCTCTTTCAGGAGGAGATCGGTGAATTCTTTCAATAACTCTTTTACCTTCTGATTCTAGGACCTCAGGACAGTTTTCTTTGACAATCACTTGGAGGATGCTGTCCAGGCTGCTTTTTCCATCATGGCTTTCTGGTAGGCTGATAATTCTTAGGTTATCTCTCCTGGATCTATTTTCCAGGTCAGTTGTTTTTCCAGTGAGATATTTTGCACTTTCTTCTAATTTTTCAATTTTTATGATTTGTTTGACTGATTCTTGCTGCAGCATGGAGTCCTTTGCTTCAATTTGACTGATTCTAATTTTCAGTGAATTATTTTCCTCAATTAATTTTAAAAGCTCCTTTTCCTTATGTTCAGTTTTTATTTTTAGGTAGGTATTTTCTCCAGTTAGATTTTGGACCTCCTGTCCTAGTTCTCCAATTTTACTTTTTAAAGATTTGTTCTCTTCAGTGAGATTTTTTTCCAGTTTGGTCACTGTAGATTTAAATTTATCTTCTACCTCTCTAATTTGGTTTTTAAAATCCCTCTTGAGGGCCTCCAAAAATGCTTTTTGGGCTTGAGATCAATTCACATTTCCTTTTGTGGTCTCCAGTGTGAGTATAGAGTCCATGTTGTCCTCTGAATTTCGTTGTTCTTCCTCACTATAAAAATATTTTATGGTCCTAGATTTTGAAGGTTCCTTCTTCCCCATTGTGATTGCCTGTGTCCTTGATTTTTAGAGTGGATATCTGCTTCTGGGGTCCAGAAGTATTGAGCTTCTCAGGCTGGGAGGTAAGGGTTAGTTTGTTAACTGTGTGAGCTGCAGCCTCTGAGTGTCTAGCCTGAGGCCAAGGCCAGGACTTTCAGTGTTTCCCCTGAATTACCCTGAGGCTCACAGAGTTAACCTGTGGGGAAGGGATGGTCTGGCTACTTCAGGTTTCCACCTGTGTGTCTCTGGGCTATAGCTTGGGCCAGCTCAGTAGCTGGAGGCCGTGGGCAGGGCTGCAGTCTGCTGATTCCCCAAGTGGTGCGAAGGCACGCCTGGACTTGTGTTGTTAGTGCTTGCTGGCTCCACCCTCCTGGGCTTAGACTCCATACTGCCTCACTTCCCCCTTCCTCAGTGACTCCCAGGCCTGAGGCTGTTTCCACTAATTCAGGATTTAACTCTGGGTGGGATATTCATCTCTGGGTTTTCTGCATCAGGGAGGGGGGAATCAGAGCAACTAGGTTTTATTCCTCCATCTTGATTTCTGGAAGTTTGGGTATGTAATTTTTAAACATTCAGGCTGCAGACTGGTAGCCCCAGGAGAAGCTGCTGTCTCTTCTGCAGGCCCTGCATTTTTTCTTATCCAGCTCTGAAGATCCTCTGTCCTGTGGTGAGATGGCTGCAAATCACCCTTGGGGTGGGTGCATCTGCTGGCTGGAGCTCTTTCTCACTCGGCTGTAATCTGCTGTCAGATCTGTGCTGGTGCAGCCCTTGTGTGCTCTGCGTTCCCCCTTTCCAGACCTATGTGGGTACTTTCCTGGGCTGGGAATCTGCCATGCTCCATCTCCCATTGGGTTCTGTCACTCTAAAATCTGTTCAAATTCACTTTTTAAAGTTTAGTGACAGTATTCTTGGAGGAGCTTAGAAAAGTTACTGCTTCCTTTCTGCCATCTTACCTCTGCCCCTCTTTCATCAGTATTTTTGTGTCCCCTTTACCAAGCTATTGATTCTTTTTTTGTGATTTTCTTTCATCATTCTCATTCCTTTCCCCAATTTTCCCTCTGCTTCTCTTATTTGATTTTTAAAATCCTTTTTGAGCTCTTCCAGAATTCTTTTTCAGCCTGAGACCAATTCATATTTTTTGAGGGGTGGCATGTAGTAGTTTTGACTTTGTTATCTTCTTCTGAGTTTGTGTTTTGATCTTCCCTGTCATCACAGTAGCTTTCTACAGTCAGGTTCTTTGTGCTTTGCTCATTTTTCCAACCTATTTGATGACTTTTAACTTGATGTTAAGGTTGGGCCCTGCTCCCGGGGCAGAGGGGCCACTGTCCCAAGCTTCAGGTTTTTTGTGCAGCTGTTTTCAGAGCTAATTCTGAGGGTCTGTAAGTTTTCAGTTCTTTCAAGGTGGTATAATCTAAGGAGAGTGGTGTTTACTACCATACTGACTTCTACTCTGGTCTATGAGCAACCACAAGTACTCTTTTCCACCATAGGTCCCAATTCCCTGTGGTCACAAGCTCTAGTATGCTAGTGCTCCTCCTCACCTGGGACTGTGGCCCAAGATTTCCACCTAGATCTGTGTATGGACAATGCAAGAGAATCCTGCATCTGCAGGGCAGCAAAGGGACCTTTTTGTAAGTTCTAGCCAGTTGTCCAACTTTCTTACCATCTGTGGGCTGACAGTCCACCACTGATTCAGTCATCACCACTTCCACCCCCACCCCCAAGTCCTGCTGCTAGTTTGTGAAGGCTTGGCCCATGCTGAATAGCCTGTGCTGGACTGCATTCCACTCACATCCTGGTGCAACAGATCTTTCCTACAGACCTTCTCCATTATCTTGGGCTGGAAAATTGTTTCACCCAGTTTTTTTGTGGGTTCTGATGCTCCAGAATTTGTTCTGAGGCATTATTTAAAGTTGTTTTAGGAGAATTGGGGAGAACTCAGGTGAGTTCCTCTCTCTTCTCCACCATCTTCGCTCTGTCCTCCATATTTTTCCCTTTGTTTTCCATTTTTTTGTAACGTGGCTAATCTGGAAGTATTTTGCATGACTTCATATATAGAATATAGGCAATAATTATGTGTGTTATATATGCAGTAATAATGAGTATGATATTTCTTGTTTTCTCAGTGGGTGGAGGAAGAGATGGTGGGAGAGACTTTGGAACTGAAAAAATTATTTTTAATTTTTAAATGTAGCTTAGGCTCTATCTTCAACCCGAACTTTCCTGATCCTTCCTTCCTCTAAATAACACCTTTTCTATTTAATACTTATTATTTATTGGTATTTACTCTCCTTTTATTTTTCTTCTGCATATGTCTCTATATACACTTTTTGTCTTCCCTGTTAAAAGGCAAGTTCTTTTTGTGGAGTGGAAATTGTTTGGAACACAGTACATAGTGCTTGGCCCAAATAGGCATTTAAGAAATACTTGCTTATTGATAGACTGAGAGATACTGGGCAGTAAGGTTGAAACCTACCATATTTTCTATTTTGAATAGGAACTTTAAGGGAGTATTAAAATAATCTGATGATTAGTTTATGAGTGATAAGATAGCTGAGATGGGGATGAGAGTTGGGAACATAGTCTCTTTAATTTTATCCTTATTCAAAGAGTAAGGAGAGACAACAAAATCCTATATAAGTTTATGCAGAATAAATATTAAAAGATTAAATACAAAACAGTTATATAAAAATAGTATGGGTGAGAAAGAAATAAGGAGGGGGTTGATGGAACATGGAGGGTTGATGGAGAGGAGGAAGAAAATAAAGGCTATCTTCTCTTCTGTTCAGCCTTACCTGCATTTCAGTCTTTCCAAGGATGGAACTTTTAGGTGTAGATGAAGTAAAACTCTAAGTTCTTTGTATAGGAATCCCTGGCATAACTAGGGAGAGGTTGTGAGATTGAGGGTGCCTAGGACAATAATAAAGTTTACTGCAGACTTAAGTAGGATAGGGTAGGTCACTTAGTGTAACAACCAAAGGAATAATTTTATCTTAGGAGAAGCTCTAAAACTAGTATATGTTGATGAGCCAAACTCAGAAGCGTTCTCTATTTTTAAGGAAAAAAAGTTACCAGCAAATTAATAGTGATGGAAGAACTGCTCAAAATGGGGATTCTGAATTGGATTTCCTAGTATCAGGAGAGGAGGTTCAGTCTGTAGCAGCAGACCCTTTGTGGCTTGGTTTGTGTTCAGAGTGGCTAAAGAGAGAGCTTCTATGGTATAGTAAAAGACATACTCATACAGTGCTTACCAGCAACAGTAAATAGATAATAAAGAAGCTGATGAGATCCCACATCAATGCAGACAACCAGAAACTTAGGATATAGACACCACTCACAAACTGGATGTGCTTCACTCCCGTGACTCTTTCATTGACTGTTTGTCGAGAAAAACTACTTGCCAAGGTAGCCATGCCAAAAGTTAAAATAAAGGCAAGTTTATATCCATGAGAAAAACTGTAAGAGAGGGGACATAGCGATGCATTAATATATGTGGGAAATAGGAAAGATTCCTACTATATACATAAATTTCCAGAGAATACATAAGTGGACAAACACAGTTAAGGTGGGAGAAATAAAATAGATGTGAAGACTACTCCTCCCCTCTAAATTAAGGAGAAGGAAAACCACACATACCCAGAGGATTCATTTGTAGTATTGGTGGCTTTATGAGGCTGAGGCTTGTTGAAGACTTCAAGAGAAGCTTTGGGGCCACAAAATAACATAAATAGGATATTATCCACCACTGCCAAAGATATCGCAGGTGAATGGTATGCCTCATTGTTGAACAAAGCAGTGGCAATAATGTTGGATTTATTGACTTCAATGGAAAATGCAACTATACAGTCTTTAATACATCTTCTACTTTTCTGCAAGAACTCTTCTAGGTCACCTAAGGTAGTGAGACATTTGGAGTAAGGCAGGTGATATGAACTATGCAACTTCTGCCATATATAGATGGAAATAAAATAAATGAAAATTTTATTTCCTGTCTTTGAGAGGCTTACAACTCAAAGCTTTAAAGATAAAACATAAACATTAACATAGCAACTACCTTTCTTCTAAATCTACATAGGGTTAAACCGAATATGACAGAGGAAGATATACTCAGAAGCCTAACTTTTGTATATTTAACACGATAATAAACTAGAACTACAATAAAAATATATCAAAATCAACACTAATATTTGTAATAGTTCCAAAATATTATGATGATAAAGGTCTAGCTAGAGTTTTTCATTGCCCTTTAAAGATCTGTTTCCATGCTACTAGTGGTTATCTGTATCTCCTGTATGATGGCCCATGTCATAGCTATCATCTCTAATATAGTGAGAATAGGGGTTTGATTTTTTAAACAGTTGGAATAATTTCTCAACCTCTGTCTGATACAGTTAAAATGAAGCAATAGAGGAACCCGAAAATTTGGGTATTTTTTTTATTGCATTTTACATATTGTCTCCTACTTGAAATGTTAACAATAGCTTAATACATTTGCTCCTGAGAGGAGGCAGCATAATGAGCTCCTGAAGAAAAAAAATCCATGGATTTGCAAATAAATTCTATTAAATATTCAAACAAATAACTGAAATATTACATAAACTATTTGAAGGAAAAGAAGAGGTTTTATCAAATTCTTTCGAGGATATAAATTTTGTTTCCAAACCTAAACCAAGTTGAATCAAAACAAAGAAAACTAGTTACCAATGATCCCTAATGAACTCTGACACACAAAATAATTTAAATAAAATATTATCAAAGAGTCTACAGCATTGCATTATATCCATTATGACCAGATTGAATTTTGACCAGAAATACAGGTTGGTATAATATTAGGAAAACCATTAACATAATTGAGCCTGTTAATAAAAAAACAATGAAAATCATCTCAATATATCAATAGATGCAAAAAAATTTGTTTAATCCATTCACTAATCCTGTTAAAAATACAAAAAAAACCAGAGGAATAAGTAGAACTTTCCTTAATATGATAAAAAGTATCTATCTAAAGTGAAGAGACTGCATTATATGTAGTGGGAATAAACTAATAACTTTTCCTAAAAGATCAAGGGTAAAGCAAAGATGTCCATTTTCACCACTAGTATTTGAAATAGTACTAGAAGCTATGCAAAAAAGACAAGAAAAAGAAACTGAGGAAATAAGCATAGATAAAGAAAAAATAATCCCTTTTGATGGATAATGTGATGGTTTACTTAGACAGCCCTAAAGAGATAAATGAAAATTAATTAAAACAATAACTTCAGCAAAGTTGCAGAACATAAAATAAATCTATTCAAATCACTAGCATGCCAGTATATTACCAACAAAACCTAGCAGGAAGAGATAGAAAGAAAAATTCCATTTAAAAACAACTACAGAATGTAATGGAGTAACCAGATGGCTCAGTGGATAGCATGCTGGTCCTGGAGTCAGGAAGACCCGAATTCAAATATGGCTCAGACACTCTCTAGCTGTGTAACTTTGGGCAAATCACTTAACCCTGTTTGCCTCAGTTTCCTCATTTGTAAAATGAGCTAGAGAAGGAAATGGAAAACCACTCCAGTATCTTGCCAAGAAAATCCCAAAAGGAGTCATGAAGAATAAGACATGCCTGCTATGTGCTAGGCACTTTGCTAAGTACAGAGGATACAAAAAGGGGCAAAAACACTCCCTGTCCTCAATGAACTTAGAATCTAATGGAGGAGGCAACATACAAACAACTGTATGCAAATAAAATATTTATCTTATCACCTAGAGAAGTGGTTCTCAACCTGTGAGTTATGTTCAATTTAAATACATCCTGCATATCATATTTACATTACAATTCATAACAGTAGCAAAATTACAGTTATGAAGTAGCAAGAAACATAATTTTATGGTTGGGGGTCACCACAACATGAGGAACTGTACTAAAGGATCGCGACATTAGGAAGGTTGAGAACCACTGACCTAGAGCAAAGAGTTTCCTTGTTTAAGGAAAAAGAGCTGTATTGTCTTCTCCCGGGGGCATTTACCCAGCACAGGCACCTTGTGAGTCCCCACAGCCATCGACATAAGATATGTGGGGCCACATACTGCCAGGGGTCTGCTGAGAAGAAAACAGGGTCCCAGAAGTGGAAGCACAAGGGAATAAACAGTGAGGAGAAAAGCAAGAGACAAACTGCCATGATTGGAAGAAAAAGGATGAAGTAAAAATATGCTCAGTATGAGCCTGATTCCACATAAATAAACCAACAGTGAGACTTAAATGAAGAAAAAACAATCAAGATTGCCCTTAAAGGTCAAAATACAATAAATACTACAGTTCAAAAAAGAGTGAATCAAAAATCCCTAACAAAAAAAAAAGAAAAACATAATACAATCTATGAACTTCTTAAGGTTCATGGAACAAAATTAAGAAATTCTAAAATGTTCCAAAGATAAACCTTTTATGTTTTTAAGAATATTTATTAAGAAGACTTTTTTTTATTTTTGTATCACCTTCATTTTCCACTCTCCTTCTCCAACCTTCCTCATAATCATCTTTTGTAACAATGAATAAGAGAGAAAAAATTTTTAAAAGCTTGTCATCAAAGCTAACCCAAAGATCAACCAAATCTAACAATATATTTCCATACCCCCACTGCTGTAAAGAAGAGAGAGAAATGAATTTTTTCCTTTGTGTTTTGGGGCTTAGATTGATTCTTGTAATTTTTAAATGTTCAGTTTCATTTTTATGTTCATTTAAGCAACACATTGCAGGTTTTGTTTTCTTATCCAACTGGTCACTCCTTTTCATTTTATTGGATTGTTTAATCCATAAATATTTACAATTAAGTATTAGTTTTATATTTTTCTCCATTTGTTTCTTTTTTCTTTTTCTTTTTTGCTTTTTGGAGGGGAGAGGACAGGGCAATTGGGTTAAGTGACTTGCCCAAGGTCACATGCCTAGTACGGGTTAAGTGTCTGAGGCCATATTTGAACTCAGGTCCTCCTGACTCCAGGGCCAGTGCTCTATTCAGTGTGCCACCCAGCTGCCCTTCTCCATTTGTTTCTAATATTTCTTCAGATTTTTTTTCCTGTAAACGCAATATTGTGTTCCTTTAGTTACTTAAACTAAATTTTTTTTTAAGGTGACCCTACCCTCACTGGCTCTCTTCCCCTCAACTCTGATCCCTTCTGCTCATTTGTTACCCCTTTACCTTTAAGGTTTTGCATATTGATTCCTAGTCTACTCCCTTGCTTTTTCATCTGGTTATATAATTCTTCCCAAACACTTTTCTTCCTTTCAATTGGTCAAGCAGATTCCTCTTTCTTTAGTTCTCCCTTAACTAGTCATGTTCATTGCTTTTTAAAATTTCACTTTTGGAACCCCTTTTGAGAGGATTTCTCTTACTCTTGTATGGGGAGAGTGAAAACTTCTCAAGCAGTTTGGGATTGTTAAATTCCCTTTTCTTCCTCCATTACTGTTGTCAATCAGCAGCAAGCCTCTTCGGGAATCTTTCCACCCCTCCCCCAGCCCACTTTCATTTCTTTGTCTGCTTTTCCTGCCTCTGTGGGCCCCTCCTCCCAGCCAGTGGGAGTCGGGGACAGCCCAGGCTCACTCTTCCTCCCTTGCTTTAGGATCCTTCTCCCACCCCTTTTCCCTTGCTGTCAATCAGCATCCTTGTTCTTTGTAAACATATCTCTCAGCCACTGAGAGATAGTGGTGGGCTTCCCTGTGACTTCCCATTCGGGGAAGATCTTTGCACTGAGACTTAAGTCTGCCACTCAACCAATGAGAGAGGAGACAATTGGGAAGGGGGCTTGACTGCATTAGGGTATAAATTCTTGCACTGTCTTTTGTAACATGCCTCTACTCCATGATGAGTCATGGGGAAGACCGCCCTCTTCTCCTGGGGAAGAGAATAAACTCCTGTTCTTATCCTAAGACATCTGTGTGTTTATTTTTTCATTAAATTAAGGATGAGGCTTATTTTTAATCCTAGACACTCTCATCATTATTTATCTTCTCTTTGGGTCTATTCTAGAAACTCATACTCTTAACTCATGACACTTATAATTATCTAGTCTCTCTCTTTTCTCTGTATTCATCATACAGTCAAGGTTTCCAAAGTATCCATTCTAGACTCTCCCTTCCATCTCTGTCATCTATAGCTTGCCCTGTAGATTCCCCTTTTCCATCATGCCTCACTCCCAGAAGAAGGCCGATTATTACAGGTGTCAGAGAAGACACTGTCACATGGTAGGGTCCTTCCCCTACCATATTAGGCAACCTACCACTGATCTGTATTCTCCCATTACTTTTTATCCCCATTTGCTTCAAAATCTGCTCCCTATACCCATTCTCCCCAGGTGCCAGTTGCCCCACGAGTTCCAACTCTCTCCCCCTACCCTAAAATAGGATGAATAGACTTTTCAAGAATGATGAAGCACTAGAGTAGACTAATGTTACTTATATTAAATGATCTACATTTCCATGGGCATTTAGATCTTCTACAGTGGAAATTTTTTAAAAAATACATTTTATTGTTTTTTTTGTCTTGATATCACAATCAATTCTTGGTGAGGAGGGAAAAAAGTCCTCCCTACATCTGCCAGATTTAATCCTCCTTTTAAGAAAAATGAAAACAATTTAAAATTTTAATACAATGCAATAAACATTTAAGAAGAAAGTGAAAACATCTACTTCAAAAACCATACTCCACTGCTCAAAATACTATTATCCCCCACTAGTGTGAAGGAACTATCAGAAATGTTGGGACTTTAGCACTTTGCATATCTCGCAAAGCCAATTTAGTTCTACAGTTTTAAAATTCATAGTAGTTCAAGAAAAACAAGCTATTAGTAACTCAACTAACCATACTTTGCTTATCTAAGTCTTTGTAAAGCACAATAGACTTTATCTAGTGCTCCTTAGCCTGGCCTCCTAAGCCTGCATATGTGCTTCCAAAATGATTTGGGGAGTGTCATTTCATTTGGCCTTTATTCCACTTACTTACCCAGAACATATATAGGAAGCTAAATATTAGTGAGTATTCAGTATCTGGGCCAACGGAAGTATGGCACCCTGCTTTATATGCAGAGCTGGGGTAGTTAAACATTCATATGACAGTCTTATTTGTCACAAAATGATAATATCCAGTATCATAGCCCATATAGTCAGTCACTGATGTATAAGAGGGGGCTACAGCATGAAGGAATGGTTTTAGCAAAACTGCCCATTGTCAACAAGTGAGTTTTGGAGCCAGAGTCATGAAGGATGCCCTTCACATGCTATGTTTATGGCCCAGCTAAGTACTGCAGGATTCATTTTCTTTACAACTGCAAACATCTGCTGTGGCAAAGAGAGCCCAGAACTCGGAATTATAGCACTTGGGTTCAAGCCCTTGCATGGCTTCCTGCTATCTGTTTGCCCTTACAAGTCACTTAACCCAATAAAATAATCAAATAATCTCTATGGTCCCTTCCAGCTCTCAATACTAGAACTCTTTAGCACAGAAAGTTCTTCATATCAGCATACAATACTCAGATAGTCCTTACCTTTCACTTCTTTGAGGATTTGTCCCTTAGCCATCAACACAGCTTTACTGTATTTTAAAATATCCTGGGTCATAGATGAATTTCCAGAGATAGAAAAGGGCACAATGGTTTTGCCATATGAACTCAAGTGCAATTTCAAGAGTGGTTCGTCCTTGAGAACTGGAGAATGAAGGCTACTGAGTAGTATGGAAATGTAAAGGAGAGGTACCACTATGTGTATCAAGGTCATCTTCCAGTTGCGCCAACTGTACACAGCCTTTTTTACAAACATGGCGTAGAACTGCTGACAGTAAAGAGTACACTAGAAAAAGGAAAGAGACATGGCATTACAGTGGTCACAGAACTCAGCAAGTCATTCATGCTGAAATCTATTCCAGCCTGTGTCTTACTTCCAAAGTTTCTGGTCACAAAAAACAGGCACCTTCGATGCCCTTGATTTCCAGTGAGGAAGCCCAAAGAGGAAAAAGAAATACAGAATTATTATTCTGTGGTCCCATAAGTGTGCATGTGGAGGGAAGGTTTTCAGCATCATAGAATCTATCCTGCCATTCCTGCCTGACTGTCCTACACAGCCTTGAACTTTGTGGCAGCTGTATCCATCAAAACTTCTGCTCTCTCAGGTCCACAGGCCTTCTTGTGGCTTCCCTTTCTCCAGCCCCATATGTCTTCTATAAGATTTATCAAGACTTTGGCTCCTACCTGGACTTACTTGAACTGACCTCTTCTTAAACTGTTCCACTGTACGAACAAGATGGGGTGTAGTCAATCATTATTTGGCTAAATGCTACTTTCACTTCAAGAATGATAATTTCCCCCATTAACATGTCATTTATGATTAAAAAATAAAACTTTATTTACTTCTCACCTATTCATCAAATCTATATTTCTCAGGTCACTAAATATAAAGGAAATGAGCTATATTTCATAAAGAAATTTTACTCACTTTTCTGAAAATTCATTTCATAGATTTCCCTTTTTTTACATCAGAATAATTATTTAAAGTATGCCTACACTGATTCCTCCTTCACAACATAGAAAATAATTAAGCAAAAGGATAGACTACAGTAACATCTGACAACATATACAACATTTTGTCTTATTAATTCTCTATCTTTCTACTACGAGAGAGGCACTATGTTTCATTTATTTATTCTCCAGAATCTTACTGTTTTGGAGTTAACTCCAATTACTTAGAGTTTAATTTATTTTTTATTTACATTATTGAGTGGAAAGTTGGGAAATAGACATTTACAAAGCACCTACTAAGTGTGAAACATTGTGCTAAGCATTTTACAAATATTATCTTACTCGATCCTAACAATTCTGGGAGATAGGTACAATTATAAACCTCATTTGATAGCCAAGAAAACTGAGGCAAACAGAAGTTAAGTGTTAACAAACGGAAGTTAAGAAGTTCAGTTCAGCATCACACAATTATTGGAAGAGGTTGAATTTGAACTCAGTTCATCCTGACTCCAAGTCTTACACTCTATCCTGTGTCATATAATATATACAGAGTAGTCACTGGATATGCTATACTTGGCTCTGCTCACTTCCCTTTCCATTGGTTCATACAAATCTTCCCATGTTTTTCTGAATTTCTCATATAGATACTTTCTTAGCACATAGTAATATTTCATTAAATTCATTCAGCACAGTATTTAGTCATTTTCTACCCTATTTCATTGACAATTCCTTGTTATCACAAAGAGTTCTGCTATGAATTTCTTGGTAATATTGGACCGATGTTGTTTTTTAGTCTCATATGGTATATGCCCAGTAGGAGGTTTGCTGGGCCAAGAGATAAAGTTTACTTATTTTTCTTGCACAATTCCAAATTGATATCAAGAAAGTTTGAGCCCCTTTGCAATATCAATAGCACATCTTGTACCTGACTTTTCAAACATCTTTAATAGTGACTCTTGCCATTTTTTCTTCATCTTTGTCAATTTATATAGTGTAAAGTGAAACTGGAGGATTATTATGTTGCATATTTCTTTACCATTAGTGATTTAGAACATGTTTAAATATGATTGTGCATACATTGGAATTTTTTTAGAAAGGTATTTGTTCATATCCTATGACAAATTATCTATTGGTGAATGGTTCCTAAGGGTATATATTGGTGTCAGTTCCCTATATGTTCTCCTCATTAACTTTTAAAAATGCATTATTATTGACTTCTGTTTTTTAGCATCACCAGAGTTATCCCCAAGATCCATTACCTACCTCCTCCCAGAGAGCCATTTTATATTAACAAATAATATTATTTAAAAACATAAAGTAGGGAGGGCAGAAATCAGCATAAGTGATCAATACATTGAAAATTCCAAAAACATGGGTAATGTATTATATAGAATAGTCAGATAATGCATACATATGTATACATTTATATAATGATTATGTATCTTACATAACAAATCTTTATCAGCAAAACTGGGTAGAAGGATGCTTCCCTCTACTTCACTTTGAACTATTTCCATTCTCATTCTAGGTGTATTAATTTTTTCTGTAAATAAGTTTTGTCATTTTATGTGGTCAAAGTTATCTATTTTATCTTTTGTAATTGCCTCTATCTCTTGTTTGGTTAAGAATATGTTTCCTACTCATAGCTGTGAGAGGTGTATTATCTGTTTCTCTTCTAGTTTAAAAAATATTATGATAGTTAATATTAAGGTATCATGTACATTTAGAATGTATAACAAAAGATGCTGTAAAGTGTTGGAATAAGCCTAATTTCTATAAGATGGCTTTCTGCTGTCATCTTGTAGCTCAGGTATAATTTCCTTTATGAATTTAGATGGTAAGACATTTGGAGACTCTTAGATGATTACCAATACTGGTTGTTGTCTATGATTCCTTTCAGCATAAAACATTATACTTTTTTACGTTTACTTGTTTATTCCTTTTTAATTTTTAAAAATTTGTTTTTGTTTTGTCAGGTAACATGTTTACAGCTCCTGCTCTTCTGCACTAACTTGATGCATAGTAATTTCATTTACCATCCCTTCTGTTTTATTTTGTGTATGTCTGTTTTTAAAATGTTTCTTGCAAGTCACAAACTGTAGGATTTTGTCTTCTTACCAATCTCTCACTCTTTTTCATTTGATTGCATTGTTTAATTCATTCACATTTAAAGATGTAACTTAGGTTCATATTTTCCTCTGTCTCTAATATTGTTTTTTTTTATCAAATTATGGTTTTTCCTCTCTTCTACTATAAGCACAGTGTTATTTCTCTTCAGTTATTTTTGCTTAATCTTTTCTAAGTTGGTCCTATTCCTACAATCTTCTCCTTATCCCTAATCTCTTCTTCCTGTTTATTACCTATTTCTGTTTAGAATTTTGTTTATTAATTCTTTTTTTCTTTCCTGCTTTTATCTGGTTATTCAATTCTTACCCTCTCTTTTCATCTTAGTCAAATAGATACCCCTTCCTCTCAACCCTTTTACCTAGTTCTGTTCTTTAGTTTTTTAAACTTCACTTTTGTGCCCCTTTCCACAGAGGTTTTCCCTTGGTCATTCTATTCATTATCCATGCTCTTTTTCTATCTTCTCTAGATGCTTATTCTCTGGATTTTGACCCTAATATCTATCCAACCCCCTCTTTTTTCCTCAGGGAATCAAAACTTCTGAGGTATTGTATGGTTAATGTGTTTTTGTTTATTGGGAAGATCTTTACCATCCATTAATAGACCCATGTGACCTGCTTAAGTCACATGGAAACCTAAATCACATGAGTTTGAGTCACATGAAGCTTGTGGTGAGAGGAGCTTGCTGAGTGAGTGGAGCAGGAAGGGTGGAGGAGAGCTGAGAGGAAGTTGGTCAGAGCAGTTAGAGTTGAGGGAGAGAGAGGAAGCAGGCAGCAAGCTATGAGTATTCGTTTGTGGGAAGGCCTCAGCAGGGGGAAGGCTTGGGAATGTTAGTGCCCCCTGCAGTGTGATTGTTTATAGATTTCTTTGTTGCTATGATAGATTTGGCTTTCTGGTGTTGGGATTCAACTTTCTGGTGTTTGAATAAATATTTTGATTCAGTCTTCCATGTGGAAAGTCTGTTATATTTTGTGATTCAGAATTGCACCAGCATATTCATAGCCTCTGTAGGCACTGTGAATATCATGTTGACACTACATTTGGTGATAAGAATGGGATCGTGAAGTATTAGACCTCTGTTTGGAGGCAGAAGAGCTTTAGAGAGAGAAATGGATATCCCAGGATGGTAGGAATTACTTTATTACTACCTGGCAAGAAAATGGGCTACAAGTAAACCAAGGCTACAGAATGGAGAACCCAGAGATTTAGAAAGATGTTTGCAAAGAATCCTAATAGTTTAAATCTGGCCTCAGACACTTAACACATACTAGTTCTGTGACCTTGGGCAAGTCCCTTAACCCCAATTGTCCTGCCCTCTCCCTTCCAGAAAAGAGCAAAAACAAAACAAAAGGAATAACAATAGAACAAGGGAAGGAAATGGCTGAGCTGTGTAGAAGATACTAGGCCTTATTAACAAGTTATTGTATTATATGTAAAAGCTGAGGCAAATTTCGTTTCAGATGAAAAAGGAGATAGTTGATTTGCATGAAAGCCTTTCTGTGCTGCAGCATTCGAACTTTCCTTTAAAAGTACAAGCAAGTCAGGTAGCAGATGAGAAGGATGCTGTGGGTTTGACTCAGAAAAAGAAGAAAAAAAATTAACAAGAGGAAAGTGCATGCAATTCTTGCACAGGCTGAGCTTGATTGGGATCCAGACACCTGGGAGAATGACGGGTGGGAGGAAAATGAAACAAAGTTAGAGGAGGAGGCTTCTACATGTGCAGACATTTGCCTCATACTAAGAAGAAAGCAGAAGAAACCTGTCCTCCCCTTCATCATCCCTCCTTTCATCCCCTCCCCCCTACTCTCCTGTAGGGCAAGATACCCAATTTAGAGTGCATGTCATTGCCTCCTTAAGCCAAATTCAATGAGAGTAAGGATCACCCATTCAGGTTGACCTATGCCTTCCTGCTCTTTCCTTCCATTGTAACAATTATCCCTTGCCTCTTCTATATGAGGTAATTTACCCCATTCTGTCTCTCCCTGTCTCCTCTCATTATATTCCTCTCCTACCTCCCAATTGCACCTTTTAAAATATCATCCCCTTCTATTCAATTGATCCTGTGCCCTCTGTCTGTGTTCACATATATACCCACACTTCCATATGCATTCATATGCATATATACCCTCCTATATACACACATATGTGTATGTATAAATATATTTACATTTATATTCCCCTCACCTATCCTCATACTGAGAAAAGTTTCTTAAGTTACAATTCTCATTTTTCCGTGTTGGCATGTAAATAGTTCAACTTTGATAAGTTCTTTATGGTTTCTTTTCCATGTTTACCTTCTCATGCTTCTTGTGTTTGAATGTCAAATTTTCTATTTAGTTCTGTTTTTTCCAAGAAGAGTGCTTGAAAGTCCTCCACCCTCATTGAATGACCATATTTTCTTTTTTTTTTTTGAATGACTTGTTTATTTACTTTTAGTTTACAAGATTCAGTTCCACAATCATTGAGTTTCAGATTTTCTCCCCTCTCTTACCCCCCCCCCCCATGGTGGCGTGCAATTATGTAATAGGATCTGTAAATATTTTCACATTGTACAATAGTTTGGTTATATAGAAGGGTTGTAACCTATGAGTGATCACTGGGAAAAAAAAA
The DNA here is from genome assembly GCA_028627135.1 of Pseudochirops cupreus. NCBI lineage: Eukaryota > Metazoa > Chordata > Mammalia > Diprotodontia > Pseudocheiridae > Pseudochirops > Pseudochirops cupreus. Next base: position 334,077,907 of record CM053580.1, read on the forward strand.
ATCAAAACCAAACATGAAAAAGAACGATAGCATGTTATGCTTCAGTCTCCATTTACACTATAGTCTTTCTATATCTTTCTCTGAGTTTAGATTTCTCCTTCCATCCTGAGGATTGTAGGGTTGTCTTTAGCTGTGCGTTGTTGAGGATAGTCCAGTTTATCAAGGTTGGTCATCATATGTATGATGTGTCTGTGATTGTGTACAGATTTTGCCTGGTTGTGCTCTTCTCACCTAGCATCAGTTTGTATAAGCCTCTTCAGGTAATTATGAAGTCCATCTCCTTCCCATTTCTTATAGCAC
>CM053580.1:334078706-334096907 GCA_028627135.1 Pseudochirops cupreus
AGGGGAGGGCAGGGTGGGGGGAAGGGTTGATGGAAGTACAAAAATATATATATATATATATATATATTTATTATTATTATTATTAACTACATCCAACTGGGAATTAAGATACACAGGCACTGTGGTAGGGAGATCCATCCTGCCCTATCAGAAAGTCAGAGGGGTGAGGGGGAGGACATAGGAGAGAGCAGATTGGGGGAGGGGTTATACAGTGGCATGGTTGTTTTGAGGCATCAGGTAGGGGAAAGATGGGGAGAAAATTTGTAACTCAAAATCTCATGGAAATGAATGATGCAAACAAGAAAATAAATTAATTAATTTACTAAAAAAAAGAAAAAGAAAAATAATAGAGTCAAATAGAAAATAGAACAAATGGGGGGTAGGATAGGATGGAGGGAAATATAGTCAATCTTTCACAGTATATCCACTATGGAAATGTTTTGCGTAACTACACATGTACAACCTATATTGAATTGCTTATCTTCCTAGTGGGTGTGGGTGAGGAGGAAAAAGGGAAAGAATCTGGAATTCCAAGTTTTAAAATCAAATATTTTCTTTAAAAAAAAATACTATTATTATCATTATTTTTACATGAAACTGGGAAATAAGATATATAGGCACTGGGGTATGGAGATCCATCTTGCCCTGTCTGAAAGTGAGAGGGGGGAATGGGAGAGGGTATAGGAGAGAGCAGATTGGGGGAGGGGATATTCAGTGGGATCACTATTTTGGGGTGGTGGGTAGGTGAAAGATGGGGAGAAAATTTGTAACTCAAAATCTTGTGGAAATGAATGTTGTAAACTAAAAATAAACATAAAATTTAACTTCAAAATAAATAAATAAATAAATGAAATGCTTTAGAGGTATATGCTAGGCCATTATTGGTCTTTATTTGATGAGGGACCCCAAGAGTGGTAAAGCGATATAACAAATGTGTGATAGCATATGAAGTGGACACTCCAGATAGAACCGTGGCCAAGGTAAATGATGAAAAGGTATCTACTGTCACATGGATATATTGAATCTGACCAAAAGATGAAACGTGAGTAATGTCCATTTGCCAGATATGGTTAAGATAAAGACCATGAGCATTAAAGAACAGTTACTGAGGGGGTGGAGTGAAAGGAATGCATTGGGGACATGTTCTAACAATGTCCTGTGACTGACTTCTAGATATCTGAAACTGTCTCTTTAAAAACCTTGCTGATTGATGGAACTTGGAATGAGATTGTTGAGCTTCATAGACAGAAAAAGTAAGAATTTCATCAACAAGCCTATTGCTTTCAATTATGGAACCTGGTAAATCAGTATGTGAATTAACATGGAGAATATACAAAGGATGTGTTCTTTCCCTGATAATAGCCTGAGGAAAGTAAAACAATTGAGCTATCTCATTGGCCTGATTCCTAATGAGGGCAGTTTCAATTCTTTCCATAACTCCTGCTGCATATTGGCTATCAATGATTATGTTTAGTGGCTCTTGAAACTTTTGTGCTGCAAGGGCTATGGCATATAACTCGTTTTTCTGAGTAGAGGTAAAAGGGGTATCCAATATATTAAACTGTTTCCTCATGGGACAAACAACCGATGCCTTCTGGCTTTTTGTGGCATCTGTATATATAATAACTGAGCCTTGTATTGGGTCCTTGTGGATGATAGATTGATAGATCTATTGCCATTTGGAAAAAAAAAATCAAGACAGAAGGATGGGAAGTCCATGAGAAAAGGAAGAGGGATAAATGAGGAGTGTTTGTCAATTGACCTCAGGTCCAAGGAGATGATCTGTCTGAACCTGAGTATACAGCACATGAATCACCTTGGGGTATGCCCCAGAAAGGAACAAATATCTTACAATAGCTTTTCTCAACAAAACTGTGGCAGCCTCAGGGTAAGTAAGTAAGGATTGTTTGGGCTGAGCAGGCTGGAAGCACCATTCAAGAATGCTAAGCCTTGGATGTAGCAAGGCGGAAGGGTAAACAGGTGTATTCAGTAGGGAAATCTCTAATGGCTTGTTGAGGGTCATATCTCCCTGTGGTGGACTGTGCAATTGCTTTCCTTGCTAAGCTGTTTAGCTGCTGTGGGAGGTGAGGTCTGGCTGTCCCTAAGAATACCATAAAGCTCAGTGAGATCTGATGTGGGGATCCCTACGTGGGTCCTAAGCCATTGAATGTCTCCTAGTAGCTTTCGAAAATCATTTAAGTTCTTCAAATGATCTCTCCTAATCCGTAGTTTTTGCAATGTGACCTGGTTACTTTGAATGTTGTAGCCCAAATATCTATATGGCTCTGTCCTCTGAACCTTATCCTCAGCAATCTCAAGGCCAGAGGTGGCAAGGCATTCAACAGCATGTGTCAGAGATGCCTCTAATTTGGGGGCCAAAAAATGGCCCCCAAAATATCATCCATATAGTAGATAATGTATATCTGTGGAAATTTTTGCTGGACTGGCTGTAGGCCTTATCTACTAACTGCTGGCCCATGGTAGGGCTATTCCTCATGCCTTGAGGCAAAAACTTTCCACTGATAGCACTAATATGGTCTTTGTAAATTCACTGAGGATTCAGAAAATGCAAAAACAACGTGCATCTTGGGGAATGACCAGGATAGAATAGAAGCAATCCTTTATATCAATAACCCACATTTTCCAATCTCGTAGGATCATATTGGGAGATGGTAGCCTGGGTTGAGGAGCTCCCATGGGTTCCATTTGCTTATTAACTTGTCTTAAATCAATAAGCATTCTCCATTTGCCTGGTTTCTTGTTTTCTGATTACGAAAACAAGGGAATTCCATTGACTATTTGACTCCATGATGTGGTTAAGCTTAAGTTGTTCCTGTACTATTTTCTTTAAGGCCTCAATTTTTTCTTGGGCTAGGGATCACACCCTCACAAATTAATAGGCAAGTGGAGAAGCACATAGGGTTGTATGGTCCCAACCTTCCCTTCACATTCCCATTTCAATCTGTTCACACTTATTTCAGGATTGGAAGCTGTTCCTACTCCCACCATGTCAATGTCTGTACCCTGCAGGGGCCAATTTATAGCCCACTGATCTTTAGAGATAACTGTTTTATCTGCCCTTGAAGAGTCTTCCTACAATGTTATCCTTAATAATGGGTGAGAGCTTCTCTCTACTTGATTCCAATAAACACCAGCCCTCTGTCTACCTTCGCAGAGTTGCTTTTGCTTTTCAGTTTTCTTTCTAACCTGGTGCATTCCAGTGACTCACATTGGTTGTGTAAAAGAAGACCCAAGGCCACAGTGTCTCCTAGGGAAATGTTTAACTCCCTCTCTCTAGGATTGATAATAGTCCCTTTAAGGAGGGTTTCTGCTGATTGCCAGACTTGGGGATGTATTGTGAAACCTTGATATGTGGCCTTAGGGGCTGTTATGAGGACACGGTATCTAGCAGCAAGGGTAGTGTACTCTACACTGGGGCAATGATGTGACAAAATTGAGGCACAGGAGGTGTGGTTTTTGCCTTAAAATGTCCCAAAGTCAGCCAGCGGTCAATTTTGACTGAGAGGTACCCAGTCTGTTAGCTATCAAAGTCCTTTTTGACAAGATGGATGTTGGGAAGCTGGGCTAATTGGGGATTCAGGATGTGTCTGATTGTGAGGATTTATCTTACTGATAATGCATTGAAGAATTCATAGTTTGCAGCTGGCCACTAGAACAAAGGAAGTATACATTTCTCTAAGGATTTGTTTAGAGAATGCTTTTGAAGGATTCATAGGTATGGCTTGTTATTATACCAAGCAAGGATAGTTATAGAGTTAATGGTTTCAGGGAAAACACTTTTAGACTGGGGGAAGAAGAGAGACAGAGTTAATGCTTTATGGCTGGGGGGCAGTGTGACTTTTTTTACTTAATTGCACAGGCTGATTTTACAGACACAGTTAACCGAACACAAGTGAGATTTTTACAGACTGAAGTTACAACAATGTTACAAACAAACTTACAAAGGCACCCCAGCTCCCCATCAATAAGAGGGGCATTGAGACAGAGGCAGAGCAGACGGCTGTATAGAAGCTCTCCACCTTAATTGGGTAGCAGCCCTTCTCTCCCTGTATACTCCCCTGCTCTCCTTCTTCTTCCTCCTCTTCCTCTACCTGAGTCTCTTCATTAAACCTCTGAATCTCTCAGCAATGATCTGGCTTGACTAAACACAACCTGAGAATATTATATAGCTGGAAGCAATGTACTGGGAAATTCTCTGGCTCTACTGTGGAGTAATACACTGTTAATTGTTCCCCTGCTATTTTCCACTTTTCAGGATCTAATGTTCCCTCTCTGGGTAACCACAGATATGCAATTTCTAGCAAATCCAGAAACTCCTTTATCTGGTTCTGCATGACAATAAGTCCTTTCTCCCTCATTATGTATAGGAGGACTTTCTCATATGTCTCTCAGTTAGGTTGCCTAATCTGCATTTGCCCCATAGCCTTTGCTTACTCACTGGGGGTGGGGAGGAGGGAGTGAACGTACTGGGTCTGGTTTGTCCCAGCCTTCCCCTTACCTTGTCCTAGGATCCTGCGTTGCTCAAGTGGACCTCCTGGGTGAAACTGACATGGGCTCCTGCAACACCTCACTCAGCCTGTTGTTCCTTTGCCTGGGCCTGTTGTCCCTGTGTCTTGGCCCTGGGTTGGGCCTATTGCTTCTATGTCTTACATAGGTCCCGGGTCATGACATTGGTTGTGGGTGGCTTTTGCTTCTGTGCCTTACGTGGGTCCCACGTTGTGGCCCCAGTTGCGGCAGGCAAAGTTGTGGCAGCCACAGCAGGGCTGAGAGAGAATTGGGAGCCCTGCTATTCCCCAGCAGGGCTGAGAGAGTTGTCTACCCAGAGGCTGCAAGAGGGTGAGTTAAAACAGAGATAGGACTCAAAGAGTGGTGGAAAATAGTCTTATTTATTGTCTTAAGAGTAAGCCTTTTATAGGATGCTTCCTAATGGCTTTCCCCTGTGGACATTATGCTTTTCAGTGTACCCAGGCCCGGGGTGTAAACACCACACTTTATCTCCCAGATCCAATCCTCACATCTGTGTGGTTGAGTTCTTTTCCTGGGGGATAGGGAACTGATCCAGGCCTGGCAGCAAGCCCTTTACCTGAGGGGGCTTATTAAGCCATCAGGGTCAGAGTCCCACTAGCCTGTGGTCCTCAACAGATTATCTTCTCCCTGATAGCAGCAGTGGGGTTCCACAGCCCTCTGGGTCTCCAAGCAGCCCTTTAAAGATCATACTGTTCACTTTCTGGTTTGAGGAAGGGGCTAGAAAAGGTGCCCTAAAAATTGCTTATTCAAACCTGGCCTGATTACCATACCAGGTAGGGATCCCACTCTGTGGTTGAAACACATACAAAAAAAATGTACAAAAACTTATGCAAAGATGATTCCACTCATGATCAATACATGGAATGTGTGCATACCTAAACCAACACAAAATCCAGTAGAACTGAAAGACAAACTGCTATTTTTGTGAGAAAACTTAGCAAGTATCATATCCAAATAGTAAACCTGAATGAAACGACTGAAAAATTAAGGTTAGTTTACTGAAGTCAGGGCTGTATATGCCTTTTTCTGGAGTGGCCACAATGAAGGGGAGCACCATGAAGCTGGTGTAAATTTCACAATCAAAACTAATATAGTCAACAAGTTTGTATGCCTACCAAAAAGAGTGAATGACAGGATCATGACAATACAATTGCCATTTGCAGGAAAACACCATGCCACCATCATCAGTGCCTATGATTCCACCATGACAAACCCTGATGAAGTCAAAGAAAAATTTTGTAAAGACCTGGACACCCTTATCACCAATGTGCCAAAAGAGGACAAGCTTGTAATTCTGGGTGACTAATGCTAGAGCAGGCTCAGATTACCAGATACGGGAGGGAAAGCTTGTGAAGAATGGAGCTGGAAACAGCAACAGCAATGGCCACTTATTACTGAAGACTTGTGCATCTCATGACCTTCTTATCACCAACGCTGTCTTCCATTTACCTAAATACAATAAAACTTAATGGATGCACCCTTGCCATAAATATTGGCATTTAATAGATTATGCAATTGTAAGAAGAAGAGACAGACAGGATGTGAGAGTGATTAAGGCAATATGTGGCACAGAGCACTGGACTGATCACAGACTTATCCTCCCCAAGCTAAATATTCACATTCAAAAAAGTGGCAGTCCCAAGAAAAAATGACTACCAGAAGAATTAATGTCAACAGATTAGAGTGTTTCTCAGTGGGAACTGTTTGTTGCTAACTTGGAGGGAAAGTTGAGCCAACACACAGTTGGCAACAGTGGAGCAGAAAAGGAGTGGGTGGCTTTCAGAGATCTGGTTGTACAGCACTGCATTTGCTCATCTGAGTGAGAACACTTGCAAACATCAAGATTGGCTTAATGAAAATTATATGTATATATATATATGTATATATATATATACATATATATGTATATATATATATATATATATATATATAATATATACAGAAGGTGCTAAATGAAAAACAAGAACTTCACAGAGTTTACTAGCAGGACAATTCATCCATCTCTAACAAGTCAGCATTTAATTCAATTAAAAGTAAGGTACAAGCAAAGCTTAGAGAGATGCGGTATTCTTGACTCAGTAAGAAGGCAGATGAAATTCAGTTTTATACAGATAGTAACAATCCAAAATGCTTTTATGATGCTCTAAAGAAGCGGTTCTCAACCTGTGGGTCATGACCCCTTTGGGGGTCAAACGACCCTTTCACAGGGGTTGCCTAAGACTATGGAAAAACACATATTTCCAATGGTCTTAGGAACTGAGATACTACTCCTCTATTAGTGTTCAGGCGGGTCCGGCCACATGCAGATACGCCCACATATGAGTATTCAAGGGTCGTGGTATTAGGAAGGTTGAGAACCACTGCTCTAAAGGCTATGTATGGGCCAAAGACTTATGGTGCATCTCAACTAGTCAGTGCTGATGGAGTCATGTTGATTACTGATAAAGACATGAACCTAGAGAGATGGGCTAAACACTTCTATAGTGTTTGCAATAGACTGTCATCAATCATTGCTGAAGCAACTGACCATCTACCTCAGGTTGAAGTCATTCTCTCTCAAATTTCCTACTGAAGGAGAGGCTTTGAATGCCATTAGGCTCCTTTTGTGTGGCAAAGCAGCTGGTGCTGATTCTATTTCAGTTGAGATTTAGAAGGTGGTGGGTTCATTGCTCATATAAAAGCTGACTGAAATTTTCTGGGCTATATGGGACGAGGAGGTTATCTCCCAGGAGTTCAAGGACACCTCTACTGTTAATCTACTGTCATTTGTAAGGGATGATGGAAAATTATGTCAAAATTTGATTACTTGGAGAAGGTTATCATTATTGTATATCAATTTCATGATGGCATGCCTGACCAGGTTCATATGCAGTGTTCTTGGGCTTCTCCAGTCACCAAGGGAGTGAAACAAGGCCATGTGCTTGCTCCCATGCTTTTTAGCATGATGTTTTCAACCATGTTGTCAGATGTCTTCAATGAGGATGGACATGACATCAAAGTCAGCTACTGTACTGATAGCAAAGTATTTAAATCGAAAAGGCTACAAGACAAAGACAAAAGCACAGGGAGAGTTGGTACATAATTTTTATTGTGCATTCAGTGCAGCCTCTGAAGCTGAGATGCAACAAAATATGGACTGATTCTCTGTTGCTGGTGCTAATTTTGGCCTAACAATTAACAGGGCTTCCCTTTGCTATTCCCAGGGCCCTAAGCTGTTTCCACTGGGATCTGAGGTGACGTGATAGACAAGGGTATGGATGGTGCTTGACCCAAGAAAATAGGTACTTCACTAGCTAGCACCATGCCATCTATACATGGAACCATCCGTTATAACAAATGGAGAAGTTCTGAATACTGTGGATAGGTTCATTTACCTTGGCAGTATACTTTTTATAGATGTACACACTGACAAATGAGTTTGACACATGCATTGCCAAAGGTAGCTCCATTTTTGGAAGGCTCCAAAGCAAAGTGTAGGAGAGAAGACGTATTTGACTTACTACCAAAGTGAAGGTCTACAGAGCCATTGTGCTACCTCTCATTGTTGTATGCCTGTGAAACCTGGATAGTATGCCAGTGCCATGCTAGGAAACCGAAATGCTGCCGTTTGAATTGTTTTAGAAAGATTCTGAAAATCACCTGGCAGGATAAAATACCAGACACTGAGGTTCTTTCTTGATCTAAACTGCCAATCACTCAAAGTCTACTGTAGAGATTGCAACTTCAATGGGCTCCCCACATTGTTCAAATGCCAAATGTATGTTTGCCTAAAAGACTATTTTATGGAGAACTTTATGAGCAAAGCAGAATTAAAGTAGCTCCAAAGAAATATGAGAAACACAGGTTTAGAGAATCCAACCCAAATATCCACATGGACTACTTGTGCCCAACCTACGACAGAGCATTCTGAGCTCACATTCGCCTGATCAGCTATAGTCAGACACACTAACTTTGCTCTTAAGTGAAGTCATTTTGATCATCTTCAAAATCAAGGACAACCATACCATATCACATCAACGAGAGGCAGTTGCCAGACCTCAACTCCACAAGGGTTATATCCTGGGATTATGGCTTCAGGGACTAGAAGCAGGATTGGTGATTGTAAAAGGATGTGGTACTGTTACTCTATGGGATCAATGATTTACCTACTCTTTTACTGCAGTTGTCAAACACACTTGCTGGTGTTGGTGATGAGGAAGTTTGTTCCCTTCCCTTCATTAATGACATTGTGGCTCAGGCTTGAAGCAGGGCTTCCCTTTGCTATTCCCAGGTTCCTAGGCTGTTTCCACTGTGATCTGAGGTGACATAATAGACAAGGGTATGGATGGTGCTTGCCCCATGACATATTACCTCATCTTCTTTTTCAGGATGTCTTGCTGCTTCAGTTAGTCCAGCTCACCTGCTCTGTGGGTGGTAGTTAGCTGGCAACAGTAGTAGTGTCCTACAACAGTGGATTATTAGCTATATCCCCTAGAGTAAGTATGAAGTAGAAATAGAGTAGAGTAGGAAGTGAATTATTGGGTTCTAACAGTGAGACCATCAACCGATCCAGAGAAATATGCCACATGCTCACTTTCAACCTTGTGGGTAGGAAGCAGGAGAAGAATGGCAGCAGCCATACACGGCTGGGAGCCTGAATGAAATTCTAATCAATTTCATTTGTAGATTGATGGGGGATACCCTAATGAAATCTTTGACCTTTGTACTCTTAGCATTATATGTACCCAAGGGAACCCAGAGTGAGAATGAATATCTGACAGAAGAGGAAATAAAATGGGAACAGACTCCCCTCACCAATATAAATGCTTCTCTATATGTGTGTATGTATGTATGTTATATATGTATGTATATTATATATTTATGCGTGCATGTAGGTATATGTATATGTATGTATATATATATATAGGTCTGACTGCCACGACATTAAAAATTGTCGTACATGCAAACTTTAAACATATGCCATAGGTTTTAGTTCTGTGAACTAAACAAAATGCAAATTCATCTTTTTTTTTTTTGGTTCTGACTTATGATTTGATCAATGTGAAGAATTCCAGAAATGAAATTTCTTCTAATAGATACCAGCATTTTGTCCAATTTATAACCTAAGTAAGTTGCCTAAAGCACTGAGAAGCTAAGAGAATTACCTGTGATCACAAAACTGGTATGCATCAGATTTAAGATGTAAATGTGGGTCTTTCTTTCAATTCAATTCAATAAACATGTATTAAGTGCCTACTATGTGCCAGACACTGAGCTAAGTGCTAGGGATACAAATAAAAAATACTCTCTGCTCTCAAGGATTTTATAATCTAATGGGGGGAAAGACAACCCACAAAAAGTGGCAGCAAAATGGGAGTATCAGGACACCAGGAGGTACCTAGCAGGTAGGCATCTTATTCTGTGGAGCTGGAATCAGGCAGAGCAGCAAGTATAAAATGGAGTGAGTTCAAAGTCCAATTTTGCCCTCTAAAAAGGAAGGGTTGGAGAGAATTTAGTACTCCATCCTCCAGTCCTCCAATCAGAGGGGAGAGGAAATTGAGGGAAACTGATTCTTGGCTCAAGTTAGCAGCATAATTGCTAATATTGTGTATGTTTTTCTGGTTCCGTTTATTTCACTTTACGTCAGTTCATACAAGTCTTTCTAGGTTTTTCTGAAGTCTGCCTGTTCATCATTTTTTATTGCATAATAGTATTCCATTACATTCATATACCACAGCTTGTTCAGCCATTCCCCAATTAATCGAGCATCCTCTCAATTTCCAATATTTTGCCACCACAAAGAGGGCTATTATAAACATTTTTGCATGTGTAGGTCCTTTTCCCTTTTTAATAATCTCTTTGAGATATAGACTTAGTAGTGGTACTGCTAGATCAAAGGGTATGCAGTTTGCTGCCCTTTGGGCATAGTTCCAAATTGCTCTCCAGTATGGTTCAATCAGTTCACAACTCCATCGACAATTAGTATCCCAATTTTCCCACATCCTCTCCAACATTCATCATTTTCCTTTTTTGTGATATTAGCCAATCTGATAGGTGTGAGGTGGTATTGCAGAGTTGTTTAATTTCCATTTCTCTAAACAAAAGTGATTTAGAGCATTTCTTCATATGCCTATAAATAGCTTTTATTTCTTCTTCTGAAAACTATCTTCTAAGACTGATTCTTTGTCCCCTACAACATACTGCCTCTCAAATTATTCTGAAATCCATCTAATTCCCTATTTCTAAGTTCATTTTCTATAAAATACTCTTGAATTTAGTTGGGAGCCCTGGGAGATTTATTCTATCTACAGGGGTGAGTGCATTGGCATATGGACATGGCAGCAATGGTTTATTAGACAGTCAAAGTTTTTAATGGAAATTTATGCTTTGGAATCAACATTCCATGAGTTGACTAATGTGAGTCAGTTTACCAGTGCCTGGTTAACTCTGACTGAATGAATAATCACCTTTTGGGATAATGGCACTAAAAAATATATCCTAAATCAAAGGTTATTGATTCTGATGAATGAGATTAATAATTAATGGTCTTTGCAAAGTAACCCTAGCACCATTTGAAATGGCATAAATCTTGAGTAAAGCCCATAATTCAGCATTTGGAAATTAATAGGTCTACATTTGAGCAGGCAAAACCTTAAGCCTGACTAGATCTTTCATTGCTGACATCTTCAAGTCTTTCAAGATTTCAAAGATATCCTTTGTAGCCTACATAAATTTTAGCAGGCTTACGATCCCAAGCAAAGTGCTCACCCCAGTGTTGAATGTCATAGTAGAGAGATCTTGCATGGGTGAGGTCTTTAAAAAGTAAAATGATTCCTTTATCCCACCATATATAGTTTCTTCGTCCTTTCCTTTTTGCTGGTCTGATAAAGAACTCTTCTGGAGGTCTTGAGGATCCAACCTTAAATCTGCCAGTTCACCAACCCTGTACCAAAAAAAAAAAAATTCCCTTTAATTGCAGCTAAAACATTTTAGGTACATGAAACAAGACAACTGATGAAACAATAAACATGTAAAAGGTTCCTTGGCATTAAAATTTGAGTTAGGAGAAAATACAGAATAGAAAAAAGTAAGTTTTTACTTAGTCTTTTGTTTTTGACATCACCATAGTTGCCCCCAGTATTCCTCTCCCTCCCCCTCCCCCTCCCAGAATATTTAAGTTATACTTGATAATTTTGTTGCATTCACTTTTGATTTTTGTGTATGTGTGTGTGAGATTTTTTTGTTCCATTTACATTGCTGCCACTATTGTGTAGTATTCTTGGCCGTTTACTTTATTCTACATCAGTTCATGTAGATCTTTCCATGCTTCTCTGTACTCATTACATATATCATCTCTTACAACACAATAATCAAGGTAACTGGAGGTGCAGTGAATGGAGAGTTGGGCCTTGGGTCATAAAGACTTGAATTCAAGTCTGTCCTCAGACACTTACTGGCTATGTGACTGGGCAAGTCAATTAACCTTTGTTTCAGTTTCCTCAGGTGTAAAGTGAACACTGAATGCATAGGGTGGTATGAGGATCAAATAGTAATATTTGCAAAAGTACTTAGAACTAGTAGACATTATATACATGTTTCATCCCTTGCCTTTACTTCTTCAGTTATATTCCTTTACATTCACGTACCACAATTGTTCAGTCATTCCCAAATCAATGGGCATTACTTTGTTTTCAATTCTTTGCTATCACAAAAAAAAAAAAATACTGATATAAATATTTTTGGGGTATACGAGGACTTTTTTCTTATCTATTCTTTTCTGTGGGTATAAGCCCAGTAATGGAGTTTCTGATTCAAAGGTGACAGACATTTTAGTCATTCTGTTTGGATAATTCCAAAATGCTTTCCAAAGTAGCGATACCGGAACAGCTAGGTGGTGCAGTGAATAGAGCACCGGTCCTGGAGTCAGGAGAATCTGAGTTCAAATCTGGTTTCAGACACTTGACACACTTACTAGCTGTGTGACCTTGGGCAAGTCACTTAACCCCAATTGCCTTGCCTTCCCCCCTTAAAAAAGCCGAACAAAGTAGTGATACCATTTTACAGGTCAATCAGCAATGCATTAATATGCCCATCAAGTCACAATCCCTCCACAATCAACTATTACCATTTTTAGTCACCATTGCCAATTTTCAGTGTCTGAAGTAAAACCTTGGGTTCTCTTGATTTGCATTTCTTATAATTAGTGATTTCGAACATTCTTTCACGTAGTTGAGAATACTTTGCAATTAGCCTTTTGAGAACTGTTTTTCATATTCTTTGACCACTTATCTATTTGGTAATAGTTATTAGTCATATATGCACACATATGTATGTATGTACATATATGTATGCCTACGTATGTATGTTTATATGAACAATACACCTTTAGGCCCTAGTTCACTGGTTTTAGGGCCCTAGAGATTAAGCCCAGAAATTAAGAATTGGAAGTATTAGAGAAATTGCCAAAAGAAAAAAATCCCTGAATATTACAGTGGTAGCTGTAGGAAAGATGTCCATATAGCAGAACTCAGGTAGGTTGGAAATTATCCCTCACTTTATTTTGATTGGCCTGGGAAAAGGGCGAACTCCCTGTCCAGGGAGGGATATCTGAGGGAGGTAGTCTTTAAGAACCTCCAGTTGGGGAACTTCTCAGAAGGAATAGCCAAAAAGGTGCATACTTCAGTAATCTAGTCCAATTCTCTCAAAGGAAGCTCCTCCTAAGAGTGCCACTCCTAGTTGGGGACACCCACAGGAGAGATGGGGAAGGTGTAAGAGGAGAAATGCATCCTGTGAGATCCCTGTTAGGTATAGCCTGGGAAAATGGTGGACTCCCTTCCTAGGGGGGTGGGGATGACCAAAGAAATAGCTATTAATCTGTGTAAAGTTTGGTTTGAGAATACAAAGGGTGTAGGGGATTGTTATGGCCAAAGCATATAACTTTTGATTATTTAGAAAGTTATGGAATTTTATTGAATAACTCCCCAAAGCAGCTTAGAATAAATAAACTATGGATATTGCTAAATCCTTCATTACTCTCAGTTTTTCTTTCTGTGATTATACTTTAGCAAAAAGTCTAGAGGAATGGAACTTAACCAGTTCTTCTATTAAGGACTTGTTCTAAAAACAAAATGCACTTTAAATGGGTGAATCCAATAGGTGAATTAGACTAAAGCAATTTGTATTGTTACTAAATTACATGTTTTATTAATAAGATTCTAAAAACATTAACAAAATCAGGAAACAGAAGAATTATCTTAGGCTGACAGCAAGACTTCAGCTACAAGATAGTCATAAGTTCTATACTTAATAGAGGAGACAGGTAAGATCTTGAATTCAGAATCTCCTAGAGAAAAACTTAGGAGAGTTCAGGCCTGATTTAATGTTGCATTGTACTATTATATATTCTGTTTGTGTCAGTTTGAAACTAAGTTTAGAAATAGTGGGTTCTTCATTTCAAATAGAAAGGGACCTTATAAAATCAAGAAAATCTTTAAGAGAATGGGAAATACTTCTCTGTTTTGTCTGTGCTATTGGTACTTTGCGCTAACCTATAGTTAACAGGTGTTTTACCTCTGCCTTTTCTTTTGGCATGATCAACAAAAGAAATGGGTATTAAAAATACTCAAAAGAAGGAAAATGTCTCTTTTTTCTCTATTTCCAACACTGGTCATGTTGGAGTTTAGTAAGCTAAAAGAGATAGAAAAATTGAAAACTAAGATACAAAAAAAGAAAAATGATTGGAAAGCAAATTTGTGAAAAAGGAATAATCAATTTCTTTTACTCCTAAGTTATAATTTGAATGTTTTTATAAAGTATTTTGATGAGCTTATAAGGTAATACCAGTCTCTGTAGAATTTAGTGAAAACCACAACAAAATCAGTTATTCCTTAAAAATGACTAGGGGTTGACTTAAAGCTGGAGTTTGTATTTTAAGAACTCTCTTAAGAATCATGAGATATGTTCAGGAGAAATTCAGTGAAATAAGGATTCCAGGAAGTGTTAAAATAAGAAAAACTAAAGAAGTAGTATAGGAGAAATCTAGATTAAACATTTTATGAGCTTAAATAATTCAACAACTTGGAATTTTAAAAGGAAATAAAGTGCTAAGCTTGAAGAAGTTTCAGCTAGCCATTCTGGATTTTTTAGGGTGTCGATCTCCGAAATTGTCTTTAATTTTAGTGTAAGATAAGGATATACTTAAAAACTGTACTTAAAATTGGGATACATTTATTTTAGAATGGAATTTTTATTATTGGAAGGCAGAATAAGGAAATTTTAGACAAACTTCAGAAAAGAATAAAAGTGAGCAAAATTGGAGTTCATTTTCCCTTCCGTTGTTTACTGCTTTTAAACAACCAACCTGAGAACACCAAGCAAGTCCTGATTAGGGATCCCAGATAGAAGGTGATTTCCAAAGTGCTCCCAGAAAAAGAAAAGTTATTTTAAAATCAGAAAGCAACTGAAGCTAAGAGAAGTTTAATGATACTACTATAATTTAAGTCAATTGGTTAGGTAAACTAAAACACAGTAAAACTTGTGTTGAAATCAACTGGTTAGTGAAAATAAGTTCAAATTATATAAATAAGGCTATAGTAAGTTAGGGAAGAATCATTGGAAAAAGAATTAAAAAAAGAATATGTGCTAAAAACAGATATAGGAATAAAATAAGTACACGCACATCTAATAGAGGTGCCACCATGTAGGACTTCCTTGGGGATTTCGAGTCTTCAGCACCTGGACACCAAGGCTGTGACTAGATCACCAGAAGTCTTTCATAAAGAATGAAAAAGATTGAACCATGTGACTCTTCAGGACAAGGACACCCTATTTCCCAAACCCTAAAAATATAAGGAATAGTTTAGTTTACGTAAAAAGGGAAAGGAAGAAAGGGCAATGCTGTTGGCAGCAGTGCCTATAACTGGAGGAGCAGGGTGCTGTGATTCCAGTTGCAGAGAATGGGGCTGATTGTGGGGCCCAGTAACCCTTTAATAGGAAAGTAGGGTCCTTAGTAGTTTTCATGGTATATGGGCTGCTTATAGTCACACCAAGGACATTTTGAACATGTCTCAGTAATGGCAGCTTTGCAAGTAAGGGAGGGTAGTATGAAAGCCATAAATGATCATAGTTACAAATAATACAGGATTTTTAGATTAGAAGAGATCAAATTAAAATGAGCAATATAGGCTTATAAAGGTATAAAATACTGGAATTTTGAGAGGGAAAAGCAGAACTTGAAAATTGTTTTTTAAACAAATAAATGGACTTAATTTTGAGTGATTTGCAAAGAAACAGGAAAAAGCTATACCCTGAGACCTTTAGAAAAGTACAGTTACCATCAGATAGTTGTAAGTAGTGCAATTCCTGTTAACACTATATGAAGTAAAAAACTGCTTAAATAAAAATAAAAATTTTAAATCAAGAAACTGTTTTACTTCAAATAAAAGGATTCTTCTAAATTAAATCATTTTCAAATATATTTTAAAGCAGGAGCAAACTGATGATACTGGGTCCTGAAATTTGAAATCCTCGCAGTTTTGTGGAAGTTGAGATTAAAAAAAAAATAATTGAACTACATTTCATTTAGGTGAATTCAATGTTAAATTAGTGCAATGAGGATTTCTGTTCATTTATAACTATTAAGGAAATTGACTCCTCTTTTGATGAGAGACAAACATAAAATTCCTAACAGGGAAACTACAGCTTTGGAAAATATCAAAACTTTGTAAAAGAAAGAGGCAATTAGGTATATGGATCACTCACAATCAATAAGCACCAAAAAGGAAGCTGCCTTTGAGAAAACTGTTCAGTGTTTCATTAACAGTGACAATAGCAGAGAATCTTTTAGGGTCCTAATATCTGTGACATAAAAAAGGTTAATTCTGAGGAGCTAGATCACAGTTTCTTCTCTAAAGTCATCTTGCGGGGACAGAGAAAAGATGGCAGAGTGAAGGCAGGGACTTACCCAAACTCTCCCCCAAACTCCTCCAAATACCTGTAAAAAACTACTGCAAAACAAATTCTAGAACAACAGAACCCACAAAATGACAGAGTGAAACAAATTTCCAGCCCAAGACAAACTGGAAGGTCAAGAAGAAAGGTCTGTTGCACCAGTCTGAGAGAAGAGCACAGTCCAGCAAGGACCTGCTGGCACAGACTAGGCCTGACCGGGCCTCAGGGGACTGAATCACTGGTAGCTGTGGTGGTTTCCAGACTTCTCAACCCACAAATGCCAAAGACAGCATAGAAGGTGAATAGGAAAGGACTGTGGGACCTGGGTGAGAGAAGAGTGTGGTCTACCCCCAGGCCCAGGACAGAGAGAGAAGCTTGGTCTGTCCCTAGCCCTGGAGCAGTGGAGGCGGCAGCAGCTACTTCCAGAGCTCTCAGCCCACAGACAGTGGGGGGATCAAGTGTGGGTTCTTTATTTCAAATAGAAAGGGACCTTATAAAAGGATTGCAGGGATCTCTTTATTGGTGCTGAGGCAGGATTCTCTTGCTTTGCCTGTGCTTCCATCTGTGTTGAATTCCTGGGGGGCAGTCCTGGATAAGAAGAAGGGCTGGTGTGGCAGAACTTGTAGTGGCCATGGAAACAGAAACCTCCCACAGCTCCAAGGCACAAAGGAGTGCTTTTGGTCACTCACAGACAAGAGTACAGGTCAGAAGAGGAGTAAACACCTCTCCTTTGATCACAGAACCTCAGAAGAACTCAAAATTTAAAGGTCCCTAGAAGTATCTCTGAAAACAGCTACACAAAACCCCTGAATCTTGGGACAGTACATCCCCCCTCCACACACACACACTGGAAGCAGAATCCTACCTTAATAATGAATTAAAAAGTTAACTAATTGGCTGGGAAAATGAGCAAATAGCATTAAAAAAGACTCAGACTACAGAATCTTACTTTGGTGACAAAGAAGATCAAAACATAGTCAGAAGTCAAGAAAGTCAAAGTCCGCATATCCAAAGCCTCCAAGAGAAATATGAATTGGTTGCAGATCATGAAAGAAGTCAAAAAGAAAGAGAAGTAGAGGAAGAATTGGGGGAAAAAATGAAGGTGAAGCAAGAAAATCATGAAAAACGAGTCAACAGCTTGTGAAAGGAGACTCCCTACCCCCCCCAAAAAAATACTGAAGAAAATAACACCTTAAAAATAGATTAACCCAAATGGCAAGAGAGGTCCAAAAACCCAATGAGGAAGAGAAGGCCTTAAAAAGCAGAATTGTCCAAATGGAAAAGAAAATGCAAAAGTTCACTGAAGAAAATAATTCCTTAAAAATTAGAATGGAGCAATGAGAGCAATGGAACTTATGAGAAGCAACTCTATAGAAAATAACTATGAAAAAAACCCTAAAAGAATGAAAAAATAGAAGAAAATGTGGAATATCTCATTAGAAAAACCACTGACCTGGAAAACAGATCCAGGAGAGATCCCAAAAAGAAAACTCCTAGGAATATTGTAGCCAAATTCCAGAGTTTGCAGTTCAAGGAGAAAATATTGAAAACAGCCAGAAAGAAACAATTCAAGTACTGTGGAAACACAATCAGGATAACACAAAATTTAGCAGCTCCTACATTAAGGGATCAGAAGGCTTAGAATATGATATTCCAGAGGTCACCAGGGCTAGGATTAAAACCAAGAATCACCGACCCAGCAAAGTAAGTATAATCCTTCATGGA
>CM053580.1:334097007-334107489 GCA_028627135.1 Pseudochirops cupreus
ATATATATGTGTGTGTGTGTATGTATATATATATATATATATATATATGAAGAAGAAAGAGAGAGAAAGAGAGAGGTCATATGAAGGGATGATATATAAAAATAAAATTAAGGGGCACGTGGTAGTCGCCACATAAATTACTATGATTAGCATGAAAATGCTAGGGGTAATAAGATAAATGAGTTTCTATGAATTAATAAGTTTGAAAAGTACATATTTTCAGGAGGGAGCAGAGCCAAGATAGCTATGTAGAAGCAGGAAAACTCCATGGCTCCCCCAATAACCACCTCAAACACCTATAAAATATGACTCTAAACAAATTTTAGAGCTACAGAACCCACAAAGTGACAGAGAGAAAGAAATCTCCCACTGAAGGCAACCTGGGAGGCAGACAGAAGAGGTTCGTTGCAGTGTGCTGGGAGCCTAGCCCAGCCCTGCGTGAGCCTGTGGATTTAGGTCCAGGGTGGCCAGACCAGGGGCTGCAGCAGACTACAGGAGAGTAGATCACCAGCAGCTATGGTGGTTTCCAGAATTATCAACCCATAAATGCCAAAGAAAATGTGAGAGGTCAGTGTAGAACTCTGTTGGAACTGGAGGGAATGGAGGAGCAGGTCTGGCCCCCACCCCCAGAGCTAGTAGTGGTGGAGGTGTGGGTGCCCTGCAGCCACCTCCACGTGACTGCTTCATAGCCTCCAGGCTGTACATATTAGGAGGCCAAGTGAACATTCAGAGGGTAATCGCTCTTGCTTTAACCCCTCTGGATCTGGATTGCAGTCTTGGGTGGTGGTCCTGAGGTGTGGGACCAGAGAGCCAGAGTTTGTGGGAGTTGCAGAAATGGCATCCTCCTAATAGTTCCTGCAGCTGTGAAAATCTCAGCAGTTTGGGACAAAGTTCTCCCCTCTGAAAGTAGAGTTCTATTGTAGCAAAGAGCTCAAAAGTCAAGTAATTGAGTGGCAACATGAACAAGCAAAGGAAGCAAAACAAGCACAGCAATCAAAATTTAGATTGCTTTTTTGGGGACAAAAAGGATCAAAGCATGGAACAGGAGGAAGACAACACAATCAGAACTCCTGCACCAAAAGCTTCCAAGAAAAATGTGAACTGATTACAGGCTATGGAGGAGCTCAAGAAGGCTTTTGAAAATCACATAAGAGAAGTGGAGGAAAAATTGGGAAGAGAAATAAGAATGCTGCAAGAAAATCATGAAAAGAGAGACTCAACCTGACTGAAGAAAATAACACCTTAAAAAATAGACTAACTCAAATGGCAAAAGAAGCCCAAAAAGCCAATGAGGAAAAGAATGCCTTAAAAAGTTGAATTTGCCAGATGGGAAAAAGCATTTCAAAAGCTCAATGAAGAGAATAATTCCTTCAGAATTAGATTGGAGCAAATGGAAGTAAGTGATTTTTTGAGAAAACAAGGTACTATTAAACAGATCCAAACAAATGAAAAAAGAGAAGGCAATGTGAAATATCTCACTGGAAAAACCACTGACCTGGAAAATAGATCCAAGAGAGATAATTTAAAAATTATTGGACTACCTGAAAGCCATGGTGAAAAAAAAGGCTAGACATCAAGAAATTCTCAAGGAAAATTGCCCTGATATTCTAGAACCAGAGGGCAAAATAGAAATTGAAAGAATTCACTGGTCTTCTCTTGAAAAATATCCCAAAAAGAAAATTTCTTAGGAATATTATGGCCAGGTTTCAGAGTTCCCAGATCAAGGAGAAAATATTACAAGCTTCCAAGAAGAAACAATTTGAATACTGTGGAAACACAATCAGGATAACACATTAAAGAATTGAAGGGCCTGGAATATGGTATTCCAGAGATCAAAGGAGCTAGGATTAAAACCAAGAATCACCTACCCAGCAAAATTGAGTATAATGTTCCAGGGGAAAATATGGTCATTCAATGAGGTGGAAGACTTTCAAGTATTCTTAATGAAAAAACCAAAGCTGAATAAAAAGTTTAACATTCAGATACAAGAAGCATGAGAAGGTAAACAGGGAAAAGAAATCACAAGGAACTTATCAAAGTTGAACTATTTACATGCCAACATGGAAAAATGATAATTGTAACCTATGAAACTTTTCTCAGTATGAGGATAGTTGAAGGAAATATAAATGTATATATATATATATATGTATATGTACACATATGTCTATATAGGAGGGTATATATGTGTATCAATACATAGGTGAGTGTGTGTATATATATGTACAGATATGTATGGAGAGAGGGCACAGGATCAACTGAATAGGAAGGGACAATATTTTAAAAGGTGAAATTGAGAGGTGGGAGACAAATATAATTAGAGGAGACAGGGAGAGACAGGATGGGGATAATTGTCTCATATGGAAGAGGCAAGGGGTAACTGCTACAACAAAGGGAAAGAACAGGAAGGCAAAAGGGAGTAGGACAACCTTACTCTCATTGAATTTGGCTTGGGGAGGGAATGACTTACACTCTAAGTTGAGAATCTCACCCTACTGGAGAGTAGAGGGGAAGAGGATGAGAGGGGGGAATGATGGAGGGGAAGTTAGGTTGGGGGGGGAAGGCTGTTAGAAGCACACACTTATGTAAAAGGCCAGGGACAAAGCAGAGAATAGAACAAGGTCCAGGTGGGACAAGGTGGAGGGAAATATAGTCAGTCTTTCACAATATGTCCATTGTGGAGATGTTTTGCATAGCTACACATATACGGCCTGTATGGAATTGCTTATCTTTCCAGTGGCTTGGGTGATGAGGAAGGAAGGGAAAGAATCTAGAATTTTAAGTTTTAAAATCAAATGTTTAATATATATAATAATTATTATTATTTACATGCAACTGGGAAAAAAGATATACAGGCACTGGGGTAGGGAGATTCATCTTGCTCTACCAGAAAGTCAGAGGGGTGATGAGGGAGGGTGTAGGAGAGAGCAGATTGGGGGAGGGGGCATACTGTGGGATCACTGCTTTGAGGTGGTGGGTAGGGGAAGGATGGGGAGAAAAGTTGTAACTCAAAATCTTGTAGAAATGAATGATGTAATCTAAAAATAAACAAAAGTTAATTTAAAATAAAAAAAAGAAAAAGAAAAAAAATTGACTAACTCAAATGGTAAAAGAGGCCCAAAAAGCCAATGAGGAGAAGAATGCCTTAAAAAGCCAAATTTGCCAGATGGAAAAACAATCTCAAAAGCTCACTGAAGAGAATAATTTCTTCAGAATTAGATTGGAGAAAATGGAAGCTAATGACTTTATGAGAAATCAAGATCTTATAAAACAGATTCAAAAGAATGAAAAAATAGAAGACAATATGAAATATCTCATTGGAAAAACCACTGACCTGGAAAATAAATCCAAGAGAGACAATTTAAAAATTGTTGGACTACCTGAAAGCCATGATAAAAAAAAAAAGAAATTCTCAAGGAAAATTGCCCTGAAATTCTAGACCCAGAGGGCAAAATAGAAATTGAAAGAATTCACCAATCGCCTCTTGAAAAAAATCCCCAGAAGAAAACTCCTAGGGATATTATAGCCAAGTTTCAGAATTCCCAGATCAAGGAGAAAATATTACAAGCTGCCAAGAAGAAACAATTTGAATACTGTGGAAACACAATCAGGATCATACAAGATCTAGCACCTTCTATGTTGAGGAATCAAAGAGCTTGGAATATGATCATCTGGAGGTCAAAAGAGCTAGGATTAAAACCAAGAATCACCTATCCAGGAAAACTAAGTATGTTTCAGTGAAAAATATGGTCATTCAATGGAATAGAGGAATTTCAAGCATTTTTGATGAAAAAATCAGAGTTGAATATAAAATTTGACATTCAAATACAAGAAGCAAGAGAAGCATGAGAAGGTAAACAGGGAAAAGAAATCCTAAGGAAATTATCGAAGTTGAACTATTTACATGCCTACATGGAAAAATGATATTTGTAACTTATGAAACTTTTCTCAGTATGAGGATAGTTGAAGGGAATATAAATGTATATGTGTGTGTGTGTGTGTGTGTATATATATATATATATATGTATATATATGTATGTATGTATATATATGTATACATATATATGTCCATATAGAAGGGTATATGTGCACATGAATACATATGTGAATGGGTACTGGTATACATAGACAGAGGGCACATGATCAATTGAATAGGAAGGGATTAAAATTAAGAGGTGAGAGGGGGATATAATGATAGGAGATAGGGAGAGACAAAATAAGGTAAATTATCTCATATAAAAGAGGCAACAGAAAACTGTTACAATGGAGGAGAAGAACAGGAAGGCAAAAGGGAATGGGACAACCTTACTCTCATTGAATTTGGCTTGAGGAGGGAATAACATACACACTAAATTGATATAGAATAAATGGGGGGGCGGGATAGGATGGAGGGAAATATCGTCAGTGTTTCACAATATATCCACTATGGAAATGTTTTGCATAATTACACCTGTTCAACCTATATTGAATTGCTTATCTTCTCACTGGCTGTGAGTGAGGAGGGAAGAAGGGAAAGAATCTGGAAATCAAAGTTTTAAAATTATATGTTTAAAACAATCATTATTGTTGTTATTATTTTTACATGCAACTGGGAAATAAGATATACAGGCACTGGGGTATGGAGATCCAACTTGCTCTACCAGAAAGTCAGAGGGGAGTTGTGTGAGGATATAAGAGAGAGCAGATTGGGGGAGGGGGCATACATTGGGATCGCTGTTTTGGGGTGATGGGTAGGGGAAAGACAGGGAGAAAATTTGTAACTCAAAATCTTGTAGAAATGAATTTTGTAAACTAAAAATAAGCATAAAATTTCATAATAAAAAAAGAAATCCATCTTGCCCTTCTAGAAACTTGGAGGTAGGGAAGGATATATATAAGAGCAACAGATTAGGGGAAGGGGTATTCAGTAAGCTTGCTATCTTGGGATGGGGATAAGGGAGAGACAGGGAGAAAATCTGTAACTCAAAATACTGTGGAAATGAATGTTGCAAACTAAAAATAAATAAATAAATATAAAAAGAAAAAAATTTAAAAACCTATAAAAGTGAATGTTGAAAACTATAAATGAATTAAAAGAAAGAAATTGAGTCAATTAAATTTTCTAGTTGTAATTTTGTTAAACTGGGCATTTCATATTTTTGTGCTATATTCATCTATTGCATTTGTTATCAATTTTGTTGGGAAAAACTGCCAAATACAGTTTCTAATGATTTCTTATATTTATTTGTTGCCCTTAATTTTCATTTTTGCAACTGCCTTGTCCTTTTTTCAAAAATTGGATTACGTAATGATCAATCTATTTTATTAGTTTTTCTTTCTAAAAGTTGGATTTATTAATATGTGTGTTTTTTGCTTTCCACATTGTTAATCTTTTTTTTCTTTAAGTTTGGGTTACTCTAATTTTGAGTTTGTGTGGGTTTTTAAAATAACTTTTTCTTTTAAAATTATTTCTTTTAGCAGATCCGTTCTTTGTCTCTTTTAAAATGTTTAGATGCATATATTTTCCTCCTGGCAATTATTTGGCAACATCCAAAAAGTTATAGGATGCAGCCTCATAATTGTAATTTCCTTTGTTGAAATTATCAATAATTTTTATGATTTGTTCTTTTACTTTCCTATTCTTTAAAATTTAGTTACTTAGTCTCCAGTTGCCTTTAATGCTTTCCTCAGAGGCCTTTTATTAAACAGAATGTAATTTTATTGCTTTGTGGTTGAAAAGGAATGTTAATATTTCTGTTTTTCTTGATTTCTTTGTAAGGTTTTTATGTCCTAAGACATGGTCAGCTTTTATTAAGGTGCCATAAACAGCTGAATAATTATACTCCTTTCTATTCCCACTAAGAAATCACCCAGGGGGCAGCTACGTGGTCCAGTGAATAGAGTACCCACCCCAGAGTCAAGAGGACCCGAGTTCAAATTCAGACTCAGACACTTACTAGCTGTGTGACCCTTGGGCAAGTCACTTAACCCCAACTGCCCAGCCTTCCCTCCTCCAAAATGCAAAAAAAAACCCAAAACACCCAGATGGGTATATAAATCTATCTTACCCTCTAGGAAAATATGAGGGAAGGGGGATAAGAGAAGGGTGTGTTCATAGAAAGGAGGGTGCATTGAAGGAAGTAATAGTCAGAACTAAAACACTTTTCAGGAGGGTCAGGCTAAAAGGAGAGAAAGAATAGAATAAACAGGGGAGAAACAGGATGGAGGGAAATACAAACTGCAATGAACTGTGAAAAAAAATTTGAAACAGGTGTGTGTGTGTGTGTGTGTGTGTGTGTGTGTATATAAATATATGTATATACACACACACATATGCATATATATACACACATACACAATCATACATATATAAACAAAAATAAGTCAAATTTGTAAGAGAGCCATTCCCCAATTGACAAATGATTAAAAAACATGAACAATCATTTTACAGACAGAATAACCAAAGCTATCTATAGCCATATGAAAAAATACTCAAAATCACTACTGACTGGTGAAATGCAAATGGAAACAATTTTAAGTTACTACCTCACACTTATTAGACTGTTGGAGGAGATGTAGAAAAATTGAGACACTAATGTACTTCTGGTAGAATTGTGAACTGGTTCAACCATTACATAGAGCAATTTGTAACTATACACAAATATTTATAGCAACTCTTTTCTGGTGGCAAAGAATTAGAAATTAAGGGGACACCTATCAGTTTGGGAATGGATGAACAATTTGTGGTATATGATTGTGATGGAATACTATTATGCTATAAAAAATACTGAGTTGGATGCTCTCAGAAAAACCT
Source organism: Pseudochirops cupreus (assembly GCA_028627135.1). NCBI lineage: Eukaryota > Metazoa > Chordata > Mammalia > Diprotodontia > Pseudocheiridae > Pseudochirops > Pseudochirops cupreus. Next base: position 334,103,798 of record CM053580.1, read on the forward strand.
GAAGACTTTCATGAACTGATGCAAAGTGCAGAGCAGAACAAAGAGAGAACTGTACACAGCAACAGCAATGCTGTAAGATGATCCACTGTGACTTAGATGTTCTAAGCAAGAATATGATCCAAGACAACTCTGAAGGACTTAGAAAGAAAAATGCTATCCATTGCCAGAGAAAAAACTGATGGGATCTGAATACAGATCAAATCATACTTTTATTTTGCTTTCTTTATTTTTCTTGGGTTTTTATTTTGGTCTATATTTTCATTTACAACATGACTAATGTGGGAATATATCTTGCATAACTACATAAGCATAACCTATATAAAAATTGCTTAACTTTTCACTGAGGCGTGTGGGGAGGGAAGGAGAGAGAAAATTGTTTTTTACATGCAATTGGGGGAAAATAAAATACTAAATTTTAAAAAAAGAAATCACCAGACATCCATCATATCTAACTTTTCTAAGATTCTAGTCAAGCCTTCAACGTATTTCTTATTTACCTTCTAATTAGATTGGTTGGGTCTAAAAATAATACATTTGAGCCCCCAACACTACAAAGTTTTTTTCCTAGTTTTCCTTGTAATTTAATAAGTACTTTTTTAAAGTACTTAGATGTTATGCCATTTAGTGCATGTATTTCGGGTCCTTATTATGCCTTTAAACATAATATAGTTTTCCTGCACTACTCTTTTAATCAAGTGTATTTTTCCTGTTGCCTGAGATCATTATTGCAACCCCTGCTCTTTTAACTTGGTCAAATGCATATAAATTCTTTGCTCATCCCTCATTTTAACTCTTTGTGAATCTTTATATTTCAATTATGTTTCCTGTAATACATTATTGGTTTCTACTTTCAAATCAATTTTGCTTTCCTCTTTCATTTTAATGGATGAATTAATTCTATTAATGTTAATGGTTGGGATTATTAATTATTTCCCACCATCATATCTTCTACTCCATACTGACACACTCTTTACAAAAAATCCTGTGAAAGAATAGGATTATCACTTCAAAATGTAGAAAGATGGCAGAGTATGGCAGGGTCACCCAACCTCTCCCAAATTCCTCTCTAAACATCTTTAAGATGATGTGTTAAAAGTAATTCTGGAGCAACAGAGCCAAAACAAGGATGTAGTAAAGCAATATTTCAGCCCAAGACAATTTAGAAGGTTTGATATTAGGAAAATTATAAGCAAATTGATCACATCAATAACAAAACCAACATAAATACCATGATTACCTCAACAGATGCAGAAAAAGCCTTTGAGAAAATATAATACTCATTCCTATTAAAAACTCAAGAAAATATAGAAACAAATGGAGCATTCCTTAAAATAAAAAGTAGTATTTATTTAAAGCCAGTAGCAAGTATTATCCACAATGGAGATAAGTTAGAAGCTTTCCCAATAAGATCTAGGGCGAAGCAAGGATGTCCATTATCACCACTATTATTCAATATTGTGCTAAAAAGTCTAACTATACCTATAAGAGAAAGAAAAGTAACTGAAGGAATTAGAATAGGTAATGAAGAAACAAAACAATCACCCTTTACAGATGATATGCTGGTATATTTGGAGAATCCTAGAAAGTCAACTAAAAATCTAGTTGAAATAATTAACAACTTTAGCAAAGTTGCAGAATATAAGATAAACCCACATAAATCATAAGTTTTTTGATATATTGCCAATAAAGTGCAGCAGCAAGAGGCAGAAAGAGAAATTTCATTTAAAATAACTGTAGATTGTATAAAGAAGTTTAGGGAGTGTTCACAGAGGACTGACACCTCTTCTGTGAGGATCTTCTAAGACCTTTTCAGGGCTGCTCATCCATCTGTGTAGACTACATTCACCCAACTCTCACCTGTGGCTCCAAGAAGCTATAGCAAATGCAGCAGACACATCCTGGTAAAATATTTCAGCAAACAGGCTAAACAAGGTTGAAAGCAACCAACACTGTTTAAACCAGTCAATGAGTTAGGGATATGTATCCCCAAACATATGAAACTTTCCCTAGCAGAATGGGCACATGAGGGCTGAAGTCAGATGGTGGTGTAGAAGCAGAACTTCATGAGCCCCCCCCATAACCACCTCAACTACATATAAAATATGACTCTAAACAAACTGTAGAGCACCAGAATGCACAAAAAGACAGAGAAACAAAACTCCCACTGAAGTCAGTGCGGCAGGTGGACGGGAAGGGTTCATCGCAGCGCACTGGGAGCACAGACCACCACCACATGAAACCTCAGCATTAGGCCCAGGGTGGCCAGGACCAGCTGTGGCTGGAGCATTCAGGAGAGTGGATCACTGGCAGCTGTGGCAGTTTCCAGAATTATCAACCCATAAGAAACAAGGACAAAGTGAAAAGTCAGTGGAACTTGGCTAAATTTGGGAGAAAGGAGCAGGTCTGGCTGTCCACCAACAGGGTAAGAAAGCATTGGAGGGGTGGCCTTGCAGCCACCTCCACATGACTGCTTCAGAGCTCCCAGCCTGCAGATTGAAGGGGGGCTAAGCAACCATTCAGAGGCTAAATGCTCTTGCCTTAACCTGCCTGGATTGGGATCGCAGTCTTGGGTGGTGGTCCTGAGGTGCATGACCAGTGAGCCAAAGCTGGCGGGGGCTGCAGAGATGGCAACCTCCTAATAGCTCTGGCAGCTGCAAAAACCCAAGCAATTTGGGACAAAATTCTCCCCTCTGAAATAAGAGTTCTATTGACCCCAAAAGTCAAGTAATTGACTGGCAACATAAACAAGCAAAGGAAGCAAAGCAAGCACAGACATCCAACTTTAGAATCCTTTTTTGAGGACAAAAAGGATCAAAGCATGGAACAGGAGGAAGACAATACAGTCAGAACTCCCACACCAAAAGCTTCCAAGAAAAGTATACTGGTTACAAGCCACAGAGGGGCTTAAAAAGGATTTTGAAAACCAAATAAGAGAACTGGAGGGAAAATTGGGGGAAAAAATGAGAATGATGCAAGAAAATCATGAAAAAAGTCAACAACCTTACTGAAGAAAATAACATCTTAAAAAATAGCTTAACTCAAATGGCAAAAGAGGCCCAAAAAGCCAATGAGGAGAAGAATGCCTTAAAAAGTCGAATTTGTCAGATGGAAAAAAAATCTCAAAAGCTTTCTGAAGAGAATAATTCCTTCAGAATTAGAGTGGGGCAAATGGAAGCAAATAACTTTATGAGAAATCAAGATACTATTAAACAAATCCAAACAAATGAAAAATAGAAGGCAATGTGACATATCTCATTGAAAAAAAAATGCTGACCTGGAAAATAGATCCAGGAGACATAATTTAAAAATTATCTAACTACCTGAAAGCCATGATCAAAAAAAGAACCTAGAAGTCATCCTTCAAGAAATTCTCAAGGAAAATTGCCCTGTTATTTTAGAACCAGAGGGCAAAATAGAGATTGAAAGAATTCACCAATCACCTCTTGAAAAAGATTCCAAAAAGAAAACTCCTTAGGAATATTATAGCCAGGTTCTGGAGTTCCCAGATCAAAGAGAAAATATTACAAGCAGCCAAGAAGAAACAATTTGAATATTGTGGAAACACAATCAGGATAACTCAGGACCTAGCAGCTTCTACAGTAAGGGATCAAAGGGCCTGGAATATGATATTCTGGAGATCAAGGGAGCTAGAATTAAAACCAAGAATCACCTACCCAGCAAAATTGAGTATA
>CM053580.1:334107989-334123077 GCA_028627135.1 Pseudochirops cupreus
ATATCCAGTTTCTGGAGTTCCCAGATCAAGGAAAAAATATTACAAGCTGCCAAGAAGAAACAATTTGAATACTGTGGAAACACAATCAGGATAACCCAGGACCTACCAGCTTCTACACTACAGGATCCAAGGGCCTGGAATATGATATTCCGGAGATCAAGGGAGCTAGGATTAAAACCAAGAATCACCTACCCAGCAAAATTGAGTATAATGTTCCAGGGGGAAATATGGTCATTCAATGAGGTGGAGGACTTTTAAGCATTCTTGATGAAAAAACCAGAACTCAATAGAAAATTTGACATTCAAATACCAGAAGCATGAGAAGGTAAACATGGAAAAGAATTCATAAGGAACTTACCAAAGTTAAACTATTTACATGCCAACACGGAAAAACAATAATTGTAACTTATGAAACTTTTCTAAGTATGAGGATAGGTGAAGGGAATATATATATATATATATATATATATATATGAAACCGAGGGCACAAGATCAATTGAATAGGAAGGGATGATATTTTAAGAGGTGAAATTGAGGGGTGGGAGAGGAATGGAATGAGAGGAGACAGAGAGAGACAAAATGGGTTTAATCATCTCATATAGAAGCATCAAGGAAAACTGTTACAATGGAGGGGAAGAATAGGAGGGCAAAAGGGTGTGGGTCAACCTTACCCTCGTTGAATTTGGCTTAGGGAAGGAATGGCATACACTCAAATTTGGGTATCTTGCCCTACAGGAGAGTAGGAGGAAAAGGGATTAAAGAGGGGATGATGGAGTGCAGGGCAGGTTTGAGGGATAGGGTTGTTAGAACCACACACTTCTATAAAGGGACAAGGACAAAGTAGAGAACAGAACAAGTGGGGGCGGGATAGGAAAGAGGGAAATGTAGTCAGTCTTTCACAATATGTTCACTGTGGAGATGTTCTGTGTTGCTACACATCTACAGCCTGTTGAATTGCTTGTCTCCCCAGTAGGAGTGGGTGATGAGGGAGGAAGGGAAAGAATCTAGAATTTGAACTTCTAAAATCAAATGCTAATTTATATATATATATATATATATATAGTTATTCTTCTTATTATTATTATCATTATTATCTACGTGCAACTGGGTAATAAGACACACAGGCCCTGGGGGAGGGAGACCCATCTTGCCCTACCAGAAAGTCAGAGGGGTGATGGGGTTGGATACAGGAGAGAGCAGATTGTGGGCGGCATTATACAGTGGTGCTGTTTTTGGCTGGTGGGTAAGGGAAAGATGAGGAGAAAATTTGTAACTCAAAACCTCGTGGAAATGAATGATGTAACCTAAAAATAAACAAAAGTTTATTTTTAAAAATACAGTTTCTACAGGTAACTTCTTGTTGAACATTAGTTGTGTTGTAAAGAAGGATTATAACCAATGGGGTGAACAACCAGAAAGAAGGGACAAAACAAAAGAAAACGCAAATGAAAGAGCAAATAGTTTGCTTCTATCTGCAGCCTCTGTAATTATTTCTCTGGCTGTGGACACCCCTTTCCATCATGTGTCTTTTCTCATTGTCTTCCAACCTTGTATTGCTCAGAGGAGCCCAGTCTGTCAAAGTTAGTAGTCACACATAGGATGTTTCTGCAATTTTGTACAAAGTAGTTCTCCTGGTTCTGCTCTCCTTACTCAGCATCAGTTTATATAATTCACTCCAGGTTATGATGAAGTTCATCTGCTCCTCATTTCTTACAGCACAAAAGTATTCCATTACATTCATATACCACAACTTTTTTATCCATTCCTCAATTGATGGGCATTCACTTGATTTCCAATTCCTTGCCACCACAAAAAGAGCTGCTATAAATATTTTTGTACATACAGGGTCTCTTCCCACTTGTATGTTCTCTTTGGGATGCAGCCCTAGAAGAGGTATTACTGGGTCAAAGGGTATGCATTTTTTTTATAGCCCTTTGGATATTGTTCCAAATTGCTTTCCAGAATGGTTGGATCAATTCACCTACTCCACCAACAATGCATTAGTGTCCCAATTTTCCCACATCTTCTCCAGGATTTATCATTTTTCTGTTTTGTCATGTTAGCCAATCTGACAGGTGAGATGTGGTACCTCAGAGTTGTTTTGATTTGCATTTCTCTAATCAATAATGATTTGATTTCTCTAATCAATAGTGATTTTTTCATATGCTTATAGATATTGTTGTACCCAAACCCAAATCCCAGGTCACTGCACACCATCTGATTTGTGGCCCACCATTAAGCCCTTTTGTATTTCTGTCTTTGTCTCCATCCTACACCCTCAATTAGCTTAAGACAGTTTAGGGCATAGCCCTGAGTACTGCCCAAGGCATAGTCCCCTCACCCCCTCCTTCCTCAAATCAGCATTACTGTATATTCTCCCTGAATCAGCATACTGTACAAAGTTCATTATTGTGCAAGACTATCTTATGTAGACAGCACCCTGTTCTGTTCCCCTGACCAAGCAGGGTCCCCACACCCCTTCACCCAGAACATGATCCCAGCTTATTCTGGGGAATTCCAGTCCCCCTTACCCCATGACCTTCCACTCTGCTCTGGAAAGCTGACTATGACCTTCTACCCTGTGTCCTCCACCCTGTTCTAGGAGGAACACCCCCCCTGTCACAGGAAGGTTGCACCCTTGTACCCTTGAGCCATATTCCCAAATTATCCCTGAGCTATAGATCTAACCAATTGCTGTTCTTTGCTTCTGTATGTCATGGCTTCTGCTAGCTCCCCTCCCTAATTGTGGTTTTTAGCCTTCTTCAACAATGGTCTTACCTTCAATGGACACTAACAATTTGAGTGAACACTCTGGTAGTCGGGCACTTAATCAATAAATCTACACTTAAATTTATCTTGAACCCAGGTCTTCACTTGTTCTTATTCTCTGCACAACAATATCTTTAATTTCTTCCTCTGAAAACTGTCTGTTCATATCCCTTGACCATTTATCATTTGGGGAATGACTTGTATTCTTATAGATTTGACTCAATTCTCTGTATATTTTAGAAATGAGGCCTTTATCAGAAACACGGGCTGTAAAAAATTCTTTCCTAATTTCCTACTTCCCTCCTATAATCTTGGTTACACTGACTTTTTTGAAAAAAACTTTGCAGTTTAATATAATCAGAATTATCCATTTTGCATTTCATAATGGTCTCTAACTCTTGTTTAGTAATAAAATCTTCCCTTCTCCATAAATCTGACAGGTGAACTATTCCTTGCCCTTCCAGATTGCTTATACTACCAGCCTTTATATCTAGATCATGCATCCATTTAGACTTTATTTTGGTATACAATGTAAGATATTGAGCTATACTCAGTTTTTTCCATGCTATTTTCCAATTTTCCCAGCAATTTTTGTCAAATAGTGAGTTGTTATCCCAGAAGCTAGGGTCTTTGAGTTTGTCGAACTAATTACCATATACAAATTACTATAGTCATTGACTGCTATGTCTTGTGTGCCTAATCTATTCCACTGATACACAACTCTATTCCTCAGTCAGTACCAAGTAGTTTTGATGATTGCTGCTTTATAATACATATTAAAATCTGGTATGCCCAGGCCACCTTCCCTAGGATTTCTTTTCATTAATTCCTTCAATATTCTGGACCTTTTGTTTTTCCAGATGAATTTTGTTACCATTCTAGCTCTACAAAATGATTTTTTGGTAGACTAATTGGTATAGCACTAAATATGTAAATTAATTTAGGTAAAATTGTCATTTTTATTATATTAGCTTGACCTAATCATGAGCAACTGATGCTTTTCCAACTATTTACATCTGACTTTATTTGTGTGAAAAGTGTTTTGTAATTGTGTTCATATAAGTCCTGTGTTTGTTCTGGCGGGTAGATTCCCAAATATTTTATGTCTACAGTAACTTTAAATGGAATTCTCTTTTTATTTCTTTTTGTTGGATTTCATTAGAAATATATAGGAATGCTAAGGATTTGCCTGGGTTTATTTTATATCCTGCAACTTTGCTAAATTTATTTATTGTCTCAAGTAGTTTTTTACTTGATTCTCTAGGATTCTCTAAGTATATCATCTACAAAGAGTGATAGCTCAGACTTTTCTTTGCCTAACCTATTTCCTTCAATTTCTTTTTCCCCTTTTATTGCTACTGCTAACATTTCTAGTACCAAATTGAACAAGAGGGGTGATAGTAGACATCCTTCTTTCACCCCCAATCTAATTGGAAATGCTTCTAGCTTATCCCCATTACATATAGTACTTGCTGATGGTTTTAGATAGATGCTACTTATTATTTTAAGGAAGACTCCATTTATTCCTATATTTTCTAGTGTTTTTAATAGGAATGAATGTTGTATTTTGTCAAAAGCCTTTTCTGCATCTGTTTAGATAATCGTATGGTTTTTACTAGTTTTATTGTTGATATGATGAATGCTATTGATAGTTTTCCTAATATTGGACCATCCTTGCATTCCTGCAATAAATCCAACCTGATCAAAATGTATTATTCTTGCAATAAGTTGCTGTTGTCTTTTTGCTAATATTTTATTTAAAATTTTTGCATCTATATTCACGAGGGAGATTTGTCTATAATTTTCTTTCTCTGTTTTGTCTCTCCCTGATTTAGGTATCAGTACCACATTTGTGTCATAAACAGAATTTAGCAGGATTCCTTCACCAATTTCCCCAAATAGTTTGTAGAGTATGGGGATCAATTGATCTTTAAATGTTTGAAAGAATTCACTAGTCAATCCATCTGGCACTGGAGATTTTTTCCTAGAGAGTTCTTTGATGGCTTGTTCAATTTCTTTTTCTGAAATGGGGTTAAGTATTTTATTTCCTGTTCTGTTAATCTAGGCAACTTATATTTTTGTAAATATTCATCCATTTCACTAAGATTGTCAAATTTATGGGCATATAATTAGGTAAAATAATTCCTAATGATTATTTTAATTTCCTCTTCATTGGAGATAGATTAATCCTTTCTCTTTTTGATACTTGTGATTTGGTTTTCTTCTTTCTTTTTTTTATCATATTGACTAAATGTCTATCAATTTTATTGTTTTTCCCCCATAAAACCAGTTCATAGCTTTGTTTATTAATTAAATAGTTTTCTTAATTTCAATTTTATTAATCTCTCTTTTGGTTCTTAGTATTTCCATTTTAGTATTTAATTGTTAATTTAATTTATAATTTATACCCTAATTGTTTTTTTTCTAGTTTTTCAGTTGCATGCCCAATTTATTGATCTCCATTTTCTCTATTTTATTCATGTTTGCATTCAGAGATATAAAACTTCCCCTAAGAAGTGCTTTTACTACATCCCAGAAGTTTTGGTATGTTGTCTCACTGTTGTCATTCTCTTGAATGAAGTTACTGATTGTTTTTCTAATTTCTTGTTTGACCCACTCATTTTTGAGGATTAAATTGTTTAGTTTCCAATTAGTTTTTTCTGTCCTTCCATGGCGCTTTATTACATACGATTTTTATTGCATCATGATCTGAAAGGGATGCATTTACTATTTCTGCCTTTTTGTACCGAGTGAGGTTTTTATGCCCTAGTACATGGTGAATTTTTGTGCATGTGCCATGTACTACTAGGAAGAAGGCATATTCCTTTTTATCCCCAGTCAGTATTCTCCAGAGGTCTATCATATCTACCTTCTCTAAAGTTCTATTCACCTCCTTAACTTCTTTCTTGTTTATTTTGAGGTTAAGTTTATCAAATTATGAGAGGGGGAGATTGAGGTCCCTTCACTACTATATTTTTGCTACCTATTTCTTTCTCTAACTCCCTTAACTTTTCCTCTAGAAATTTGGATGCTATGCTGCTTGGTACATATATGTTTAGTAATAATATTGCTTAATTTTATTTCTTTTTTTTTTTGGATGGGGAAGGCAGGGCAATTCGGGTTAAGTGACTTGCCCAAGGTCACATGGCTAGTAAGTGGCAAGTATCTGAGACCACATTTGAACTCAGGTCCTCCTGACTCCAGGGCCAGTGCTCTATTCACTGTGCCACCTAGCCACCCTAATATGGCTTCATTTTCAGTGGTGCCTTTTAGCAGGATATAGTTTCCTTCCTTATCTCTTTTAAGTAGATATATTTTTGACACCAGTTCAACTTACCTGAGATAAGGATTCCTACCCCTGCTTTTTTTTTTTTACTTTAACTGAAGCATAATATATTTTACTCTAGCTTTTCACCTTTACCCTGTATGTATCCCCCTGTTTCAGATGTGTTTCTTGTAAACAGCATATTGTAGGATTATGGTTTTTAATTCATTCTGCTATCCACCTCCATGTTATGGGAGAGTTCATCCCATTCACATTCATAGTTATGATTACTATTTGTGTCTTTCCATCCCTCCTATTCCCTCCCCTATTTAAGCTTTTATTTCTCCCTTCTCCCTTCCCCTAAAGTTTTCTTTTTGACCACCCCCTACTTCAGTATTCCCTATCAATTCCCCTCCCTTTTCTACCCTTCCCCTTTACTACTTCTTCCTTCCCTTCTAACCACCCCCCTTTTCTTACCCTTTCCCCCTCCTACTGCCTGTAGGGTAAGATAGATTTTTGTATTTAATGAAGTATGTTATTTCCTCCTTTAACCAAGATTGGTGAGAATAAATCTCAAACAGTGCTTCTCTTCTTCCCCTCTTTCCCTCTATTATGATGAGTTTTATGTCTCTTCACTATAGAGTCCTATACTTAACTGATCATGTTACTCCCTTGTTACACCAAAACCAATGAGGGCAAAGCTCATATAATGATCTTCTCTCTCCCTTCTTTCTCTCTGCCATAATATGTTTTTATGCATCTTCGTGTGGCATAATTTACTGTTTTCTTCTTTCTCTTTTCCTCTTCTCCCATTATGGTCCCTTTGTACCCCTTAATAAGGTTTTTTATAATCACTTTAGTTAATTTATACCCACATCCTCTATTTATGTATATCCCTTTTAAATGTCGTGATAAGTATACAATTCTTAATATCAACAGGTATCAGCTGCCCATATAGGGATATAAATAGTTTGCTTTTATTAAATAACAAGTTGTGTGTGTGTGTGTGTGTATGTGTTTTCCCTGTTTACCTTTCTATCTCTCTCTTAAGTTTAGTATTTGGAGATCTATTTTTCCATTGAGCCCTGGCTTTTTCATCAGGAAGGTCTGAAAGTCCCTTATTTCATTGAATGGCCATCTCCTTGCCTGAAAGATTATGCTCAGTTTTGCTGGATAGCTGGTCCCTGAGATCTTTTGCCTTATGAAATGTCATATTCCAGTCCCTCTGATCTTGCAGTGTAGAAGCTGTTAGGTCCTGTGTGATCCTGGCTCTAGTTCCACTATATTTGAATTGTTTCTTTCTGGCTGAAAAGAATTGGTCAATTTATCTTCTACTTCTCTAATTTGGTTTTTAAAGTCTTACTTGAGCTCTTCCAAGGATGCTTTCTGGGCTTGAGATCAGTTCATATTCCCTTTTGAGGCTTCAGCTATGGGTGTAGTGTCAATAGCCAGCTTCAACAGATCCACAGTCCTGCAGCGATAGGCCTGGGAATCACCCCTGCAGTTGGTGAATCAACTTGCCTGGGCTTGCTACAGTTGTGTCTGCCTCCACACACTGTGTCTGCCTTCTAAATTTGTCTTTTGTGATCAAATTCAAATACCCCTGGAATCATACAAGTAAAATAACCGTGAGTTAAATTTCTTTTCAATTTGGTTTATTATTGAGCACTTAAATTATGTTCATAACTTGTTATCCATGCCATTAAAATAGCATGCATAAATTTCCTGTTTGATAACTTATAAAAACACAATTAAACTTTAAAACATGTTCCAAATTAATAGAACATCAATTAACCATTTAGCTGAATAAAGGATAGAGAGATAGCAAGAGGTTAAGGCATAGAAGCTTGATCTTACTGTCAGAAACACATGGGTTCAATCCCAATCTTCTTCTAAGCCCAAGCTGCTGATCTGAATTGACAAAAGTTTCTTATGTGGAAAAAATCATCAGGACTTTTCCTCTCTTCCCTCCTCTTTAATTCTAGTCAGAAAATTCCTATTTGTTAGTATATTTTTACTTCCTAAAGCAAATAATTCAATTTACCTCTTTTAAATCTCAACAAATTTTAGAAGGGATTACTTCAGCTAAGATTCCTTCTATTTCATAGACAAACCAAATTTAATGATTTTTATCTTATTTATTAAAAATGATCTTCAGACATCTTCAATTTTGACTTAAAAGTTAGTCAAAGTGACCAGTTCAATAATCTCAGGACTGTGCAGTCAATAAGGTGGATACAGATTTTTATCTGGAACTAATATCATTTTCTCACTGAGTTTATCTAGTGGTGAATCTGAATTGTTTTACTTAGCATAGTCAGGGGAACCTTGAAATACTCAAATTCTCTTTATTTTTGGCTTTTGTAACTAATCCAACACACATGTCCTCTAACGATTTAATAATAATCTAATTATTTCATCTTGTGAGGTTGATTCTTGTAAATGGCTACTTCAGTTTTCACTGGTGTCTTGTTGGTGTCTTTGAATGTCATTACTGCAGTATATCATCCATACCGATGTATATATTTCTTATCGAGAGCAAACAATGTGAGTCAGGAGGAGAGGTAGGAAGTACTTGTTCCATGCAACTGCAGCAATGGTACCTTCCTCAAAAGAGGCAACTGTATTTGTCTTTTGGACCATTTTACAATTTGTCATTGTTGTTCTTTAATCTCTGGGGAGTCCACAGCATTCTCATTTTCATCTGAGAGTTTTGATTTTTTTTTCCTATATCTACAATGCTAGTATAAGATTCTGCATTCTCTTTGAGGTTTTTCTCATCCTTTCCTCCACTTTATGATTCTTTCTGTTGGTTTTTGTTTTCCAAGAAAGTTATGTTTACAGGTTTTCTTCCCTTTTTCACATTTTCTGGAGCATAGGTTCTTAACCTTTTCTCAGTATAGTGACATCTATGGAAACCTCAGAATAAATTTTCTGGAAATATTCATATTTTAAGGAAATGCTAAATTTCAATGGGAGGTTATTAAAATAAAGATGTAATTTTTAAAATCTAAGTTTACAAACTATTTGTAACTAACCTCCAGTGAAGAATCCATGTTCTATAAGAAAAACACAAGGTCAGGATGCAGTTAAAATTATTTTATCTTTATCAAATACTTGTTAAACATGTAAGTAATCAATAAGCAAAACTTATAAATAGCATAGAAATCCTTAGTAATTAATGCTGCCACTAATTGCTCAGGGTAACCAACAAAAGAGAGAAACAGAAAAACTGATAGCTTTGCCATTATTCCAGCATCTCTAAGAAGACAGAATTCAGCCACTTTCTTCTGGATTCTCAAAAAATGGGACTTTGAACAAGGAAAATGGAAAGGTTCCAGACCAACAAGACTTAAAGTCAATTTCATGTGAAGAGGCCTCCATTTGCTGTTATTGCAGCAGGCTCCCTCTAACTCTTCTCCCCTTAACCAGAAATTACTTAAAGTTTAATTGGGGTGAGAAAGGCATTGTAGAGCCAAGATGACAGAATAGTATGAAGAAGTATAGGTGAGTTTTCCCCTACAACTCCACACAGACCTAGATAAACCACTAGATCAAGTCCTGCCAAGGAAATCCAAGAAGAAAAATCGTAGTCATTTTTCTAACCCACTTTGGCATAGGAAGACAGAGGTTTGCAGACACTGGGGACAGAGTCTGGCCAAGAACAGCCACGCAAAGCTCTTCCTTGTCACATCTCTGTCCCTACTAACTTCTGGGTCATATGGATTTCCAGAATGGGTTGAGGAGAGGACATATACTTAGGAGTACGATTACAGATAAGGCATCATTAAAGGCCCTAGGCAATGTATTGAGCAAGTATCAAGTTCACAAAGAAACAGAGTGGCTCTGAAGGTAGTCTCAGTATCAGCCTCCAGACCCAAGGAAAGACTACTATTCTGTCAGTAAACAAGCAGGGATTTGTAGCTGACTTATAGTCACTTAATCCAGTAAAAATCTAGTTTAGGGGGGTGGAGCTAAGATGGCGGAAAGGAAGCAGTAACTTTTCTAAGCTCCTCTAAGAATTCAGTTGCTAAATTTTAAAAAGTGAATTTGAACGGATTTTAGAGTGACAGAACCCATTAGGAGATGGAGCTTGGTGGATTCTGAGGCTAGGAAAGTACCTACATAGGTCTGGGCAAAGGGAATGCAGAGCACACATGGGGTACACCAGCACGGATCTGAGAGCAGAGACTATAACTGAGTGAGAAGGAGCCCCAGCCAGGAGACTCACCCACCCCAAGGGCGATTTACAGCCAATTCACCACAGGACAGAGGATCATCAGAGCTGGATAAGACAAAAAGCAGGGCCCACAGCAGGGAGAGCAGCTTCTCCTGGGTCTACCAGGCCACAGCCTGGATGTTTAAAAATTACATACCCGAACTTCCAGAAGTCAAGATGGAGGAATAAAACCTCTGATCTCCCCTTCCTGACCCAGAAAACTCAAGAGATAAATGTCCCCCACACAGAGTAAAATCCAGAATTAGTAGAAACAGCCTCAGGCTTGGGAGTAACTGAGGAGGGGGGAAGTGAGGAAGTATGGAGTCTAAGCCCAGGAGGGTGGAGCCAGCAAGCACTAACAATGCACACCCAGGTGTGTCTTAGCACCACCTGGGGAATCAGCAGACTTCAGCCCTGCTGATGGTCTCCAGCTACTGAGCTGGCCCAAGCTGTAGCCCAGAGACACAGAGATGGAAACCTGAAGTAACCAGACTGCTCCTTCCCCACAGGTTACTCTGTGAGCCAGGGTAACTCAGGGGAAACCCTGAGAGTCCTGGCCTTGGTCTCAGTCTAGACACTCAGACGCTGCAGCTCACACAGTTAACAACCAAACCCCTACCTCCCAGCCTGAGAAGCTCAATATTTCTGCACCCCAGAAGCAGATATCCACTCTAAAAATCAAGGACATAGGCAATCACAATGGGGAAGAAGGAACCTACAAAATCTAGGACCATAAAATCTTTCCATAGTGAGCAAGAACAACCAAATTCAGAGGACAACATGGACTCTATACTCACACTGGAGACCGTAGAAGGAAATGTGAATTGGTCTCAAGCCCAAAAAGCATTCTTGGAGGACCTCAAGAGGGATTTAAAAAACCAAATTAGAGAGGTAGGAGATAAATTTAAATCTATAGTGACCAAACTGGAAAAAAATCTCACTGAAGAAAACAAATTTTTAAAAAGTAAAATTGGAGAACTAGGACAAGAGGTCCAAAATCTAACTGGAGAAAATATCTCCCTAAAAACAAAAACTGAACATATGGAAAAGGAGCTTCAAAAACCAATTGAGGAAAATAATTCACTAAAAATTAGAATCAGTCAGATTGAAGCTAAGGACTCTATGATGCAGCAAGAGTCAGTAAAACAAATCATAAAGATTGAAAAATTAGAAGAAAGCACAAAATATCTCACTGAAAAACAACTGACCTGAAAACAGATCCAGGAGAGATAACCTAAGAATTATCAGCCTACCAGAAAGCCATGATGACAAAAGCAGCCTGGACAGCATCCTCCAAGAGATTGTCAAAGAAAATGGTCCTGAGGTCCTGGAATCAGAAGGTAAAATAGTTATCAAAAAAATTCACTGATCTCCTCCTGAAAGAGATCCCAAATTGAAAACTGCAAGAATTATAGTAGCCAAATTCCAGAGCTACAAGGTCAAGGAGAAAATATTGCATGCAGCCAAAAAGAACCAATTCAAATATCATGGAACTACAGTCAGGATTACACAGGATTTAGCAGCTTCTACATTAAAATATTGAAGGGATTGGAATTTGATATTTCATAAATCAAAAGAAGTAGGACTGTAACCAAGGCTCAACTACCCAGTAAAACTGAGCATAATCTTTCAGTCAAGGAGATGGTCATTGAATGAAATAAAGGACTTTCAGACTTTCCTCATGAAAAAGCCAGAGCTCAATGCAAAATTTGATCTCCACTTACAGGACCCAAGAAAAACATAAAAAGGTAAACAAAGAAAACACACACTCACACATACACATACATACACAGATGCACACACAAGCACATAACTCAAGTCTCAAGAAGAGCAAACTGTTTACATCCCTATATGAGAAGCTCATACCTGTCAGTATAGAAATGTGTATAATTATTGTGACATTTAAAAGGGATGTACATAGATAGAGGGTGGGGGTATTAGTGAACTAATCTGAAGATTAAAAAAAAACCCTATTAAGGGGAAAAAAGGGATTGTAATGGGAGAAAAGGAAAGATGAGGCAGAAAATGGTAAATTTTGTCACACGAAGAGGCATAAAAACATACTAACCTGGAGGGGAAAGAAGAAAGGAGATGAGCATCATATAAACATTATTCTCATTGGTTCTGATTCAAAGAGGGATCAATATAAACAGTTAAGTTTAGATCCTAACATGAAAAGACACAAAAACTAATAACAATAGAGGGAAAAGAGGTAGGGAAAGAAGCATCATGTGAAATTTACTAGCATTGGTTTGGGTTCAAGGTGGGAATAACATACTATGTTAAGAATAAAAATCTATTGTGCCCTTCAAGAGGTAGGAGGGATAAGGGCAGGTGTAAGAAGGGGGAAAGGTGGTTAGAAGAGAGGGAAAGAGTAGTAAGGGGAAACGGTAGGTAAAAAGGGGGGAACATGGGGAAGGAATAATAAGGGAGGTGGTGGTCAAAAGGTAAACTCCCAAGGAGGGGAAGGGAAAAGAAAGATACAAAAAAATATAAACAGGGGAGGGAATAGGATGGAGGGAAAGTCACAGATAGTAATCATAACTGAATGTGAATGGGATGAACTCTCCCATAAAACAGAGACAGATAGCAGAATGGATTTAAAAAGCACAATCCTACACTATGCTATCTACAAGAAACAGATTTGCAACAAGGGGATATGTACAGGGTAAAGGTAAAAGGATGGAGTAGAATATATTATGCTTCAGCTAACGTAAAAGAAGCAGGGGTAGCAATCTTTATCTCAGATAAAGCAAAAGCAAAAATAGATCGAATCAAAAGAGATGAGGAAGGAAACTATATCCTGCTAAAAGGCATCATCGAGAATGAAGCAATATCATTACTTAACATATATGCACCAAGTGGTATAGCATCCAAATTCCTAGAGGAAAAGTCAAGGGAATTAGAGGAAGAAATAGATAGCAAAACTATACTAGTGGGGGGCCTCAATATCCACCTCTGACTTGATAAATCTAACCTTAAAATAAACAAGAAAGAAGTTAAGGAGGTAAATAGAATGTTAGAGAGGCTAGACATGATAGATCTCTGGAGAAAACTGAATGGGGATAAAAAGGAATATATCTTCTTCTCAGCAGTACATGGCACAATACATAAAAATCGACCACGTACTAGGGGATAAAACTGTCAGTGCAGAAAGGCAGAAATATTAAATGCATCATTCTCAGATCATGATGCAATGAAAATCATATGCAATAAAGGTCCATGGAAAGATAGACAAAAAACAAATTGGAAACTAAATAATTTAATCCTACAGAATGACTGCATCAAATAAGAAATTATAGAAACAATCAGTAACTTCATTCAAGAGAATGACAATAATGAGACATCATACCAAAACTTGTGAGAGGCAGCAAAGGCAGTTCTTAGGGGAAACTTTATATCCCTGAAGGTGTATATGAATAAATTAGAGAAAATGGAGGTCAATGAATTGGGTGTGCAATTGAAAAAGAACAAATGGAAATCAGCCAATTAAATACTAAATTAGAAATAATGAAAACCAAAGGAGAGAATAATAAAGTTGAAATTAAGAAAATTATTGAACTTAGAAATAAAACTAAGAGCTGGTTTTATGAAAAAAACCAATACAATTGATAGACCTTTAGTCAATATGATAAAGAAAAGAAAGAAGAAAACCAAATTTTGAGTATCAAAAATGAAAAGGGTGAATGTGCCTCCAATGCAGAAGAAATTAAAACAACAGTTAGGAATTATTTTGTCCAATTGTATGCACATAAATTGACCTTCTTAGTGAAATGAATATTTACAAAAATATAAGTTGCCAAGCATAACTGAGGAGGAAGTAAATTACTTAAATAATCTCATCTCAGAAAAAGAAATTGAACAAGCTATCAGTGAACTCCCTAGGAAAAAATCTCCAGGGCCAGATGGATTTACTAGTGAATTTTGTCAAGCATTTAAATATCAATTGATCCCAATACTGTATAAACTATTTGGGAAAATTGGTGAAGAAGGAATCCTACTAAATACTTTTTATGACACAAATATGGTACTGATACCTAAATCAAGAAGAGACAAAATGGAGAAAGAAAATTATAGAACAATCTCCCTCATGAATACAGATGCAAAAAATTTTAAATAAAATATTAGCAAAAAGACTACAGCAACTTACCACAAGAATAATACATTTTGATCAGGTTGGATTTATTGCAGAAATGCAAGGATGGTTCAGTATTAGGAAAACCATCAATATCATTCATCATATCAACAACACAACTAGCAGAAACCTTAAGATGATCTCAATACATGCAGAAAAAGCTTTAGACAAAATACAACATCCATTCCTATT
Organism: Pseudochirops cupreus; assembly: GCA_028627135.1. Taxonomy (NCBI): domain Eukaryota; kingdom Metazoa; phylum Chordata; class Mammalia; order Diprotodontia; family Pseudocheiridae; genus Pseudochirops; species Pseudochirops cupreus. Next base: position 334,122,570 of record CM053580.1, read on the forward strand.
AAAAACACTAGAAAGTATAGTAATAAATAGAGTTTTCTTTAGAATAATAGGTAGCATCTATTTAAAGTCATCAGCAAGTATTATATGTAATGGGGATAAACTAAAAGCATTTCCAGTAAGATCAGGGGTGAAACAAGGATGTCCACTATCACCTCTCTTATTCAATCTGGTACTAGAAATGTTAGCAGTAGCAATTAGAGAAGAAAAAGAAATCAAAGGAATCAAATTAGGCAAAGAAGAGACTAAGCCATTGCTCTTTGCAGATGATGTGATGATATACTTGGAGAATCTTAGAGAATCAACTAAAAACCTTCTTGAGACAATAAATAAATTTAGCAAAGTTGCAGTATATAAAATAAACCCACATAAGTCCTCAGCATTCCTATATATTTCTAACGAAGTCCGACAGCAAGAGATAGTAAGAGAAATCCCATTTAATGTTGCTGTAGTCATTATAAAATATTTGGGAATCTACCTGCCAAAACAAACCCAGTACCTATATGAACAC
>CM053580.1:334123577-334139139 GCA_028627135.1 Pseudochirops cupreus
CTGTCTCTCAGATGCTGGGAGAGAAACTTTCTCTCTCTCCCTCTCTTTGTCTCTCTCTCAGCCAGCTTCAGTCTCCACAATTCTTCCTTCACCCAGAGCAACATTCCAATTCTGTCTGTCTGTCTCTGGAATTCTTGCTCATATACACACCTCAGCCAATCCCCTTCTTCCACATCAACAGGGGAGTTCATGCCTTCTCAACAGTGGGACAGAGTTTGCACCTTCCACACTTAGCACTTAGCACTACTAAGTGCTAAGTATCCTGATAAACTAATTACTATTACAATAGTTGAGAAATGGATATACATTTTTTCTATTCCCATTCAATCTTCTCAGTCTACCATATCTGACTTTTCTAAAATTCTATTCATCTTCTTAATTTCTTTGTTGTTTATTTTTTGCTTAGATTTATCTACTTTTGAGAGGGGACTCCCATTATTGAAGTTTTACTATTTTCTCCTGTAACTTATTTAGTTTTCCCTTTAAGAATAGAGATGTTATGTCACTTAAAATGCATATGTTTAGTATTGATATTATTTCATTGTCTATGGTATGTTTTTCTGCTTATCTCTTTTGAATAGATTTATTTTTGCTTTGTCTGAGATCATGATTGCTACCCTTGCTTTTTTTTTTACTTTAGCTGAAGCATAATAGATTCTGCTCCAGTCCTTTACTCTATGTGTGTGTGTGTGTGTGTGTGTGTGTGTGTGTGTGTCTGCTTCAAGTATATTTCTTATAAACAACATCTTGTAGGATTCTGGTTTTTGATCCATTCTGCTATCTGCTTCCATTTTATGGAAGTTCATCTTTATGGAGTTCATTATGGAGTTCATCCCATCCACATACACAATTATAATTACTGTGTATTTCCCTTAGTCCTGCTTTTTTTCCCCCTCTTTATCCTTCTTTTTCCTTTCACCCTGTCCCTCAAAAATACTTTTCTTCTGACCACTGCCTCCCTTATTCTGATCTTTTTTCTATCATCATCTCATACTTCTTTTATCTCCCTTCCTTTCTACTTTCATGTAAGGTAAGATAGAGTTCTATACCCAAATGAGCATGTATGTTATTCCCTCTTTGAGCCCACTTCTTATAAGAGTAAGGCTTACTCACTCTGACCACTCTCTACCAGTTTCTCCTCAACTGTAAAAGCTCTTTTGCACCTCTTTTATATTAGATAATTTGTGCCATTCAACCTCTTCCATTCCCCTTCTCTCAGTGCATCTCTCTTTCTCACTCCTCAGTTTAATTTTTTTAGATATCATCCCATCATAGTCAACCTATATCCATGCCTTCCATATACGCACCTTCTTTCTGCTCTAATAATGACAAAGTTCTTAGGAGTTACAAGTATCAGATTTCCATATATGAATGTAAACAGTTTAACTTTATTGTGCTCCTTATGATTTCTCTTTCATGTTTACATTTTTATGTTTCTCTTGAATCTTGTATTTGAAAGTCAGATTTTCTATTCAGCTCTGGTATTTTTATCAAGAATGCTGATAATGAATATCAATTTAAAGATTTTAAACAAAATCCTGACTGTGATTTATCCAACAAATGATTTAATATAACAAAGGAATTTGTATCATATCCTGCAAATTGATAAGAATGACAAAAGATGTCAACAATCAATTTTGGAGGGGTTGTGGGAAAATGAGCACATTGTTGTTGGAGCTCTGAATTATTTTTTTTTGGAGGGGGGAAGGCAAGGCAATTGGGGTTAAGTGACTTGTCCAAGGTCATTCAGCTAGTAAGTGTACCATATGTCTGAGGTTGGATCTGAACTCAGGTCCTTTTTACTCCAAGGCTGGTGCTTTATTCACTGTACCACCTAGCTGCCCCTGGAGCTGTGAGTTAGTAGAACTGTTTTGGAAAGTAATTTGGAATTATATAAATAAAGTGACTAAAATGTCCAAATCTTTTGACCAGAGATTGCTATACTGGGCTTTTACCTCAAGGAAGACACTGATATAAAAAATACCTGTATACAACAAAATATTTATGGCAGCACTTTTTATGATAATGCCTCAAAGTTTCCAGAACCACAAAGTGAAACAATTTTTAATAATCATATTGACTAAAGGTTTATAATTTTATTAGTATTTTCAGAGAAAGAGATTTTAGTTTTATAATGTCTATAACTTTGGAGGTTTCCAGTTTATTTCTCTTCTTTTAAAAATATATTCTATTTTGTTTTTAGATTGATTTGTTGGCTTTCTAATTTTTGAAAATACAAATTCAGTTCATTATTCTCTCCTTTTCTATTTGTTGATATATGCTTGTAGGGATATTATTTTTCCCTTTGAAAGAAAAACTTTAGCTGCATCCCAGAAATTTTGGTATGAGTTTTCTTCATTATAATTCACTTTTTCATAATTTTCATAATTTATCTTTATTATTTGTTCTTTGCCCTATTCATTATTTAGGATTTTATTGTTAAATGTCCACTTTGGTCAGTATCTTTATAGTCCTTGAACCTTCAATTATTTTTAACATGTTGTGACATATAAAAGATGTATTTATTATTTCTGTCTTTTTTACATTTATTTGCAACAAATGTTTGCAATGTTTTGTAAAAGTTTTATGTAGTACTGGGAAATTATATGTCTGTATATATGAGGCACCTGGTTAACCCATTGTATAGAGTGCTGTGCCTGGTATCAGGAAGACCTGAATTCAGATGTGGCCTCAGCTATGAGACCCTGGGCAAAGCACTTAACCTTTGTGTTCTTTAATCCACTGGAGAAAGAAATGGCAAATCATTACAGTACCTTTGCCAAGATAATCCCACAGACATTATTGGAGTGCTATGGTCCATGGATTCACAGAGTCAGACATGACTGAACAACAACAAAATATACATATATGTTTACACGTAATATAAATATATATTTATGTGGTTTTATATAATGTAATTTTATATGCATATTCTTTTGTAGTTCCATTTAGATGTCTTTCAGTTTCACTTTCTCCAGAAATTTTTTCAGTTCTATATTTTCACTTCTGTTTATCTTTCAGTTGAAGTTATGACATTAGGAGCACAGGTATAGATTTGTTGTCAATGTATCAGCCTAACGTAGGTTATTTATTTATTTATCTATTTTTTAAAACCAGTTTTAAACATTTGTTTTTGCTTTGTCTGACAGAATGGAGGCAACACCTGCTTTTTAAAAAATTCACTTCATTCATGGCTTTTTCCAGCTTTCGTTTTATTCTGTGTTTGTTTCTGTTTTACAAATGCTTTTTGTAAGCAACATGTGTTGGGGTTTTGTTTTCTTATCCAAGTTGTCTCTCTTTTCCCCTTTCATTAGACTGTTAATCCCTTCACATTTAAAATTGAAAATTAGGCTTACATATTTTTCTATTTAACTCTAACTTTCTTTTTCAAAAACAGAATTTCCCCCCTTCTTTTGCTGTAAATACAACACCATGTTTCTTCAGTTTTATATATTTTAGGGTGACCCTATTCCTTCAAAAGATCAGATGAGAGCCTGCAGGAGATATTTTCTCTTCATTCAAGTCTTTGAATTGATCAAGGTACATTACATATTTCTCTTTATCTTCTTCCCCCTGCCCTTTTCTAAAATATACTTTCCTATTTTGAAACTTAGTTCCATGAAAAAAAAGCTGATTCACCTGTAGGTGCTTTAGTCTACAATATGTCATGACTATTTTTCCATCATCACTTCTATTTGACTTCTGCTTTCACTCTTATCACCTCGTGTTCATTTAGAAAGCAATCTTTTGATGGTATCTCTGTTATTTTGTTGGTTGCTCTATTTGTTTACTCTTCTTGTATTTTTCTTTTCAATGTTGTTTGAGAAGCAAATACTCTTTTTAGGTCTAATTTTCAAAGAGTGTTTCAAGCACCTTTTTAATTGTTAAACATCCATCTTTTTCTTCATTTACACTTAGGCTCAGATTTTCAGGATATGTTACCTTAGACTGAGTCTTGAGTTTTATTGCTTTTTGGAACATTTTATTATATTTCCTCCTCCATTTTCTGGTGAGTGCAAAATAGTCTTGTGTTATTTGAATTTCCTTTCTTTTATATCTGAAGGTCATTTTCCTGGTTGCCTATAGAATATTTTATCAATGGAATTGTGAAATTCAACAAGTTGAGTGTCTTGTAGTTCACAGCCTATCAATGGAAGCAATCTGGAGGCAATCTATGGAGTTTCTGAATTGGAACTTTATTTTTTGGGTTGAAAAGGTCTGTGCAATTTTCTTGTGTTATTTCTTGGATTATATTGTTCGTATTCTTTGAACTGTCATGTTCTTCTAGTAGACCTATAATCTTTAAGTTAATGCTAAGTATTCTGTCTTTGAGATCAATGTTTTGTTTCTATCAGTAACATGCTTTCTTTTAATACTATTGCTTTTTGCTTGTTTTGGTCCAGATTGTCTTTCACTTCTATATGTGTGTCCCCAGTCAATTATGTTCTCCTTTTTTATGAGTCTTTCAATTGTGGATCCAAGGTTTTATATTCTCCCAATTATTTGGGAGAACTACTGTACATTCCATAAATTCTATACTAATAATTCTTATTTTTCATTCAAACCATTCAGAAACACCCATCTTTTCAAAATCAACAGGGCCCTCTGTCTTATCAAGTGTTGAATAATTTTTCTTCAATTTACAATTAGAGATGACAAAACTTTTTATCTGCTTATGCTTAAATTCCTTGACCTTTCTTCCTCTTAAGGTCTTTGGTAATTTTAGTCTTTTCCTCTTATTTTCTTTTGTGGATCACTTTCTGGGACCCTTCCCTTTCTTTTACACAATTAATATCACAGATTTAGCTCTCCTTATCCATTCTTGGTGGTCCTTTTTTGGGGGGGAAGGGCAGACAGTGAGTTGTGAATAGTGAAGATAATGATGGTGACATCTGAGATTATGATGTCACCATCTGTAGATAATAGCTTCTATCACATATATTGGTGCTTTTGAGGTCACTGGATTGATTCAAGTGTGATAATATATAAAAAGTGAATATACTGAAACCAAAATTAGTAAAAGGGAGGGGGAAGAGGATTTATTATTTTAATGGACTCTCTAAAGCTCAATTTTGAAAAAAGGAAACCTTTGAAAAGGGTAAGAATGCATATTCTTTCACAAAGTAGTCAGAATTATGCTATTAAAGAACCTAAAGAAAGGCAGCTTTGTAACTCACCATCAAGAAGAAGTACCAGGGCTGGGGTATTCCATATTTTCCTGGAAAAACTGCTTCAATATACCAAGTCACCAAGGCATATAAAAAAGAATCAAATATCAACATTCCAAGGATATGTCCAAAGGTTAAATCATCATTTGTGGTGATTGGCTGAAAAAGTTTTGTCCATTGAACCCCATTTTCTGAAACACAATCAAAGATAACTTGATTATTATGCATGTCGAACTAAGATTATAACAATTACCCTACAGGTTCCAGAAATAAGATATGATGGTATGAGGGGAGAAGACAAAAATTTGGATTGTGCAAGTTTAATAAACTGAAGTTCTGGTGGTGCCTTTAAGAAAAAATATTTGGTAGGCAGCTGAAACAGGGCTGGAACTCACAAAAGAGATTAGGACTGGAAGTTATCTGAATAGAGATGGAAATTGAAGTTATGGGCATGAATGATATTGCTAAGGGAGAAGACATATAGAAAGAAATTAATATTAGGATATAAGTACTTTAGGTAGTCAGGAAGAGGACAAAATTAGGGAGATAAGAGGAAAATAATGTATGCTTGTGCTTTTTATTCAAAGACTGGAACCATAGCAGGTGAGTTTTGTTTAAGAATAATCTGGACAAAAGAGAATTTCCCAGGAAACTTCTACTCATGTCATTTGTCTAGGTGTTATGGCAATGGACAGTATAAGGGTTTCATATCAAACATAAATCACCCATGGACCTGTCTTTTATGTTGACTAATCCAGGTTAGGGTTAGTAGCATGTACCTGAATATTCTGAGCTGAGCCCTTTTCTTTCCTCGTAGTCAGAGTACAAAAGTTGTGAAGCACTAGGACATTAAAATCACTCCTGAGAAGACCCATTTATGTCCTTCTATTATCCTTGCTCAGTATATGCTGAATGTACAGATCCTTCCTTATCCATTAAGGGTCACTTCAAATCTAAGCTCCTTCATGAAACATTTCCAGATATTCAAAGTCACATTGATCTTTCCTATTAATGAACGTTGATGGTATATATGGCTATGAAGTATTGTTATTTAGTTGTTTTATGCATTTCTAACTAGACTATAATCTCTTCCACAAATGACCTGCTTTTTACTTTCTTCTTGCATCTTCACAGATCCTAGCAAGAGTGTGCACATAAAAGAATTGCTCAATAATCACTTATATTTGTGTAATTCACAATTTTTATGTAGTCTTATATTTTATAATTTTAATGTTATAATTGATTTTATTTTCAGTTTTAAAGTCTCCACCTCCCTTCTCCTACCCATGGAGAGCGTGAAAAAAAAACCCAACCAAATCCCAAACTCACTACAAATATGCATAGTCATGCAAAATAAATTCCCACATTAGCTATGTGGAAAGAAGGAAGGAAAAATGGGTCGGTGAGAGAGAGGAAAGAAGAGGGAGAAGAAGGGAAGGAGGGAGGAAAAGAGAAAGGGAGAGAGGAAAAGAGAGAGGGAGGGAGGGAGAAAGGCAGAAAGAAAAAAGAGAAAGGAAGAAAGTAAAAAAGGAAAAGGAAGCAAAGAAGAAAGGAAGTCTGCTTTAATTTGTACTCTGAGTCCATCAGCCCTATCTGAGGGTGGATATCATGTTATTCATGAGTCCTTTAAAATTGTTATTAATTGTGATTAATGGTGATGAAGTTCCTAAATATTTCCAAGTTGATTATCCTTACAATATTGTTGCTATTATTCTCTTGCTTCTGTTCACTAAATGTTACATATGGTCATATAAGTTTTGGTTCCATGTTTCTCTGAAACCACCCCCTTCATCATTTCTACAGCTCAGCAGTATTCCATCATATTCATATTCCATAACTTGTTCAGCCATTCCCTAACTAATAGGCATCAACTCAGTTTCCAATTCTTTGGCACCACAAAAAGAACTGCTCTAAATAATTTTGAAAATATGACTCCTTTCCTTCTTCTTCCATTAATCCCTTTGGAGTATAGACCTAGTAGTGGTATCACTGAGTAAAAGAATATGCACGATTTAATAAGATTTTTGGGCCCAGTAACAAAATACTTTCCAGAATAGCTGGACCAGTTTACAACTCCAACAATAGTGCATTAATTATCTGTTTTCCCACATACCCTCCAGCATTTGTTATATTTCTGTCAACTTAGCCAATCTTATGGGTATGAGGTAGTATCTCAAAATTGTTTTAATCAGTATTTCTCTAAATATTCATGAATTAGAGCATTTTTATATGATAATTGATAGCTCTGAAAACTGCCTATTCATGTCCTTTGAATATCAACCAGTGAATGGCTCTTATTCTTGTAAATTTTACTTTTACCTTAGAAATGAGATATTTAGAGAAACTTGCTGCAAAATTTCTGCCTCCCCACTCCCAATTTCCTACTTATTTTCTCATTTTAGCTTCATTGGTTTTGTTCATTCAAAATATTTTAGATTTATTTAATCAAATTTGTCCATTTTACCTCCTATGAACCTATCTCTCCTTTGGTCATTTGGTCCTATCCTGATCATTTCTTCCATGCTTTTCTAATTTGCTAATGATGTCACCCTTTATGTCTAAGTCATGTACCCATTTGGAGCTTGTCTTGGTATACTGATCCCTAACTAGTTTCTTCCAGACTGTTCTCCAGGTTTCCCAATAGTTTTTGTTGTGCACCCAACTCAGGATCTATGGGTTTCTGTGATCATTTGCTTCTGTATATTACATATGTAATGCGTTCCCCTGATTTACCTCTCTGTTTCTTTGCTGCTCAGTCATTCAGTCATATCTGAGTCTTCATGATGCTGTACATCTCTTTCCAAAGAAACTGGAAGTGGTTTGCCATTTCCTTCTCAAATGGATTATGTAAATAGTGGTTAAGTGACTTGCTTAGAGTCATATAGCTAGTGAGTGTCTAAGGTGGAAGCTGAACTCAGGTATTCCTGATGTCAGGTCCAGTACTCTATCCACTGAGCCTCTAGTTGCCTCTGTCTCTTAGCCAGTACCAATTGGTTTGCCAATTATGACTTTGTAGTGTGGTCTCTGATCAATTATTGCTAGGTCTTCTTCCATTACCATCCCTTTTTAAAATCATTATTTGCTTCGCTATTCCTCCAGAATAAACTTTATCATTTTTTCCTCCAAACAAATTATTGTTTTTCTAGCTTTTATTAGAAAGTAATCCTTTGGTAGTTTGATAGATAGATCATTGAATAAGTCCTTGGTAGAGTTTCAATTGATTGCTACTGAACTGAGTAAGTGGTAGCCTGCTGGGAGGCTCCATAAGTTCAGAGTGTCTGAACTCTCAGATCACCTTTGATCTGAAACTCCTGCCCTAGTTATTCCACTGCAGGTCTCCATGCTGGGCTGAAAGCTACAACAGGCATTGATAGTCTCAGAGCCAAACAGCTGTGTTCTGGAACTTACTCCTTTATTGGTACCCAGCTAGGGCTCAAGTTTCCTCTCTGTCCTGGGTCTCTGAATCTGGACTGGGTGGTGGGTAAACAAGTTGCTAGATAGTACCTGTTCCTGTACCTAGTGCTAGTTGAGGGATCCCCTGAAATCTCTTTCTACCTCCATGCTTTCTGCCCTGTCTTAGCTTTTGTTCTCCACGTATCCTCCAGGCCAGATGTTATTCCTCACATCTGTAGACTTCTTTGTTTTCCCTAAGCCAACCTGAGCTGGAAAAAAAAATTACTGTGACTTATTCTTGGATTTTCTAATCAGAATTTGTTCTAGCACACACTTTCTAGATCATTGTAGAAAAGAGACAGTATGGAACTAGGTTGTATTGTTTCTTCTCTTGAGGTACAAGGGTGTTCAGGGAAGACTACTACCTCAGGTGTGAGGGTTGCCAAGCCCTTTTCAGGGCTGCTTTCCACCTTTGGTATCTACCTGCCATCCAACTCTCACCTGTGACTCCAAGAAGCTATAGCATGTACAGCAGCCATATCCTAAACCATCTTGATAGACAGGCTAAACCAGCTTTAGGGCAACCAAGGGGGCGCAAACCCATCAGTACATGAGGGGGTTGTCTACCTCAAGCATGTGAATGGACGAATGAGAACAATTTGCTCCAATGGCCATGAAGGCAACTGAAGCAGGAACTATGGAGTGCTTAAAGCATTGTTAAAAATCAAAGAAACCAACACTGTATCCTAAGCCCTCATCAGTCATTTTGACATTTCTCTTGCTACTAGACTGATGACTCTGGAAGAAAGAATGACGATGACAATTTTGTACATCTCTGCCTCATTTACATCCAATTTGTGTATGAATCAAAAGACATCACCCATACTATTTTATCATTTTTACCTACCTCCTGTGGTAACGGGCAAGTGACAAGACAGCAGGCACAGATACATTGGAGAGCTGTAGTTACAACCCCACACACAGGTGGCCCAGGCCATAGGGTAGTCTTCTTTCTGGAGTAGGGTATGGCAACCCCCTCAGAGTCTGAGTGGCCTTTTTTTCAAGGATGTGCCGCTCACCTTCTGGGCTAGGAAAGGTGCCTTAAAAACTGTTTGCTTCACTCTATCCTGGCCTGCTTACTGTGGTAGGCAGGGATCCCACACCATGGTCAAAATGCAAATAAATGTACAAAAACTTTTGTGAAGATGATTGCACTCACTACTTGCACATGGAATGTACACATGCCTATGGACAACATGAAATTCAGTAGACCTGAAAGATGAATAATAGCTCTTGTTGAGAGAACTCAGTAGGAATTGCATCAAAATAGTGGCTCTGAGTGAAACGAGGCTGGCAAATGAAGGCCAGCTTACCAAAGTCAGGAGCAAGCTGGATAAATGTTTTTCTGGAGTGGCCATGGTTATGGGAAATGCTGTGAAGCTGGTGTAGGTAATCTAGTCAACAAGCTTGTATGCTTCCCCAAAGGAGTGAATGATAGACTCATCACAATGTGATTGCCACTTGCAGGAAAACACCATGCTACCATCATCAGTGCCTATATTCTCACCATGACAAACCCTGATGAAATCAAAGAAAAATTTTATGAAGACCTGCAGACCTCCATCATCAATGTGCTGAAAGAGGACAAGCTTGTAATTATAGGTTACTTTAATACCAAATATGACACAGAGTATTAGACATGGCAGGAAGTCTTTGAAAGGAATGGAGTTGGAAACAAGAACAATGGTCACTTATTCGTGAACACTTGTGCATCTCATGACCTCATCACCAACACTGTCTTCTGTTTACCTAAATGCCATAAAACTTCATAGATGTACTCTTGAATCAAACATTGGTGTTTAATAGACTGTAATTATAAGGAGAAGAAACAAAGAGGAAGTGAGAGTAATAAAGGCAATGTGTGGCACAGGGTGCTGAACTAGTCATAGATTTATTGTCTATAAGCTAAACATTTACATTAAAAAAGTGGAGGCTCCAAGTCAAAACTACTACCAGAAGATTCAATGACAACAGATTAGAACACTTCTCAAAGTCTTAATAGACTGTTGCTAACTTGGAGGGAAATTTGAGTCAATACATAGTTAGACTTTGCCTTTTCCTCAATAATTACTTTTTGGTGAATTAAATAAAAATCAATTTTCTATCTCGTAGGTTAACAGAATAGCAGAGCCTAAGAACTTGAAGGGACCCAGAAACCCCATAGTTCAACCAATACCAGATTGAGAAAACTCTCTATACCTGCACTGACAAGTAGTCATCCTGCCATAGATTGAAGATCTCCAGTGAGAGGAGATCCTCCAGAGCTCTTGGACTAGCTCTGGCTCATTTCACTTTTGAATGCCCTTGATTATGAGGACGGTTTCCCTAAACCAAACCTGAAGCAACCTTTGAAATTTCAACTCATTGGTCCTTTCCTAGTTGCTCCTTCTGAGCTCAACCAGAAGTCTAGTCTCCCTTTCACACTAAAGTCATCAGATACTTGATGACAGTCATATAATTCAAATATAAAAGTTTTTTAAGAGCCTGGTATGTGCTAAACCTCTTTGGAAGACACTGGGGATAAGATAGTGTAGGGCAGGATAGGATAGGGATGAAAATAGGAATAGGGACTAAAATTGTTGGTATAGTGGTATAGTGAACACCTAGGTAGTATAGTGAACACCTAGGTAAGGAAACACTACCAATTCTGGTTGGCATTGACTTGGTACCAAAAGGTTAAATGGTTTTCCCAGGTCCTACAGTAAGTATGGGGTAAACACAGGCTTTGAACCCAGTTCTTTCTGTCTTTAAGGCCATGTCTGTATCCATTCCAAACCATTGCTTCTCTCCATCAGAAGAAAAAAAATCCCCTGCCTTCAAGGAGCTTTATATTTTACTCAGGATAAACAATACATAGGCAGACAAGTCTGGATGAGATATATACATAGTATATAGAAAGTAATTTCCTGGAGTGGGGAAAAGGGAAAAGCACTAATAATGAGAGGAGTCAAGAATGACCCATTGTAGAAAGTGGTACTAGAGCTGCGCTTTGAAGGATGCTAGAATTTTTATGAGGTTAAGTTAAGGAATAAGAGCATTCTAGATATAGAGATCTTAAGCCTTATAGAGGCTTAAAGATGGAAGCTGGAATTTTATGTACATGAAACAACAAGTAGACCAGTTTGGTTGGAACACAAAATGCATGAGGGGAAGAAATATATTATTTCTTTGGAAAAATACATTGGAATGAACTCCGCAATATCTTAAATGCCAAACAGAGAAGTTTATATTTAATCCTAGAAGCAACAGCAGTACAAACAGTATAAAATACTTGGAAGTCTACTCTCAAGAAACACACAAGAACCATATGAACACAATTACAAAATACTTTTTACACAAAGAAAGACAGATCCAAACAACTGGGAGAAACATTAACTCCTCATGGGTAGGTTGAGTCAATATAATTAAACTGACAATATTTCCTAAATTAGTTATTCAGTGCCACACCAATCAAACTATCAAATAATTATTTTGTAGGACTGGAAAAAAACAATAAAAAATTCATTTAAAAAGTGAAGAAAGGTGGACTACTAGTACCAGATCTTAAACTGTACTACAAAGTGGTAATTATCAAAACAATTTGGTACTGGTTAAGAAACAGAGTATTGATCAATATTAGATACACAATATTTGGAATTAAGTGACTACTATAACCTAGCATTTGGTAAACCCAAAGATCAAAGCAATGACTTACTATTCAAGAAAAACTTCAGGGAAAAGTAGAAAAGATTCTGGTAAAAATTAGGCATAGACCAATATCCTGCGTCTTGTACAAATATAATTTCAAAGTGGGTACATGATTTAGACATAAAAGGTAAAAAAAAATTACGTGTCACATCTATGGAAAAAGGAATAGTTCATGACCAAACAAGAGATAGAATCACAGAAAATTAAATGAATATTTTTTAATTTAAATTTTTTAGGAAAACCCCCCCACAATGTAGCCAAAATTACAAGGAAAGAAGGAAACTAGGGGAAAATTCTACTGTAATTTTCTCTGATTATAGTGTCACTTCTTAAATATATAAGGAACTGAGCCAAATTTATAAAAATAGCCACTTCTCACTTGATAAATGGTCAAAGGACATGAACAGTCAACATTTTCAGAAGAAGAAATCAAAGCTATCTTTGATCAAATGAAAAAATGTTCTAAATCACTACTGATTAGAGAAATGAAAATTAAAACAATTTTGAGGTGCTACCTCATACTTATGAGATTGGCTAACATGAAAGAAAAGGAAAATTACAATGCTGAAAGGGATGTGGGAAAACTAGGTGCATGGTTGGTGGAATTGTGAACTGGTCCAATCATCCTGGAGAATAATCTGGAATCATGCCCAAAGGGCTAGAAAATTGCATCTCTGACCCAGCAATACCACTACTATGTCTGTATTTCAAAGAGATCAAAGTAAAGGGGGAAAATACAAAAGTATTTGTAGCAGTTTTTTTTTGGGTTGGTAAAAGATTAAAAATTGAGGGGATGTTCATAAATTGATGAATGGCTAAACAAGTTGTGGTATATGATTGTAATGAAATACTACTCTATTCTAAGAAATAATAGGATGGTTTCAGAAAAATCTGAGACTTACATGAGCTGATGCAAAGTGAAATGAGCAGAATTAGGAGAATATTATACATAATAACAACAATATTGTAATGATGACTACCTATCAAAGACTTGGCTACTCTGATGAATACAATGATCCAAGTCAATTCCAAAGGATTTATGATGAAAAAATGCCACTCACCTCCAGAGAGAGAAATAATGAACTCTGAATACAGATTGAAGCACATTTTTTCCTTTTTTTTAAAACAAAATTACTAATACGAAAATATATTCTACATGATTTCATATATATAATGGCTATTTTATTTCTTGCCTTCTTAATGTGTGGGGGAGGGGTTAAGTGAGGGACAGAATTTGAAACAAAAATAGAAATAATAGAAGCAACAGCAAGCCAGTGACATTTCCTGAAAAAGGGAATGACATAATCAGACTTGAATTGTAGGGATATTAATTTGGTACTTATGTGAAGGTTGGCTTAGATAGGTAAACCTGGAGAGGCAGGTAGACCAATTAGAAGAGTATTACAATGGTCCAGGTAAAAGGTGATGAGGATCTGAATTCAAATGGTGATTGTTTTAATGGTGGAAAGGGGACATGTAAGAGATTTCTTAGAGGTAGAGTTAACAGGATTTGGCAGCTGATTGGCTATAGGAGATGAGGAGTGAAAATAGAAGGAAAAGTAGAAAATGATTCTGAGGTTCTGAGACTGCCTGACTGAAAGGATGGTGGCACTTTTGTCAGAGATAGGGAAGATATGAAGGAATATCTTGAGGGGAGTGGAAGATAATGAGTTATCTTTTGCATATGTTAAATTTCAGATTCTTATGAGACATCCAAGTTCATATGTGTGGTGGGCAGTTGGTATCACTGGATTAGAGCTCAGGAGAGAATAGAGCTGAATACACAGATTTGGAATTTATCTTTGTAGAAGTGATGATAAAACCAATGGAAGCAAATGAAATTATCAACAATATGGAAGATAAAGATCAGAGGGTATAGGACAGAGCCTTGGCGTAAACTTATGCAAATGTAGCAGGACATGGATGATGATCAAGCAAAGGAGATTGAGACAAGAAGAAAATCAGAACAGAAAATCATAAAAACACAGAGAGGAGTAGAGAATAGAGTCAAAAGAGGCAAAGAGGTTGAGAAGAATGAGGACCAAAAGAAGACCATTCTATTTTCCAGTTAGGATATCAGTGGTAATCTTGAAGAGAGTAGTTTCCATTGAGAGATGGAGTTGGAAGTTATAACCCCCCATCCTTCTCTCCTTGTACCTTTTCTCCAAAATAAACATTTCCAAGTCCTTCAACTGAAATTATTGAGACATAGTCTCTAGTGTTCTAATCAATCTAGTTACCATCTTGTGGATATGTTTCAGCTTGTCAATGTTCTTCCTATGTACAAACTCTCACATAAAGAGCCCCAGAAAAGTTATTCCTGGTTCAAAAAATCCTTTGGGCCAATTCAGGCAAAATTATGACTCATGTGCTGTCAATGTGTTTCCTTTTGTCAGTCAGAGGACACACTCTTTCAAAATAGAAGCTATTATATGGCTTATGCAGTATAGTAATAACATGAATGCAAAGATAATCTTATGGGGCATACTCCCACAAATTAACACATTATGGGGGGGAAAGCCACATACACAGAACAAACGCGATACCTGGAACTACCATACCTGGAAGTTGTATAGAAAATATATGTGACCAGAAAAAAAGTAAGAAGCAGTACATGCCAGAAACTATGTAGCAAAGGGCACACATCAAGGCCAGGGCACAAATTTAGTGAAAACATGTAGTTAAGAACATATGTAGCTTGAACAACTCACCCCACCTCTGATGCTACAGAACTACTAATATTCTCAGATAGTGTCACCACGTTGCTCATTGTTGGGCATCATATCTCCACTATCCACTAGGCATCATGCTATCTCCACTGGCCTCTGCTGGTCCCCACAGAAACCAAGCTTCCCCAAAACCATCTGCTTGGCTTTAGCTCTTCACCCTGATCTTGCTAAACTTTATTTCTATCTACTAAGGTACAATGACTAGAAAGCTGCTTTCTGGACTGAAAAGGCTTGAAACTCAGCTACCTCATATAGGAAGGACCATACTAACTGAGCAGCTAACAAAAGCCAACAGACTACCCCAAGGCTGAGACTATTTTCTTTATTTTTCCTGGGTTGGAAGGGTACTTTTATTAATTTTTAAAATTAATGAATTTAGGGCGTGGAGCCAAGATGGCAGCATAGCAGCAGCAACATATTGCAGCTCTCACATAGCCACCCCAAAATACCCATAAAATAGGACTCTAAACCAATCCTAGAACTCCAAAACGCCCACAAAGATACTTCCCACTAAAGTCAGCTCAG
>CM053580.1:334139639-334163866 GCA_028627135.1 Pseudochirops cupreus
ATATATATATATATGTACACATACACATTTATATTCCCTTCAACTATCCTCATACTGAGAGAAATTTCATAAGTTACAATTATCGTTTTTCCATGTAGGCATGTAAATAGTTCAACTTAGATTTCTTAATGCTTCTTGTATTTCAATGTCAAAGGTTTTTATTCAGTTCTGGTTTTTTTCATCAAGAATGCTTGAAAGTCCTCCACCTTACTGAATGACCATATTTTCCCCTGAAACATTATACTCAGTTTTGCTAGGTAGGTGATTCTTGGTTTTAATACTAGCTCCTTTGATCTACAGAATCATGTTCCAGGTCCTTTGATCTCTTAATGTAGAAGCTGCTAGATCCTGGGTTATCCTAATTGTGTTTCCACAGTATTCAAATTGTTTCTTCTTGGCAGCTTGTAATATTTTCTCCTTGATCTGGGAACTCTGGAACCTGGATATAACATTCCTACAAGTTTTCTTTTTCGGATCTTTTTCAAGAGGTGATTGGTGAATTCCAATTTTTATTTTGCCCTCTGTTTCTAAAATATTGGGGCAATTTTCCTTGAGAATTTCTTGAAGGATGATTTCTAGGTTCTTTTTTTGATATGGCTTTCAGGTAGCCCAATCATTTTTAAATTGTCTCTC
Organism: Pseudochirops cupreus; assembly: GCA_028627135.1. Classification (NCBI taxonomy): domain Eukaryota; kingdom Metazoa; phylum Chordata; class Mammalia; order Diprotodontia; family Pseudocheiridae; genus Pseudochirops; species Pseudochirops cupreus. The sequence continues at coordinate 334,140,273 of CM053580.1, forward strand.
CTGGATCTGTTTTCCAGGTCAGTGGTTTTGTCAATGAAATATTTCACATTGTCTTCTATTTTTTTCATTTGTTTGGCTCTGTTTAATACTATGTTGATTTCTCATAAAGTAATTTGCTTCCATTTGCTCCAATCAAATTCTGAAGGAATTATTCTCTTCTCTAAGCTTTTGAGATTCTTTTTCTATCTGGCAAATTCGGCTCTTTAATGCATTCTTCTCTTCATAGGCTTTTTGGGCCTCTTTTGCCATTTGAGTGAGTCTATTTTTTTTAAGGTGTTATTTTCTTCAGTCTGGTTTTTGATTCTCTTTTCATGATTTTCTTGCATCATTCTCATTTCTCTCCCCAATTTTTCATCTACTTCTTGTATTTTGTTTTCAAAATCCTTCTTAAGCTCCTCCATGGCCTGTAACCAATTCATATTTTTCTTGGAAGCTTTTGATGCAGGAGTTCTGACTTCACTATCTTCCTCCTGCTCCATGCCTTGATTCTTTTTGTCCAGAAAAAGGATGGTCTGTTTGTGCTTCCTTTGCTTGCTCATGTTGCCACTCAATTACTTGACTTTTCAGCTCTTTGCCATGGTAGAACTTTCCTTCCAGCATGGAGAGAGCTTTGTCTGAAATCACTGGGGTTTTTGCTGCTACCAGAGCTATGAAGAAGGTGCCCTCTCTACAGCCCCCACAGGCTCTGGTTCCCTGGCCACACACCCCAGGACCACCACCCAAGACTGTGATCCTGATCCAAATGGGTTAAAGCAAGAGTGATTACCCTCTGAATGGTCACTTGGTCCCCCTGCATCTGCAGGCCAGGAGCTTCTGAGGTAGCCATGCTGCTGTGGCTGCACAGCCACCACACCTCCACTGCTTGTCGCCCCAGGGGCAGGGGCTGGACTGCACTCTTCCATCCCCCCTGTTCCAAAAGAGTTCCACACTGACCTTTTACTTTGCCTTTGGCATTTATGGGTTGAGAAGTCTTGAAAACACTACAGCTGCTGGTGATTCACTCTCCTGAAGTCTGTTCTGGCCACCATTGGTTGGGGCCACCCTGGGCCCAGAACAGGGGACTGCACTCAGCTCCCAGTGTGCTGTGATAGACGTTTCCTGTCAGTTTGCTGGGCTGTCTTCAGCAGGAGATTTGTTTCTCTCTGTCACTTTGTGGCTTCAGTAGCTCTAAAGTTTGTTTAGAGTCATTTTTTTTACATGTATTGGAAGTGATTGGAGTGGGAGCCCATGCTAAGTTTGTGCTTCTTCTCTTCCATCTTGGCTTCACCCCCCAGACTGTTTTCTTAATGGTCTTTTTTTTCTTTCTGTTAATCAAAGTTCATAGTCCTACTCCACTGTTTAGTTGGAGTTAGAAAATTACTGTATTTTTCTAAGATTTAGTGGAATTAAGTCAACCTTGCTCTTAAGATTGTATTTAACTGGCATGAACACAAAAGTAAAACAGTAATAATAACAAAGCCCAACTAAGCACATGGCCACATCCCTTCCTTTATTATTTATGTCACCCAGCAACAAAAAACTGATCATCTTCTATTGACTTCTGTATAGGATGGAAGTGCTATTCTCTACACTTAACATGTAGCATGTCAATACAGTCTTCCTGATGTGATCTGACCAGAATAGAGCAGAATGAAAACATCCTTTCTCTCACATTTATCTCTAAAATTTTCAATGTAGTTTGGAATAGTTACTGGTTTTTGGACTGTCATATCATATTGTAGACTTTTTTCAGTTTTTAGCCTGTTGAAAACCCTGAATGCTCAAACATTATTTCCATAATTATAAAATGTATTTTCTTCTCAAGAATCAGAGAGATTTTCCCTTTTTTTAATTGTTTAGTTCTGCTTTCATTTGCTATAATCTTTCAAAGGTCACTGAAGTGGCTCAGCAATTATACTGAATAATTTTCAGTAACTGGCACTTTCTATCCCTCCTGACAAATATCTGATCTTCTATTTATTTTGGATATAAGCCACCTATTATTCATTTTTGTTCTAAGTTTACCACTGCATAGACTTTTTTTTTCAGATAAAATTTTAACACTTCATTCATGTGAATGGATTAAATTCCTTTCCCCTGTAATTTACAATAGAAAGTTTGATATCTTCAGTTTCTCAAGGGAATGGAGAAGAAAACTCTCAGAATCTTCTCTAACAAAACCAATACATCAAGAGATTTTGTGGCAGAAGAAAATTTGGAAGGCTCTGTGTGGAAGCCTCAGTCATGAGGACCTCCTTTTGTTGTAAGAGTTAAGGATTAACGTGGTAGGGGCAGCTAGGTGGCATAGTGGATAGAGCACCATCCCTGGAGTCCAGAGCACCTAAGTTCAAATCCAGCCTCAGACACTTGACATTTGCTAGTTGTGCAATCCTGGGCAAGTTGCTTAACTCCAATTGCCTCACAAATAAACAAAAAGAATTAATATGGTAAGAGTGAAATTAATAGGGACTATCTTTGGTCACTTGAAACATCAGAGATACTGACCAGATCTTTTCAAGGATGTGATGTTACTAGTATTTCTTTCATATTAAGTATGATTAAAATCACCACTGAAAAAGGAGGGGGCAGAGCCAAGATGGAGGCATAGAGGCAGGAAAACTCTGTGAGCACTCCCCATTACCACCTCAAATACCTATGAAATATGGCTTTAAACAAACTAGAGCTACAGAACCCACAAAGTGACAAAGAGAAACAAATCTCCCACTGAAGGCAGCCCAGCAGGTCTATAGGAAGGGTCCATCACAGCCCTGTGTGAGCCTTTGGTTTTAGCCTCAGGGTGGCCCCAACCAGCAGTGGTTGGAGTGGATTTTAGGAGAGTGGATCACCAGTAGCAGTGGCAGTTTCCAGAATTATCAAACCAAAAATGCCAAAGACAAAGTAAAAGGTCAGTGGGGAACTCTGGTGAAACTGTGGGGGGGGGAGGGGAGAATGCAAGAGCAGGTCTGGCCAGTGCCCCTGAGGTGAGAAGTGAGGTGCCGCAGCTGTGCAGCCACTGCCATGTGGCTGCTTCACAGCTTCTGGCCTGCAGATCATAGGAGGACCAAGCAACCATTCACTCTTGCTTTAACCTGCTTGGATCTGGATTTTTGTCTTGGGTGGAGGTCCTGGAGTGTGTGGCCATTGGGTCAGAGCTTGTGGGAGCTGCAGAGAGGGTGCCCAACTAATAGCTCTGGCAGCTGCAAAAATCCCAATGATTTGGGACAAAGCTCTCCTCTCTGAAAGCAGAGTTCTATTGTGACAAAGAGCTCAAAAGTCAAGTAATTGAGTGGCAACATGAGCAAGCAAAGGAAGCAAGGGAAGCACAGGAATCAAGGCTTAGATTCCTTTTTTGAGGACAAAAAGGATCAAAGCATGGAATAGGAGGAAGACAACAAAGTCAGAACTCCTGCACCAAAAGCTTCCAAGAAAAATATGAAGTGGTTATAGGCCATGGAGGATTTCAAGAACGATTTTGAAAATCAAGTAAGAGAAGTGGAGGAAAAATTGGGAAGAGAAATGAGAATGATGCAAGAAAATTATGAAAAGAGAGTCAACAACCAGACTGAAGAAAATAACAACTCAAATGGCAAAAAAGGCCCAAACAGCCAATGGAGAGAAGAATGCCTTAAAAAAGTCAAATTTGACAGATGGAAAAAGAATTTCAAAAACTCACTGAAGAGAATAATTCATTCAGAATTAGATTGGAGCAAATCAAAGCTAATTACTTTATGAGAAATCAAGATACTATTAAATACCTTCAAACAAATGATAAAATAGAAGGCAATGTGAAATATCTCACTGAAAAAAACCACTGACTTGGACAATAGATCCAGGAGAGATAATTAAAAAATTATTGGACTACCTGAAAGTCATGATCAAAAAAAGAACCTAGAAATCATCCTTCAAGAAATTATCAAGAAAAATTGCCCGGATATTGTAGAACTGCAGGGCAAAATAGAAATTGAATGAATTCACTGACCACCTCTTGAAAAAGATCCCCAAAACAAAACTCGTAGGAATATTATGGCCAAGTCATGGAGTTCTCAGATCAAGGAGAAAATATTATAAGCAGCCAAGAAGAAACAATTTGAATATTGCGGAAAAACAATCAGGATAGCACAAGATCTTGCAGTTTCTACATTAAGGGACTGAAGGGCTTGGTATAGGATATGCTGAAAGTCAGAGGATCTGGGATTAAAACCAAGAATCAAATACCCAGCAAAACTGAGTATAATGTTTCAGGGGACAATATGGTCATTCAATGAATTAGAGGACTTTCAAGGATTCTTGATGAAAAAATCAGAGTTGAACAGAAAATCTGACTTTCAAATACAAGAAGCAAGAGAAGCATGAGAAGGTAAACAGGGAAAAGAAATCATAAGGGACTTATCAAAGTTGAACTATTTATATTCCTACATGGAAAAATGATAATTGTTAACTCATAAGACTTTTCTCAGTATGAGGATAGTTGAAGGGAATATAAATGTGTTTGTATGTATATATATGTATATGTATGTATATATATATTTATACATACATATATGTCTATATAGGAGGGCATATGTGCATATGAATACATACGTAAGTGTGTGTATATATGTGTACAGGTATACATAGACAGAGGGCACAGGATCAATTGAATGAGAAGGGATGATATTTTTAAAATAAAATTAAGAGGTATGAAAGGAATATAGTGAGAGTAGATAGGGAGAGACAGTATAGGGTAAATTACCTCATATAATAGAGGTAAGGGGAAACTGTTACAATGGAGAGGAAGAACAGGAAGGCAAAAGGGAATGGGTCAACTTTACTCTCATTGAATTTGGCTTAAGGTGGGAATAACACACACTCAATTGGTTATCTTACTGTATATAAAAGTAGGGGGGAAGAGGATAAGAGAGGGGATGATAGAAGGAAGGGCAGATTGGTGGGAAGGGTAGTTAGAAGCACACACTTTTGAAAAGGGAGATGGTCAAAGTAGAAAATTAAACAAGTCAGGGAGTGGGATAGGGAGGAGGGAATATAGTCAGTCTTTAACAATAAATCTACTATGGACATGTTTTGCATAACTACACATGTACAACCTATATTGAATTGCTTATCTTCCCAGTAGGGTTGGGTGATGAGGGAAGAGGGAAAAGAATCTAGAATTCAATGTTTTAAACTCAAATGTTTATATATATATATATACATACATACATATATATTATTATTATTTTTAGGTTTTTTACATGCAACTTGGAAATAAGATATACAGGCACTGGGGAATGGAGATCCATATTGCCCTACCAGAAAGTTGGAGGGGATATGGGGGAGTATATAGGAGAGGGCAGATTGGGGGAGGGGATATTGAGTGGGATTCCTGTTTTGGGATGGTGGGTAGGGGAGAGACAGGGAGAAAATTTACAGTTTGAAATCTTGTGGAATTGAATGTTGTAAACTAAAAGTAAACATAAAAATTTTTAAAAATTACTACTGAAAACTATACTTTGTAGTAAAAACCAATATGGTGGCATAGTGGTACTAACACAATTAAACTCTGTCATCAACTCAAATCAAATTTTATTTTTATTTTATTTTTTGCTTTCTGGAGGGCAATTGGGGTTAAGTGACTTTCCCAAGGTCATATGGCTAGTTTTGAGTTAAGTGTCTGAGATCAGATTTGAACTCAGGTCCTCCTGACTCCAGGTCTGGTGTTCTATTCACTACACCACCTAGCCTCCCCTCAAAACAAATTTTAAAGTGGAAGTGCCAACAACAGATCAGGGGGAGACCTTTTTCCAGCCAATGACAATTTAGGACATTGACAGTGGAGGTTTCTGTCATGGGGGTGGGGGCCAGGTTATAGCACAGGTAGCAGCATCATCAGTGATAGGCCTTGGAAATGGCTGTGATAGAAGCAGCAGCAGTAGCAGCTTCTGGACCTCTCAGTTCAGAAATTATAAGGAGGTTGGAAAACTGGTCAGAAAGCAGTTATAGGAAACCCTTTGCTGGCACTGGGTGCAGCTTGTGCTGATTGATAACTCTATTCTGGGCCATAGTTCCAGGGTGGAGAGGAGCACCTGAAGTTCATCCCAAGGGAACAGAGGCCCTAGTCACAGTTCCGAGGCAGAAAGAATCACTAGCACTTGTGGGTGAGAGGGAGTAGGGGACCTGGTAACAGTACCAGAGCCAAGAGAAGCACTAGTGTTTGCAGCTGCAGGGAAACAGAGGCCCTTGTTGGTTAAGAGCACAGACTAGGAGAGCATGACCAAACCTCTAACAGGATCACACCACCGTGGAAGCACAGATTACTTGCAGACCCCCAGAACTTGCTCTGAAAGCAGCAGTATGAAAAAGTCTGAAGAATGGAAAAGTGTATCCCAAACCCTGCTGAGCAGAGCTCAATTTTAACATAAAGTACAAAGTCAAGAAATAGGCTGGAAAAAGGAAGAAACAACAACAACAACAAAACAACTCGATCATAATAATCTACTTTTGTGTCACGGAAGAGAAAGGCACAAACTTGGAGGAAGACAAGAGGAAAAATAGTCACTACCAAACCCTCAAAGGAAAATGCTAATTGGACATAAGTCCAACAAGAATTCCTGAAAGAGTTAAAGAAAGATAAGAATGGTAATGGAAAAACTGAGAAGAAATAAGCATGATGCAAGAACATTATCAAAAGAGAATTACAAAACTGGTAAAAGAAGTAATAATTATATTGAAAAAAATAACTTAAAAAATAGAATTGACTTAATGGTAAAAAAAAAAAGGGGGGGGGCACAAAAATTCACCAAAGAAAAGAAATCCTGAAGAATCAGAATTGGACAAAGAAAAACAGAAGTACAAAAGCTCAGTAAAGAAAATAAATAATTTCTTAAAACTTAGAACTGGGCAAGGAAAACAACTCTATGAAGCACCAAGAAATAATAAATAAGAAAGAAAAAAATAGAGAAAAATATGAAATATCTCATTAGAAAACAAAAGACATGGAAAATGGATTTAGGAGAGATTATTTAAGAATTATTGGGCTATCTGAAAGTCATGATCAAAAAAGAGCATAGACATCATATTTTTAAAAATTATCAAAAAAACCTGATCTGATATCTTAGAACCAGGGGGTAAAATTGACATTGAAAGACTCCACTAATATCAGCTCCTGAAAGAGATCTCAAAATGACAGCTCTGAGGAAAATTATAGCCAATTCCAGATCTCCCAGGCTAAGGGGGAAATACTTCAAGTAACCAGAAAGAAATAATTTTTGAGTATTATAGCACCATAGGATCACACAAGATTTAGTAGCTTTTACTTAAGCGGAGGGCTTAGAATATGATATTTTGGAAGGCAAAGGAGATAGGATTACATTCAATAATAATCTACCCAGGGTGGAGTCAAGATGGCAGAGCGGAAGCTGGAGAACTCCTTGAGCTTCCCCCATAACCACTTCAAATACCTGTAAATATGACTAAAAAATGAAGGGATGTGAAAGAAAAATGCATTGGGAGAAGGGAGAAGGGAGAAGGAAGAAAGGAGAAGGGACTGTAGAATGGGGAAAATTATCCCACATAAGGGAGACACAAAAGGAAGAACTTTTATGGCGGAGGAGAAAATTGGGGGCCGGAGGTGGCAGGCAATGCTTGAGCTCTCTCATTGGAATTGGTTGAAAGAAGAATGTTCAGTTGGGTAAAGAAATCTATCTTACCCAATAGGGAAATAGGAAAGGAAAGGAAAGAAATAAGAAAAAGGGGAGGAGAAATGATAAATGGGAGAGTAGATTAAGGAAAGCAATGGTCAGAAGCAAACTAGACTTTTGAGGATGAACAAGATAGGGAGAGAGAAAAATAAAAAAGAAGAAAATAGGATGGAAGGAAAAACACAATTCATAAACATAACTGCATGAATGAGATGAGCCACCCCATAAAACAGAAGTAGATAGCAGGATGGATTAGAAACTAGAAGGTAAACAATATGCTGCTCACAAGGGCACACTTAAAACAGAAAGACACGCAGAGTTAAAATAAGAGGTTGGAGCAGAATATATTATGCTTCAGGAGAAGCAATAAAAGCAGGAGTAGCAATCATGATCTTGGATAAAGCAAAAGCAAAAATATACCTAATAAAATGATAATCAAGGAAACTAGTTGTTCAAAAAAATTTTTATCTTAAACTCAAATGTCAGAACACAAATATGGAATAGAGAAAAGAAACAAATATATATCATAAACTTAAATATTGGAACTTAAACACAAAGTTAGAAAGAAAAGAAAAGTGTGCATAGCAGAACATAAGAGAAGATTCAAAATATGCAACAACAAATTTCCATTTCAAGAAAGCCTGTATGATAACTAATACTCATTGTGTTGAGAACTGTCCATTTTTCTTTGCTTCCTTGTTTTCTTTTGTTCTCTGCTGTAGACTTTTTAAACACTTTTTTCCTTTCCCCCTATCTCCCCCAGAAGGGTCCAATAAAGTTTAGATATGTTTCTCTATAGCTATTGATACACACACACACACACACACACACACACACGTATATAGACATATACTTTCTCAAACATATTCTACTCTTCTGTTTTTATGTTTGTGCATCTCATGTTTCCTATCCCTCCTGCCTTACTTCTTTCCACTGCCTTGCCCTCCTATTGCTTGCCTATCCCCCTCCAAGGATCTCTCCCCTATCCTCCCATTCCCATAAATTTAAACACCCTTCTATATCCCTCCTTTCACCTCTTCCCTTTCCCTCCCCTCTAAAGATTCCTCCTTTGTCCTCTCCCCCTCCCTATTCACCTACTGTTTAATTTCTTCTTAATTTAGAAGACTTTTATACTCTTATGTACTCATATATATGTACAAATATATGTATTGGATGAACAAGATAGAGAGAGAGAAAAATATCTTCTACTCCCCCCCTTCCCGCCTTCCTCTTGTTCTAATGCTCCAGGACAATTTTCTTTATTTCTTGTATTATTGTATCAAGATTCTTTTTTTGATCATAACTCTCAGTTGGTCCAATTATTTTTATATTTCCTCTTCTCAATCTATTCTCCAAATCTGTTGCTTTTCTTATAAGATGTTTCACTTTCTCTTTATTTTTTTTCATTATTAATATTTTGGTTAATTATTTCTTTATCTCTTCTAAATTTCACTGGTTTCACTTTGCCAAATTCTAATTTTCAGGGTGTCATTCATTTTCTTCCTTAAGATTCTAGACTTCCTTTTCTAATTGATTGACTTTTTTTATAACCTTCTTGTTTTCCTTGAATTATTCTTATTCATTAATTTATTTTAGTTTTTCCTCCATCTGTCATTTGATTTTAAAAATCTTTTTTAAAATCTTCTATGAATTCTTTTTGGGCAAGTGACCATTTGATATTTCTCTTTGGGGGTTTCTTTATTTCAATATCCTCCTCTGAAGATGAACCCTGCACATCTCTATTCCCATAATAGCTTTCTATGGTTGGATTCTTTCTTCTTTGCCTGTGCATTTTTTTGTGGTTATAGCTTAATTTTTGTAATCACTTCTAGCCCTGGGGTATGGGAATGTAACGGTAATTAATTTAAATTTGAAGACCCCTTTTTGTTGTGTCAAGTAAGCAGACACTTAGCCCTTTGTAACTGAGGGCTAAGTACCTCTTTGAAAGAAACAGAAGGTGTGAACTCTGTCTCCTGTTGCTGACATAACAGGAAGGGGTTGGCTGAGACAGGAAGCCAATGTGTGTGCCTGTGTATATAAGAAGAGGTCCAGAGAGACACAATCAGAATCAAGAATTTTTACTCATGGTGGAGGAAGTAGAATTGTCCCAGCATCTGGGAGCTGGGCTGCTACTGGACTGAGAACTGAGTTGGAGTTTTCTATGAGACCAGGATGTGGTGAAGGGTGAGGTTTCTTGCCAAGAAGACCACCTGGAAGGCTGAGGTTTCTTCTGGGTCCAAAGGCCAGCCAAACTGCTGGAGGACTGAAGAAGCATGACTGGGATAAGACTTTGTTTGTTTGTGGCTTGGTTGATCCTTGAGTTCCTGGCAACAGAAGTTGTAAAGGTTTTGAGATGTGCTGGATCTTGTGAACTTCCATGCATACCAGAAACTGTCTGGAAGACTGGACGAGGACCTGGGAGCTGTCTGCCACTGAATCCAGGTGACTGTTTGATGGATTCAGGTAGGAGCTGGGACCATGGAAGGAGATCCAGGGAATCTGAGAGACCACCTTGAGTCAAGATGAAGAAAAGGCCTCCCCTTGGATATTGAATGTGTGATGAAATTGAAGTTTACTAAACACAGAGGGGTGGAGGGTTTAATTTTCTAATGATTGTATTTAGTGATTAATGATACTTAGTAATTGTGAATCTGGATAAGTGACTGATTAAGTTAACCTGTGATTACCCCATGAGTGGAAGACTGGCTTGTACTGTGAAATGATTGAATGATTAAGTAAGGAGGGTTTCCCCCTTAGGGAAATCAGATCATTATTCTTTTGTTCTTTGTTCTAAATACTGTGACCACTTTGGTGAAAACTATGTGGCCATTCTAATGTTAAGCTGTTGTGAACACTATATTGTGATTTTCTGTGATAAGATGTAATGTTGTGAATATTATACTGTACCTTGATTTTCTGAGAAAGTTTGCCTTGATTTGTTACGGAATAAATGGAGTGTTCACTATACTGTGTAATCAGAACCTTAAAAGCTGTTCACAGTACCATTCTTTTGGGAAGCTGCTTATGCATGGCATTACAGGGAAATGCTGCCTTTTGCCCCAGACTTCAGTTTCTCCTCCCTAGCCCCCCTGCTGCCCCCAGCCTGGAAACAAAGTGAAACCTCCAACCTCCTGTAAGTGCCCGCATCCAAGGGCTTTCTACTCTACTGCTTCTGCATTCACAAAGGCATGTGCTAGTTCCTTCCCTGCTCTTCACAGCTGCAGCTGGGTCTAGTATTCTTTATCAGCAGAGGTTCCTGAGATATTCCCAGGCTCAAACACCCAATGCTCCTTACTATTGAAGGGATAAAAGTTCCTGTGGCTGGGGCAGAGGCAGCCTCTCAAACCAAATAACCCCAGGGATTGTTGTTGAGATGGAACCTAGCCTGGAGATGTTACTCTTCATGGGAACAAATCTTGTCCTGGGATTTTTCTTCTGATCTTCTTAAATTTCCCAGGAAGATCCTTGTTGTATCCTTATTCTTATTTATCTCCACTCACACTTTGTTCACCCTAAGGTGCTATTTTAACTCTTTTATGGAAGAAAACTTTGGAAGAGCTTGGAATTTTCTGACCTACTCTGCCAATCTTCCCAGAATCCTCCCCCAGGGAAACTAGATTTTGCTGAAGGTACCATAAACAATGAATAAATATAAAAAATTTTACAGCATGTTTCTCTGATAAATGCCTCATTTCTCAATATATAGAGAACTGAGTAAAATGTGTAAAAATAAGAGCCATTAACTAATTGATACTGTTGTGCAGAGAATAAGAGTGAGCCAAGACCTGGGTTCCAGGTAAATTGAGATGTGGATTTATTGATTAAGTGCGCGACTACCTGAGCGTTCAGCACTCAAATGGGCAGTAATCCCTTGGGGGTACAGACTTGATTACAAAGGCTAAAACCACAAAAACCACTATCAGGGAGGGGAGCTAGCAGAAGCCATGACATACAGAAGAACAGCCATTGGTTAGATCTATAGCTCAGGGCTAATTTGGGAATATGGCACAAGGGTACAAGGGTTCAACCTTCATGTGACATGGGGGTCCCTCCTAGAACAGGGTGGAGGGCAGAGGGTAGAGGGCTGTAGTCAGCTTTCCAGAGCAGGGTGGAGGATCATGGGGTAAAGGGGATTTGAATTTCCCAGAACAGGCTAGGGTCATGTTCTGGGTAAAGAGGGTAGGGGCCCTGCTTGGTCAGAGGGACAGGACAGGTGGTCCCTAGATAAGATCCTTGCACCATAATGAACCTTATGTACTATAATGATTCAAGGAGAATATATAAAATGCTGATTAAGGAAGGAGGGGTCAGGGAACTACACCTTGGGCAATATACCCCGACATGTCTTAAGCAGTTTCAAGCTATGACAAAAAGGGGCTTAATGGTGGACTACAAATCAGGTCTGTAGTGACCTGAGATTTAGGTTTGGGTACAACAATACATGGTCAAAGGATATGAACAGGCAGTTTTCAAAGTAAAGCTATCTAAAGTCATATGAAAAAAATGTTCTAAATCACTTTTGATTAGAGAAATGAAAATCAAAACAACTGTGAGGTACCACTCCCTACCTATCAGAAATGACAAATGATGGAGAGGATATGGAAAAATAGGTACAGCAATGCACTACTGATTGAGTTGTGAACTGGTTGAACCATTCTGGAGAATAACGTGGGACTACACTCAAAGGACTAAAAAACCGTACAAACCCTTTGACACAGAAATACCACTACTAGGTCTATATCCAAAAAAAAGATCAAAGAAAGGGGGAAAGGACTTAAAATAAAGAAAAATTTTCATGGAAGTTCTTTTGGTGGTGGCAAAGAATTGGAAATTGAGGGGAAACTCCAAAATTGGGGAATGGCTGAACAAGTTGTGGCATACGATTGTGACAAAATATTGTTTTTCTATAAGAAGTGATGAAGAAGATGGTTTCAGGAAAACTTGGAAAGACTTATATGGACTGATGCAAAATGAAGTGAACAGAACTTGAACATTATACACAGTAATAGCAATATTGTATTATGATCAACTTTAAAATTGTATTATATTCAATACAATGATCTAAGACAATTCCAAAGGATTGTAAAGCCAAGCACAAGCAGTTCTCCAGAGGACTGCTGCTGTGGACAGCTTCAAGGTTCTGATTACATAGAATAGTGAACTCTCTATTTATTTAGCAGTAAATTAAAGCAAAACCTTCACAGAAATCAAAGTACAGTATTCACAATGTTATAGCATAACAAGTTATCACTAAAGTGGCCACATAGTTTTCACCAAAGTGGTCACATAGTTTTAAACAAAAGATATCATTCAGTAAGTCTTTAACTCAATCATCCTTAAGGAGCAGGCCTCCTTAAGGGACACAAAGTACAAAAGTCAAAGTTCTCATCCCTAAGTCACAGTAAATTATGATCTTCTCAATCAATATACAGTATCCAAGTAAAGTCTTTTTTCATCTTGACTCGAGCTTCCATGGTTCCTCTTCCATGGTCCCAGCACCTCCCTATATCTATCTAATTGTCACCTGGGTTCAAAAGCAGGCAATTCTCAGCTCCTTTTCCAGTTCCCATTCCACACTGAAGCTCACAGTGCCCAATCCACTTCAAGTCCTTCACAGTTCCTGTTCCTAGGAAGACAAAGCTTAATAAAGCCACAATAACACTCATCCACATTGCCGGCACCATCATCAATTCACTATCTGCCTGTGAAATCAACACAGACCCACAAACAAGGTCTGAGAACTCAACACAAATCATCAGTACAGTCCCAGGACCTCCAAATCCCTCCTCCAGGACTTCTGTAAACAGACAACCAGAAAATCCTCTTTTAGGGTTTCCAGTTAGGTCCCAGGGCTTCTGTACAAAGTATCACAAACAAACATCAGCACAGACAGAACAGACAAACATAGAGTTCCAGGATACCACCAGTTTTCTCCTTCTCAACTCTGTCACCACAAGAGTTCTTTTCTTAGTTCTGCTCTCTTCTCAGTTCCATTCAGTTCTTAGTTCTGCCACCACAAGTTCTGTTCTCAATTCTGCTCTCTCCAGGCTGGGCCCCTTCTTATATATGGTCATTAGCTCATCCCCTTCCTGTCGCATCAGCAATAGGAATTCCTAAGTTCTAGGATTCACAAGTTGTGGAGTTCACAAGTTCTGCTTGTCAACAGAGACTTGTTACAATCATGGGCAAGAACTGAAACAAGGTGTTAATTAACTAGCTGAAACAAGGTGTTAACTACTTCTTTGCTTGCCATTACAAGGATTCAAGATGGAAAATGCTATAATTCCCCAGAGAGAACTGATTAACTATGAGTGAAAAGTCAATTATAATTTTCTCACTTTCTTTATTTTTCATAATATGGCTAATATGAAAATATATTTTACATTATTTCACATGTATAACTGATATACTATTGCTTGCCTTTTTAGTGAATATAAGTGTGGGAAGGAGGGAGAGAATCTGGAACTTGAAATTTAAAAAAAATGTTAAAATAATTAATTAAATAAAAAGAAAACTACTTTGTCTTTCCCATTGTTTCCACATCTTTTATAACACTGTTACTATGAAAGATAGCTGGAATTAACTCTAAGAAGAATATCTTAATTAGCAGGAAAAATTGTCAGCCAATACTTCTTCCTGAAATTGCTTTTAATATAAAAAAAAAGTGGCCCTGCCATGCATATCCCAATTGATAAAAGGGCAAAGGATATGAACTGGTAGTCTTTAGAGGAAGAAATCCCAGTTAACAATAGTTATATGAAAAATGTTCTAAGTCAATTATAATGAGAGATATGTTCATTAAAATAACTCTGAGGTTCTACCTTACACCTATTAGATTGGGAAAGTTGCCAAAAGGAAAGTGATAGATGCTGGAGGGACTGCGGGAAAACAGGTATGTTAATGCCTTGCTGCTAGAGTTAAAAACTAGTCCAGGCTTTCTGGAAAGTATTGGGTACTATGCCCCCAAAACTTCTAAACTGCGTATGTCCTTTGACCTATCTGTATCTGTATCTAGGTTTGTATCACTCAAAGAAATCAAGGAAAGAGGAAAATGATCCATTTGTATAAAAATATTTGTACAAACTTTGAAGCGGCAAAGAATTGGAAATTGAGGTGCCTCCTAAATGGGAAATGGCTAAATAAGTGCATATATATATTGATCCAGTCCATAAACGGAAGGAATGTGGTTCAGGATTTCTCCCAAGCCAGCTCCCCATCAAGGCTATATTATGTCTTAAGATTGGCTCACCATCTCTTTCTGACTTGCAGGAGTTTAGGACGTGATAACTGAGCAGTGACCCAGACACAGACGCATGCAAAGGAACAAGGATATTAAAACATATGAATTTACGTAAGTGAACAAGGACATTAAAATGTACAGGTGTAAATAAATGAACAAGGACATTAAACATTTTCTCATGGGAACCTAAGAGATAATTGCTTTACACTCATTATATACACCCTGCTCTCTGATCAGTGAATGGGAACTGCTATGACAGATCCTGTCTGGCTCATGTACAATTGTTCCACACTCTTACATTCGGCCTGTGCCCATTCTGATGCAGGCATTATATATATATATATATATATATATATATATATATATATATATATATATATATATACACACACACATATATATATATGAATATGATCAAGTTGTACAAAAAATGAGAGATGATTTCAAAGAAACCTGGTAAGACATGTATGAACTGCTGTGGAGTCACATAAGCAGAACCATGGAAACAATTTATGCAATAACAATATTGTCAAGGCCGTTTTGAAATACTTAGAAATGCTAATCAATACAGCGACCAATCATAATTCCAATATTCTATGGAATGCTGTTTATATTCTACAATGAAATATGCTACCTACCTCCTGATGAACTCAAGATGCAGAATGAGATACATTTTCAGATGAGGCCAATGAGGAAAATTGTTTTCCTTCACTATGCATATTACTACAGGGTTTCTTTTCTTTCTTTTTAGTTGAGATGAAGGAGGTAAAAGGGAGCAAAAATTAATGCTTGTTATTTGAAAACAAAGTAAAATAAAAGCTACATTTCAAAAGATCGAAAGGTTGGAAGTGATTCCATTTTCAAGAACAGTCTAAAGAAGGAGTTCTTAACCCTTTAGAATAATGAAACATTGTTTACATTAATAATTAGAAGAAATGCTAAATTTCAGCTAGAGCTTAGTGAAAAATAAAGATGTATTTCTTCCCCATTCCAGTTCAAAGTCCACCTGAACTCTGTCTATGGCCTGCTTCAGGGTTTGTGGATCTTAGGTTAAGAACCCCTGGTTAAAGTTAGAACCCATGACTAAACCAATTTGGAGAAGGGAATCCTGCCATTCAAATATATACCTATAAGTACACTAATCCTGCTTCTAGTTCAGTCCATCATCTGGGGAGGGAACTCCTATGGAGAAGGGACTAGCAATCTCCACTAATTGCCAACCAAATGTCATGCACAGGACAGGCAAGCCAGCTGAGCCAATGAAACAAGGCATTCTAAGACAGAGATATGAGGCAGCACATATCAGTCAAGTCAAACCACTATCACCACCTTTACTACCATTTCCCCTCAGACCCTGATGGAAGACATCCAGCACTCTGAGCCCTAGAGCCTTGGAAATAGCAATGCTTCCAGCACAATGCCTACAACAATCATCCTGAGAAGCAACCCTTATGAAGAGGGAAAGGTGCTATAGCAACTGCTATAGAAGTCCCAGAAAAGAAAGTTTTTGCTGCCAAACTCTTTGGCAATGCTGAATGCTTCCATAGTGGCTAAGTCCAGTAGTAGTCTGCTGAAACTCTAAATGGGACCATGTACTCCAAATGGGACTCCAAAAGTCCAGGACCTGTTTGTCAGATCCAAGCTCAAGTCAAAAGCCCCAAACTTGAAGAATTTTTTTCTTAGTATTTGGAGGGGTAAAAGCAGGGCAATTGAGGTTAAATGACTGCCCAAGGTCACACGGCTAGTAAGTGTTAAGTGTCTGAGACTGGACTTGAACTCAGGTCCTCCTGACTCCAGGGCTGGTGCTCTATTCACTGTGCCACCTAGCTGCCCAACCAAAGAGTTTGGACTAGGGGGAAAGAAATCAGACTTTGCCCTGAATCAAACCATTTTGCAAGCAATAAAAGCTTGCAGTTCCCCAACCTGAGCTATCCATGAGATCCTGGTATAATACAACACTGAAAACACTTAAGAAAGTAGCAGCAGGATCTACCCATACATTCATACCAGAAGTGCACAGAGCCTGGTCCTAACATAAAGACTTAAGTCAGGAAATAGGTTAGAAGGACGAGCAAACAAAAAAACAAGTATCACCACTGAGAAGCTATTCTTGTGACAGGGACACTCAAGACCCAAATTCAGATGAAGAGAATGATTGAGCCAAGATGGTGGGGCAGCAAGAAGTTTAGTAGGTTTTGCTCTCTTTCTCTTCCCCTCCCCTCAAAGTCATCTTACTAGATCTAGAAAATACACCAGACAGAATTCTGAGAAATCCAAGAAAAAAAATCACAGTGAGTCACTATTCCATCCTAGGTCAATATAGGGAGACAGAGAGATCTGTAGAGATTGGGGAGGGATCTGGTGAAGATCGTGCTACAGAGAGGATTCTAGTCCAAGGGGAGGTTATAAGCCAGAGCAAGAAGAGGTCTCCAAACACAGCAAAGAGGGTACTAAATTTGTACACAGTGCTAAAACAGGTGACAATTTTCAGCTATGATGCACATTACCCTGTTCTCAGTCATAGGTACACGGTGGACTAAGGGAGAGACCAATTCTTAGAAGTGGTCATAAGCCCTAGGTAAGGTCTTGGTTCCAGGTTCTAAGCACAGTCTGAAGTCTGTAGAGGAATAACTAGAGCAGGAATCTCAGATCAAAGGGAACTCTTACGTTTCATTCTGAAACAGTTAAGTTTCCACATGGCTAATAGTGGTTGAATCTTGTAGCAGTCTCTTGAAGCCCCAAACAAAGAAGCACATATCAGATCCAAAACCAGGTCAAGAACGTGCAGATTTCAGGGAAGAGGAGCAGGAATCAGACTTTTTTTTTTTTTTGCTTTTTGGAGGAGGGAAGGCAGGGCAAATGGGGTTAAGTGACTTGCCCAAGGTCACATGGCTAGTAAGTGTTAAGTGTCTGAGGCCAGATTTGAACTCAAGTCCTCCTGATTCCAGGGCCATGTAACAGCAATCAGTTTGGCAGACACAGTTTGGCATTACAGGCCAGTGCTATATTCACTGTGCCACCTAGCCACCCCTAGGAGTCAGACTTTGTCTAGGATCAGATCACTTTGGTAAAACTAAAAGCTTGTAGGTCTCCAGTATGTTTCTGAGATCCTGGAGTCACACAACACTCCATACCCCAATAAAACAGCAATGGGACCAGCCTCGACCTTTCTTCTAGAAGTATGGCAGAAGCCAGTTCTAACATCAAATCCAAAGTCAGAAATCAGGCTAGAAGAATGAGCAAACAAAAAAACCAATCATACCATAAAAAAATTAGTATGCTGGCAGGGAAACTCAAGAACAAACCCAGAAGGAGAAAAATCAATATAAACTATCTACAAACAAAGCCTCAGAGAAAAAGACAGTTTGGGCAAAGATTCAACAAGACTTCTTGGAACAGATGGAGTAAGAGTTTTAAAAAGAGCTTAAAATATTTCATAAATCAAATGAAAGTGCAAAAAGAAGTGGAAAAGAAACAAGAACTATGGAAGAAAGAATTGGAAAGGAACAAGAGGATCAAAACCTTGCCAAAGTAACAACTTCTTTAAAAATGAGAATGGAGCAAATAAGCTAATGACTGACTCCTTGAGATTACAAGAAATAATAAAAACAAAGTAAAAAAATTAAAAAATAAATTGAGCTATTTCATAGAAAAAAATAACTGAATTGGAAAACAGATCAAGGAGAAGTAATTTAATTTGCACTTCTTGAAAACCATGACCAAAATGAAAAAAAGAGCACAGATTTCATATTTTGAGAAATTATAAGAGAAAACTGCTGAGCTTTCTTGGAATCAATGTACAGAGTAAAATTAAGAAGAATCCATTAATTTCTGAAAGAAATTCCAAAATGAAAACTCCCAGAATCACTATAGCAAAAATCCAGAATTTCCAAGTCAAAGAAAAAAAATGTTACAAGCAATCAGAAAGAAAGAATGTATGTTCTGGAATATACTTCTTAGGCTCACACATAATTTAGCAGCCACAGGTATAAAAGGAGCTGAGAGATTTTAACATAACATTCCAGAAGGCAAAAGATTACAACCAAGCTTAGAAAAGCTTACAATAAAAAATAATTGACTTAGCAAAACTGGATATAATCCTACAAGAAAAAAATGGAAACTCAATGAAATAAAAGACTTGTAGAACTCCTGGAGAAAAGGCCAGAGTTCCACCGAAACTGTGAACTGCAAAAACAGGAAGCGAGAGAAGCACAAAAAGGCAAATACAAATGGATGACTGTAAGGGGCTAAACACGAACACGCTGCTCACACTGTGCTATGAGAACGTGATACACGTGCGCCATCCGAACTCTACCCCTACCAGCAGTGTCTAAACAGGTTTGAGGGTGGTTCTGCTATATCTTTATCATCTCAAGGAAAGGGAAAAGAAGAGGAAGAGGAATGCACAGTGGGGGTGGTGGGAAGAGAGAGAAAGGCTAGGGGAAACTATTTCACATAAGCTAGGTGTTCAAGTATAAGTCTATAAATTGGCAAGAAGGTGGGAAGGGAGCTGCTGACATACGAACCTCACTCTCATCTGAACTGATCAAAGGAGGAAAGAATATATTCATGCATAGTTGGGTACAGAAATGCATTTCATTCAATAGGAAAATAAGGGAAAGGAGAAAAGGAAAAATGAGAAATAAAAGGGAAGGTAGAGTAAGAGAGGGATTAGTCTTAAATAAAACAAATTCTAAGAAGAATATATATACATAACATATATTCTTAGTTGGAATTCATATATATATGTATATATATTTATATAAACACAAACACATATTTAAAGTTTTTGTTTTAGTTAAGAACTGGAAAAGTGAGGAGGTACCCATCCACTAGGGAGTGGATGAAAAGATTATGGTAAGTGAATGCAATGGAATACTATTGTGCTATAAGAGAAGTCAAAGGGGATAGTTTCAGAGAAACAGAAGACTTGCACGAGCAGACGCAGAGTGAAGTGAGAATTAGGAGAAGGACAGTATTAAAATAACATTGAATAAAAGCAACAACTTAGTAATGCTGATTGGCACATAACCAATCACAATCCCAAAAGACTCATGATGAAACATACTTCCCATCTCGTCATGGAAAGGTGAAGGACTCAAGAGTGCAGAATGATACATTTTAGGGCACAGGGGAGCATAGCCAATGCACACTTGCCTTGCTTAACTATACAGGTCTATAAAATATGTTTTTTCTTTCAATTAGGAGAAGAAAAGATGTATTTTTGCTCAATGAAAAAATAAAATTTAATTTTAAAAAGGATTGGAAAAGTATCTTTTTGTTTTTGTGAAGTGTTTTATAATAATAGAATTAAAATGCTATTTCAATATTTAATATAATACACTCAAAAATCTGGTACAGGATATTTCTTTGGCTGTTCATTTATGTCTTGATTTATGCCAATTGCTCAGGTTGCTATTTACATAAGTTATATTTATTTTATTAATATGGGTAGTTATATATTTTGTAAGTATTCTTAATTTTTAATTTTGTTAGCATATAATTGGGCAACAGTTTCTGATGATTTCTTTTATTTCCTTTTCAATCGCTGCATTTTTCTCATTAAAAAAATTTTTTTAATTGATTGGTTTATTTACTTTTAGTTTACAGGATTCAGTTCCACAATCCCTTGAGTTTCAAATTTTCTCCTCTTCCTTTTCCCCCCTTCTTACCCCCCCACTCCCCAATGGCAGCATGGAATCAAATATAGGATCTGCAAATACTTTCATATTGGACATTAGTTTGGTTGTACAGAAGGGTTGTAACCAATGGAGTGATCAATGGGAAAAAAGAAAGAGAACCAAACATGAAAAAGAACGATAGCATGTAGATTGCTTCAGTCTCCATTTAAACTCTGTTCTTTCTAGATCTTTTTCTGAATGTGGATATGTCCTTCCATCCTGAGACTTGTAGAGTTGTCTCATAACTGTGCGTTGCTGAGAGGAGTCAAGTTTATCAAAGTTGGTCATCACACATACGATGTGATTGTGTACAAATTTTTCCTGGTTCTGCTCTTCTCACTTAGCATCAGCTTGTATAAGCCTCTCTAGGTGAATATGAAGACTGTATCCTCCCCATTTCTTATAGCACAACAGTATT
Organism: Pseudochirops cupreus; assembly: GCA_028627135.1. Taxonomy (NCBI): domain Eukaryota; kingdom Metazoa; phylum Chordata; class Mammalia; order Diprotodontia; family Pseudocheiridae; genus Pseudochirops; species Pseudochirops cupreus. The sequence continues at coordinate 334,161,267 of CM053580.1, forward strand.
CCATTACATTCATCTACCACAACTTGTTTAGCCATTCTCCAATTGATGGGCATCCCCTTAATTTCCAGTTTTTTGCCACCACAAAGAGAGCTGCAATAAATAATTTTGTACATATGGGTCTTCCTCCCACTTCTATGATTTCTATGGGATACAACCCCAGAAGTGGTATTACTGGGTCAAAGGGCATGCAATAATTTATAGCCCTTTGGGCATAGTACCAGATTGCTCTCCAGAATAGTTGTTTTAGTTCACAGCTCCACCAACAATGCATTAGTGGTTCAATATTTCCACATCCTCTCCAGCATTTGTAATTTTCCTGTTTTGTCATCTTAGCCAATCTGACTGGAGAGATGTGGTACCTCAAAGTTGTTTTGATTTGCATTTCTTGAATCAATAGTGATGTAGAGCATTTTTTCATATGCTTATAGATATCTTTAATTTCTATCTCTGAAAATTGCCTGTTCATATCCTTTGACCATTTATCAATTGGGGAATGACTTGTATTCTTATAGATTTTACTTAATTCCCTGTATATTTTAGAAATGAGGCCCATTTTTCTCATTTTTATATAAAAATTTGAAGTCTTTTCTTTTGATCAGATTAGCTGCTTATTTTTGATATCAATTTTATTAACCTCCTCTTTCATTTTTAGAATTTTTATACCTTGTTGTTTAGTTGGTAGCTTTAATTTTTCAGTACTCATTTTTGAAAAAAAGTTGCATGCCCAATTCCCTGATTTGTCCTTTATCTCTTTTGTTAATGAAATCACTTCTTCTATTTATTTTAGTTGCATCCCATAAGTTTTGGTATGTCGACTCACTACTGTAATTTTCTTTGATGAAATTTTCTATTCCTTCTAAAATTTGATTTTGAACAATTAGATCCTTAAAATAATTTTTTTTTCACCCTTCTCTAAGGGCCCCTTAGAGCTACCTAGATGTCTGACCTCGGTCAGTGTGCCCTTGCTGACAAGGAAAACCTGAGGTGGGTAAGAGGCATCCAGGTGTGTATTCTGCCTCAATGACTGCACGTCAAACACGGGGGCATTTAGTATGCACCATCAATGGAAAAGCACTCCCCGCCTGTCAGGACCCTGTTGCTAGGACACCTGACCAAAGGGCAGATGGAAAGGGAATAAAAGGGGCAGGTGAATAAGGCTGAGGGGGCAGCAGCAAGAGGAGATTTGTAAGACAATAAAGATGCTTGGCCATTCCACTGAGGTGTGTCAGACTATTCTGTCCATATCTGGAGTTCTAACTCTGAAGAGTCGTTGGGGTGACTGAGAGCACCTGCAGGTGCATCAGGGTGGCTGTGTGCAACTGCGGGGCTATGGTAGATACTTTGGGGCCTCTGGAATCCCCGAGTCTGGCTGGCCCGGACAGGTGGTGCCCGAACAGGGACTTGAGGACAGGTGGTGCTACATCCAGGGGCTTGAGTACTGAGGGACAGATAGCCGCTTAAAAAGCGGGGCGGGGTGGTTGAGGCCGGGAGAGTGTAGAGGCACTCGTGAGTGTAGAGGCACTCATGATGGGGAGTGAATTTAGCTTCCCCACTGTGACACCCTCTTCAGTGGAGGTGTATGGCAGACAAGTCTATAAACTAACAAAAAAAACAAGGAATGGAGGTCAGTAATCTTCTCGTGGTGTCCCCCTGGGTGCAATATGCAGGGCTCCACCCAGAAAAAATAGACATCATTGGTCATCAAATGACCTCATATGAGGAAACCTCCCCTGGGCTGCTGACGGACTTAGATTTCACTCTTTTTGGTACAGTGAAAGCAGCCCTGCGTGGAGTTCCTCGTTGCCCTCTGACTTGTCCTGCACAGGCTCAGACAGGGGACTCATTGGGGGAGGAGAGTGATGGGGGAAGCAGGCCAGAGAAGAAGGAGCCAAAAACTTTATATCCCACTCTCCTGCCTTATTCCTCCTCCTCTCCCACCACTCCATCTGCTCCTCTGGGATTTGTGTCTACGGAAGTAAAACTGGAGAGTTTGGAGCATTGTTTGTTACAGCTGTCCCAACAGATTCGTAACTTGAGGTTGAAAAATGCCCCACTACCTCCACCTAGCAGAGGGAAAGAAGAATTGACCTTACCAACACTTCTTTCCAAAGTACAGGCCAAGCCTGCACCACTTTAAGTCTCCTGTGCAGGCAGCTCTGCAAGCAGCTATAGAAGCTGGGGAGTGGGAAGGCGTGTCTGAGTGGAGCAAGGAAATAGAAGCCTGTCCGGTTGAAACAGATCCCTTGACTGGAACCCGGCAATATAATCCTATACCATTCACATTCCTGAAGGAGTTAAAATCCTCTTGTGCTACTTATATTCCTAATTCTCCTTTTGTGTTGCAAATGCTTAACCATGTTACTAGAGACACTGCTTTTATCCAGAATGATTGCTGCTCAGTAGCGAGTGCCTGTTTAACACCAGGACAAGCAGTAATGTGGGAAGCCTTATGGATTAAGGAGGTCACCAATTGGCTAAAGCATAATCCCCAGCAAGACAATACAGCAGCAAAAAACCTTCTGTTAGGGGTGGGTCCTTATGTGGCCACCAACACCCAAGCTCAATTAGACCCAGGTGTTTTAGTGGTCATAGCAGAATGC
>CM053580.1:334164366-334187664 GCA_028627135.1 Pseudochirops cupreus
ATTGGCTTTTTGGGCCTCTTTTGCCATCTGAGTTAATCTATTTTTTAAGGTGTTAATTTTGTCAGTCAGGTTGTTGACTCTCTTTTCATGATTTTCTTGCATCATTCTTATTTCTCTTCCCAATTTTTCCTCCACTTCTCTCATTTGGTTTTCAAAATCGTTCTTAAGCTGATCTCTAGCTTTTAGGAAGTCTTCATGTTTCTTGGAAGCTTTTGGTGTGGGAGTTCTGACTGTGTTGTCTTCCTCTCATTCCCTGCTTTGATCCTTCTTGTCCCCAAAGAAGGAATCTAGAGTTTGGTTGCTGTTCTTACTTTGCTTCCTTTGCCTGCTCATGATGGCCAGTCAATGATTTTTTAGCTCTATGGAACTCTGTTTCCAGAGGGGAAAGTTCTGTCTCAAATTGCTAGGGTTTTCTCAGCTGCTGGTGCTTTTAGGAGTCTGCTGCATCCCTCACCAGCTTTGGCTCACTGATAACGCACCCCAGGACCACCATCTAAGACCATGATCTGGATCCAGGCCACTCAATGCAAGACCAGTTGTCCTCTAAACGTTTGCTTGGCCCCCCTGCAGTCTGCAGGCTGGGAGCTCTTAAGCAGCAATGTGGAGGCAGCTGCAGGGCCTCCGTTTCTGTGGCTTCCTTGCCCTGGAGAAAGTTTGTCTGGACCTCCTTTTCTCCCCCAATTTTAGCCGAGTTCCACTGACCTTTCACTTAGTCCTTTTTCTTATGGCTTGATAATTCTGGAAACTGCCACAGCTGCCACAGATCCAGTCTCCTGAAGCTCCAGCTGCAGCTCAGCTTGTCTGGCTGCCCCTGGGGCCATGCCACAGTTTTGGGCTGGGCTGGTTTAGGCTCCCAGCACTGAGATGGTCCCTTCAAGCCGAGCTGCCGTCAGCGGGAGGTATATTTGTGTGAGTCTTAGAGTCCTAAAATTTGTTTAGAGTCATATTTTATGGGTATTTGATGTGGCTGTGTGCGAGCTGCTTTACCTTGCTGCTCCTACGCCACCATCCTGGCTGATGTGTGTATACACACACACACACACACACACACACACATATATATATATATATATATATATGTATGTATATATATGTTCCTTAAAATATTAGTAGACTAAGGGGATAGGAATGCGATCAATATGAATTCTGATCTTTCCCTAAATGGGGAAAGGAGGACCTTAAGGTTTGACTCCCTTCACACCAAATATCAGTTCTACAATGAACACCCAATGAATCGCAAAGAAACCCATTTATCCAAATCATAGCAAAACAGAAATTAGAAAAGTTATGCATAGGAGAATATGTACCAGACAACACAGAGTGAAGGAGCTTTCCTTTTGGGAGCAAGATAATTCAGTTTAACCAAAGTAAAGTCCTAGATTTCACCCAGGGAGAAACTTCCCGAAGTCTCTAGTGTCTTAAACTGGAGACAGGGACATGATGGAGACTACCAGCTTCTCTCATTAGTTACCAGAGTCTTTTCCTTCACTAATCTGAGCTGTATGTGGCCTCTTCCATCTTTCCACTTGAAGCTGGAAGCCAGAAGTGCCTGAAGCAACTCAATCCTTAAAAGAAGGTCTGAAGAATACTGAAGAGAGTGAAGGTCTTTCACTCTTGCCATCTCTGCCTTTTCCCTCATTTAGGGCAGAGCATTCATCTCCACTGATAAAGAGCCCTATGCCAATGGGCTTTGGGAACACAGTTACATGTAAAAACATCTTTTAACTCTTGCTTTATCTTTCCTAGGAATTATAGTTGAGTTTGTGTCCAAGTTGTGTTTTTGTCCCAGGCTTTGCTTGTAGATGTTCTGGAGTCATCATCTTTTCCATTTATGTCTTGAGAATTCCTGCTACGAGAATAGCTCATTATGATGGAATTTGTTGTTGTTGTTGTTGCCTGTTCTTCCAGCCTATTTCCTGACTTCAGACTTGATGTTAAGGTGGCACTTCTGAAGGAAGGGTATGGGCTAGTCTTGTTGCTGCTTTCCTGGTATATTTACTATTGTGTTATTCCAGGATTGCCTACACAATCTGGGGACCTATAAGCTTTGTACACTGCCAAAGTGATCTAGTCCAGAGCAAAGCCTGACTATAGCCCTGTGTCCCCTAGTCTGAGCTCTGAAAAGGCCTGTCCCTAGTTTGAGTCTAGGCAACAGTGGAATGCTGCTAGACTCTGCCCCTATAAGCCAACTGGAAATCTCTGTTGACTCAGAGTGGCAGAATTGTAGGTTCTTCTTTGGTGTGGGATTCTCACCTTGGTTTTTCTTTTGCAGGCTGGGGTAGATGCTAGAAGTGAAACTCTGCTTTGCACCTGAGGTCTAACTTAACTGCTGTTGCTGCTGGCATCAGATCTTGCTTGTTATTCCATGTACCACACAGAACTTCCCTCCCTGAGAACACTATTGTTGATGCATATGTTCTCTTCTCACTGTGCCTGGGATCTCTGTTCTATGACTGGGTAGTTGGTGACAAAGCTGTCAGTTGGCAGCTGTCCTCCTTACAATTCCCTCAACTAGATCCATGAGTGCCCAGGTATGGGTATGAGGTGGCCTCTTGCCCAAGTACATGGTTCTGATTGGGTGTTAGCAGCATGCTTCTGGCTTGACCCTTTCTCCAGTGTCCAAAGACCTCACTGGTTGATCTGGCATTCCCAGGCTTTGTCTAACTGAACTTTTTGTGACTAACTTGTGATTTTTTCTGAATTTCCGCATCAGGATTTAGTCTAGTGCAAGTTCTAGATTTTAGGAAGAGTTTGTAGATAAGAACTTATTGCATTACTTCCTATTACTCTGCCATCTTGAGCCTCCTGTCCCCAGTTAATATTTCCTATGTAAATTTAGCTGCTATACCATTTGGTACAGATATATTTAGTATTGATATTGATTCATTGTCCAAGTCCTTTAAGTCTAATATATTTTCAATCTTATGCTTGACATTTTGAGTTTTTATTTTTGCTTTGTCTGTTAGCACAATTGAAACTCCAGATTTTTTGATTCACATTAAGTACATTAAATTTTATTCTAGACTCCCATTTTTCATTCTGGATGTCCATTTTATTATTATATTTCTTTCATGAATTTTACTTTCTCACTATTCTTCCATTCTTTTTCATTTTTTAAAAGATTGCTTAACAAATTTTCAATTAAGGCTATTATTATTATTATGTTTATGTTTTCTTCTATTTATTTTTTAAAAATTTATTTTTATTAGCTATTTCTTTTAAATGGGTAGTTTGTTGTTTAGAGTAGGTTTGTTTTTGTTTGTTTGTTTTTCACACTGCTTCCACAGACTTTTCACCACGTTTCTATTAGCACTATTTCTATTTACCTGCCAGCTATCCCACTGTATGCCCCCTCCCCCAATCTGCTCTCTCCTATATCCTCCCCCATCACCCCTCTGACTTTCCTGGTAGGCAAGATGGATCTCCTTATCCCAGTGCCTGTATATCTTATTTCCCAGTTGCATGTAAATAAAAATAATTATAATTATACAAACACACACACAAACATATATAAAACATTTGATTTTAAAACTTTAAATTCTAGATTCTTTCTCTTCCTCCCTCATCACCCACCCCCACTGGAAAGACAAGCAATTCAATACAGGCCGTATGTGTGTAGTTACACAAAACATCTTCACAATGAACATATTGTGAAAAACTGACTATATTTCCCTCCATCCTATCCTGCTCCCCACTTGTTCTATTCTCTACTTTGTCCCTGTCCCTTTACAAAAGTGTGTGCTTCTAACAACCCTCCTCGCCAACCTCCTCTCCCCTCCATCATCTCCTCTCTCATACCCTTACCCGCTACTCTCCTTTCGGGCAAGATACCCAATTTGGAGTATATGTCATGCCCTCCCTAAGCCAAATTCAATGAGAGTAAGGTTGACCCATTCCCTTTTGCTTTCACATTATTTCCCTCCATTGTAACAGTTATCCCTTGCTTCTTCTATATGAGATGATTAACCCCATTCTGTCTCTTCTTGTCTCCTCTCATTCTATTTCTCTCCCACCTCTCAAATTCACCTTTTAAAATATCATCCCTTCCTATTCAATTGATCCTGTGCCCTCTGTCTATGTACACATATATACACACACTCACATATGTATTCATATGCATAAATGTACCCTCCTATATAGACATATGTGTATGTATACATATATATACATTTATACTCCCTTCACTTATCCTCATACTGAGAAAAGTTTCACAAGTAACAATTATCATTTTTCCATGTAGGCATGTAAATAGTTCAACTTTTATAAGTTCATTATGATTTCTTTTCCCTGTTTACCTTCTCTTGCTTCTTGTATTTGAATGTCAAATTTTCTACTCAGTTCTTGTTTTTTCCTCAAGAATGTTTGAAAGTCCTCCACCTCACTGAATGACCATATTTTCCACTGAAACATTATACTCAATTTTGCTGGGTAGGTGGTTCTTGGTTTTAATCTTAGCTCCCTTGATCTCTGGAATATCATATTCCAGGCCCTTTGATCCCCTAATGTAGAAGCTGCTAGATCCTGGATTACCCTGATTGTGTTTCCACAGTATTCAAATTCAAACAGGCAGAGTCAAGATGGATGCATAGAAGCTGGAGAACTCTGTAGCTCCCACCATAACCACCTCAAATACCTATAAAATATGACTCTAAACAAATTTTAGAGCTCCAGAACCCACAAAATTATAGAAAAACACATCTCTTGCTGGGAGCAGCCTGGCAGGTGGGTGGGAAAGTCTCATTGCAGAGTGCTGGGAACCAAGCCCAGCTTGGCCTGAAAATGAGGCTTAGCCCCAGGGTAATCAGGACAAGCCACAGCTGGAGCACTCTGAAGAGTGGATCACTGGCAGCTGTGGCAGTTTCCAGAATTATCAACTCATAAGAAATGAGAACAAAGTGAAAGGTCAGTGGAACTCAGCAAAATTTGGGGAAGAAAAGTGGGTCTAGCTGACTGCCCTCAGGGCAAGAAAGCAGCAGAAGTAGCGGCCCTGCAGCCACCTCCACATGGCTGCTTCAGAGCTTGCAGCCTGCAGATTGCAGTGGGGCTGCAGCTCTCCCCACTGAAAGCAGAGTTCTACTGTGGCTCAAAAATCAAATTAATTGACTGGCAACATGAGTAGGCAAAGGAAGCAAACCAACCTCAGCAATCCAACTTTAGATTCCTTTTTTAATGTTTCTATGTATTGACAGATCTTAACTCCTTTTTTTTTCCCTCTTGTGCCTCACACTTAGAAATATCAATTCATGAGGCAAGCATCATCACATGGAAACACTGCTGTTTGGTAGGAGTTACTCTGCAAGTTCCTCCTTTTACCTCCATTTACCACTTATATGACCAATGTATTTGATTTCTCGTTCTATGGTTCCTCTGCCACCCTGAATGCTAGGTATTGTAGAGGAGTATAATATTCCCTCTCCTGAGGTAGAATTTTATACTAGGAAGTAAAACCCTTGCCTAGAGAAGGTGGTCTCATTATGTGCAAAATCCCCCTAGAAGAAAGTCATTATAAGGCACTTGTTTCATAATACATACACCCTTTCCCCTCTTGAATTGTTTAGAGCTACCCTTAACTTTTCCCTTCTTGAATGAAACTATTCTGCTCTACCCTCCTAATTTCAGTTATTCCTATCCATTGCTTTTATTTTATTTGTGTGTGTGTATATATATATATATATATATATATATATATGTATATATATATGTATAGAGAGATATGTATATATCCTTATATACATGTATATTTATGTATTTTATATTTCCTATTCTTATTAAGAGATTAGAGAAACTACTGTCCTTTCTCTGTTTAGCTATGCTACAGGTGAATCTATAGCTCTTCTCAGGCCAATTCTTGTCTGTTGTTACTGTATTACTGCTCCCATAAAACATATTGGAAATGAGGGGATGGGTCAGGGACCATAGTGTTTAATTCAGGTTTTTGTCCTTCTCTTTCCCACATTCTTTAAATTCCCTCTAAATCTTTAGCCCTTAGCTCCTAGGATGGTACCTGATTCACAGGTAGTGCTGTTTTCAAGAACTGCTGAAGTTATTATGTTTGGTTATTTCTGGGTCTTGTTTACTTAATCTGTTCCATTGTCCAAATTTTCTGCTTTTTTAACTGGTATATTGCAGAAATTCCAGAGAGGCATATGAAATTACTCTTTCTTTGCCTTTTCCACAGGTATTTAAGCAAGGGTATACTACCAAAATGGCAGTAAAAAATATGACTCTGAACTTCTATGAGGGACAGATCACTGTCCTCTTAGGACATAATGGATCAGGGAAAACCACCACCCTGTCAGTGCTCACAGGTATGTTATCTGCTGAGAGATCAGGGATTTACTCTATATAGCTTTTGGTAGGACTGGGACCTGAGAAGCAGCACCTAATTATGGGGAATGGAATGTTCAAAGGTGTGGGAAAAGGAACTCTGAAGTCAGGTAGAATGAAAAACAATGAGTGGTTAAGTTTAACTGAAGCAGAAGAAAAAATTAGAGGCAATGTTTAAGTTTTGTATTTGAGATCAGTATTTTTGTAGAATACAACAAAAGCTGCTCCATATTTGCATACAGAACAAATTTCTCACCAACAACCAAAAACTAGTTTGACGAACAATGATAAAATATAACACTGAAATAACAAATCCAGTTACAAGAAGACAGATGAAAACTTGACAGTGCTAGTTAACATCATCTCTACTTCAGAAAACATACAAAGGAAATGTTGTCATATTATCCTGGGTGGTCAAACGGACTTGCTACATGGAAAGTGAATGATTTGTGTTAACCACTTCATTCTTAACATTCCAAGCTTTTCTAGCACTGGCTTTTTAACTGGACAGCAATACTTTTGTCTTCATAAACATACAACCCCATTCATTGGTTTCATTGTATTACTCTCGCTTATTCTCAGACTCACAACCCATGCATCAACAACTACCTTGTCCCAGCTTTGTCACCTTATTTTCTTGCTTCCTTCACCTTGTCTAGACTCCATGATAAAGGAACACAATAATTAAAACAATAACAGCAACAAGAATTTATATAGTACTTCCAAGTTTGCAAGGTACTGCATATATGTTATCTCAGTTGATCATCACAACAATTTCCAGAAGGCTTCTCATTCTGGAACATGCCTCCATCCCTGCAGCTTTTTCCTCTGATTGGTCTGTTCTTTTCAGAACCTTTATTTTAAAGAAGGCCAGCCACCTTCAGTCCTTCATTCCTCCAGACTCTATTCCTGATTCTTTGGATTTCTTTCTTTATCTCCCTTCACTTTTTAGTTTCCCCCGTTAGAATGCAAGTTCCCTGAGGACAAGTACTGTCTTTTTAAAAAAATTGTATTTGTATTCCTAGAGTTTAGCAAAGTTCTTGGCTAAGTTCAGTCTTGATATATCATTATAAAATGTCTGATGACTTGATGGAGTTATGAATTGGTCCAGCCATTCAGGAAGGAAGGAAAGAAGGAAGCAAATGCTTATTAAAGACCTATGATGTGCCTGTCACTGTGCTAAACACTTTACAAGTATTATCTCATTTGATCCTGATAATAGCCCTGAGAAGTGGATGCTATTGTTACCCTCATTTTGCAGTTGAGGAAACAGAAATAAACAGAGGTTCAATGATTGACCCAGGGTCAGAGATATGGTGAGTGTCTAAGGCAAGGTTTGAATTCAGATGTTCCTGATGCCAGGCTTAGCACTCTTTCCACTTTGCCACCTAGCTACCCCTAGACAAGGAAAGCTTCTTGACTCTTTGACTTGCAGATGCCATTGCTAATCAGAAACCCAAAGGAGTGAAAGATAGAAAGTTATCATATACACCAAAAGAGTCATAACAACACTTTTTGTGACAGCAAGGACAAGAAACAAGCCAGAAACCTATTTATTGGAGAATGGATAAATAAATTGTAGTACATGAATATAATGGAATATTACATGGCCATAAGAAATTAAACTTATAAAGAATACAGAGAAGTAAGGGAATATTTAATATGAACTTATGCAAAATGAAGTAAGCATTTCTAACACCATGCATGAGCAGCTTTCCAGAAGAATGCTACTGTGAACAGCTTTTAAGGTTCTGATTATACAGTATAGTGAACACTCTATTCCATAACAAATCAAAGCAAAACATTGACAGAAAATCAAGGTACAGCATTCACAATATTACAACTTATCACAGAAAATCACAATATAGTATTCACAACAGCTTATCATTAAAATGGCCACATAGTTTCCACCATAGTGGCCACAAAGTTTTGAACAAAGAACAATCATCTGGTATCCCTAAGGAGGTTTTCCTCCTTACTCAGTAATTCGGAGTCTTCCACTTGTGGGGCAACTAAAGTTAACTCAATCAGTCACTTATTCAGCAATCAATTACTAAGTATCATTAATCTCTAAGCACAATCATTAGAAAATACACAGACCCTCCACCCCTAGGTCACTAGTAAATTTACAATTCCTCAGTCAGTACACAGCATCCAAGTAAAGTCTTCTTTCAGCTTGACTCGAGGTGGTTTCTCAGATTCCCTGGATCCCCTTCCATGGTCCTAGATCCTACCTGGATTCACCAAACTGTCACCTGGGCTCAAAGGCAAACAGCTCCCAGGTCCTTGTCCAGCTCTCTGTATAGGTCCTGCTCCACACTGAAGTTTACAGGGTCTAGTCCATCTCAAATCCTTCACAATTTCTGTTCCTGAGAATTCAAGGCTCAAGCAAGCCATAAGCAGACAAAGTCTTAGCATCCCAGTCATGCTTCCTCAGTCTTCTGCAGCTTGTTAAAAAAATCAGAATCACCTTATCCAGTCAGGGAGGGGGAAGCTCCTGGGCTCCTGTGCTCCAGGGCTCCTGGCCTCCTGGCCTCCTGGTCTCCTGGTCTCTTCTTCAGCCTCCTCCCAGCAGCTGCTCCTGCCTCCAAGGTGCTCCAAGTAATTCTGACCATCCCTCTCTGGGGCTTTTCTTATATACACACAGCATTAGCTTCCTGTTTCAGCCAACCCCTACCTGTTATGTCAGTAACAGGAGACAAGAGTTAATTCCTTCTGTTTCCCCAACAGAAGCTTGCTCAATTACTAAATGCTAAGTATCTTCTGCTTTTGCTTAACTTGAAACAAGGTGCTAAGTACCTGCTTACTTGCCAATACAAAAAAGGGTCTTCAACTTCAAATTAATTACCATTACAGCATTAGCAGGAAAACAAAGTTGTCTACAACAATGGAATGATCAGAGCAAAAAAAAGAAAAGCTGAAATAGAAAGCTGTATAATTATAATCACTAAACTAGTTTTTAAGAGGGAATACAAGAATGTACTTCTTTCCCTTCTTTCCAGAGGTGGATGTAGAATATTGAATATATTGTTGGACTTGGTTGATGCTTTAGTTTTATTTACTTCTCTTTTTCTCTTTTTCATTCCTTTTTAAAGGGATCCTTGTCTAGATAGGGGAAAGGTATTGTTTTTCCTTACTTGTAACTCCAGCTCTTGGCATAGTGCCTCACATGTATTAGGTAGCTAATAAATATTTATTAACTATTTCAATGACCAAGCTTAAGCACCAAAGAAAAATAAAATATACCTTCCTCCTTTTTTCTGGAAAGATGGAACTCACTCTGGAAGATGCCTCCATCCCTGCAGCTTTTTCCTCTGATTGATTTGTTCTTCCCAGAAACTTTTTTCCATGTCCATACATGGAACTTTGAATATACTGGGAAGCTTAGTGGGTGTATTTGTCAGTTTTAAATGAATTCCCTTTTTTTGTCTCAAGATATATTTCTGTAGGTATAGGAGATGGATGGATTTATTTGGAAAGCAAAAAATATAGCAATCATTTTTAAGAAATTTATTTTCAAAGTCACTTCTTCCAAGGAAGATTTTTTTTTTGCTTTTTTTTTGGAAGGGCAATTGGGGTTAAGTGACTTGGCCAAAGTCACACAGCTAGTAAGTGTTAAGTGTCTGAGGCCAGATTTGAATTCAGGTCCTCGTGACTCCAGGGACGGTGCTCTATTCACTGTGCCACTTAGCTGCCCCCCAAGAAAGATTTCTTAATCAACCCTGCTTTACTTACTATTCTTGATTATACTATTTTTGTATTTTTTCATATATTTCTATGTCAAGGCTTTGAAATTATGTTTAAATTATGAAGTCAAGCAAATAAGAAAATAAAACATAAATAGTAAACTATGGCTTCCAATCTTTGTTAATATACATGCCTACATTTTGATATAATTCTAATTACAACCTGTGCTTTTTCCATTCAACATCATTTCATAAAAGTTCTCCTGTGCATCATGCATTCATCTTTATAGTCTTTAATATTTAGTATTTCATTGTCTTCATATATCATGTTTGCTTAGTTGTTCCCTTATAATAAAGAATTTGGCTTGTTTCTTTTTTCAGTATTTTACATTACACTGAAGTTAGCATCTTTCTTTTTCTTTGGGGTTATTTCCTTGCAGAAATACACAAATTTTGAATTGTTAAACCAAAGAGCATGAACAGGTTTATAGCACAATAGTTATTCCATTATAATCACATACCATGACTTGTTTAACCATTCCACAATTGATGAGCATCCCCTCTCAATTTCCATTTCTTTGCCATAAGAGAAAAGAACTGCCATAAGTATTTTTGTACCCATGAGTCTTTTTCTTTTTTTATTTATGTTCTCTTTTTGGGATATAGACCTAGTAGTGGTATTACTAGGTCAAAGGATGTTCATATTTTGGTTATTCTTTGGGCATAGTTCTAAATTGTTCTACATAATGGTTGAATCATTTCACAATTCCACCAACGGGCGTTAATGTCTCAGTTTTCCCACATCCCAGCTAACATTTGTCATTTTTGTTTTCTACCCTATTAGCTAATCTAAGAGGTATGAGAGAATATCTGAGAATTATTTTATTTTGCATTTCTTCATTCAATAGTTATTTAGAGCATTTCTTTCTTATCACTATAGATAGCTTTGATTACTTCATCTGAATACTAACTTCACATCTTTTGACCATTTATCAATTGAGGAATGATTCTTATTTTTATAGATTTGACACAGTTCTCTATATATTTCAGAGATGAGACCTTTATAAGATAAATTTACTTCAAAGGTTTTTTTGCAGTTATGATTGCTGTTTGTATTTCTGTCCATCCTATTTCCCCCTGTTTATTCTATTCTTTTTCTCTCCTTTCACCTTGTTCCTCCTCAAGTGTTTTGTTTCTGACTACTGCCTTCCCTCAGTTCATTCTCTATTCTATAAGCACCCTCATCCCCCTTCTCTCATCCCTTCCCCTCCTACTTTCCTGTAGGATAAGATAGATTTCTATACCCAACAGAGTATGTATGTTATTCCCTCTTTGAGTCAATTCTGATGAGAGTAATGTTGGAGTTCCCTACCTCCTCCTCCATCTTCCCCCTCCACTGTAAAAGCTCTCCATCTTCCCCCTCCATTGTAAAAGCTCTTTCATGGGCCTTTTATGTAAGATAAATTACCCCATTCTACCTCTCCCTTTCCCTTTCTCCTAGTACACTCTTTCTTACACCTTAATTTTATTTTTTTAGATATCAACCCATCATTATTCAACTCACACCTGTGCCCTCTGTCTAACTGCCCTAATAATGAGAATGTTGTTATGAGTTACAAATTTTATCTTCCCATGTAGGGATATAAATAGTTTGACCTTATTAAGTCCCTTATGATTTCCCTTTACTGCTTACTTTTTTATGCTTCTCTTGAGTCTTGTATTTGGAAGTCAGATTTTCTAGTCAGCTCTGGTCTTTTCATCAGGAATGCTTGAAATTCCTCTATTTCATTGAATATCCATTTTTCCCTGAAGGATCATACTCAGTTTTGCTGGAAAGTTGATTCTTGGTTGTAATCCTAGCTCCTTTACCCTTTGAAATATCATAGTTCCAGCTCTCTGATCCTTTAAGCTACTAAATCTTGTGTTATTCTGACTGTGGCTCCATGATACTTGAATTGTTTCTTTCTGCCTGTTTGAAATGTTTTCTCCTCGACCTGAGAGCTTTGGAATTTGACTATCATATTCCTGGGAGTTTTCATTTGGAGATTTCTTTCAATAGGTGAGCAGCGGATTTTTTCAATTTCTGTTTTACCCTCTGACTCTGTCTAGAATATCAGGACAATTTTCCTTGACAATTTCTTGAATGATGATGTGTAGGCTTTAAAAAAAATTATGGCTTTCAGATAGTTCAATATTTCCAATTATCTTTCCTGGATTTGTTTTCCAGGTCCGTTGTTTTTCCAGTGAGATATCTCACAGCGTCTTCTACTTTTTTCATTCTTTTGGTTTTGTTTTATTGTTTCTTTATGTCTCATAAACTAGTTAATTTCCACTTGCCCAGTTCTAATTTTTAAGGAATTATTTTCTTCACTGAGCTTTTGTTCCTCCTTTTCCATCTGATGAATTCTTCTCTTTCAAAGGAGTTCTTCTCTTCAGTTAATTTTTGTAGATCTTTTCCTATTTGGCCAATATCATTTTCTATGGTATTTTTTTTTTGGTGCCTCCTTTACAAAACTGTGGACTTTTTTTTCATGATTTTTTCTTGCATCACTCTCATTTCTCTTTCCATTTTACTCTGTCTCTCTTATTTGATTATTAAAAGCCTTTTTGAGCTCTTTCATGGCTTGAGACCAATTCATACTTTTTCTTTGAGATTTTGGATGTAGGATTTTTGATTTTTCTGTGTTCTAAGTGTGTGTGTTTTCAGTTTCCTTGTCACCATAGTAACTTTCTATAGTCAGATTTTTTTTTTGCTGTTGTTTGCTCATTTTCCCAGCCTATTTCTTGACTCTTAACTCTTTGCTAAAGTGAGACTCTGCTTCCAGGGTCGAGAGTGCACTGTCCCAAGTTTCAGGGGTTTCATCCATTTGTTTTCAGAGATGCTTCTAGGGACTTGTAAGTTTTCAGTTCTTCCAAGGTGGTACGATGTAAAGAAAAGTGTATTTACTGTGGTCTTGTTACTACAAGTACTCTTTTTTGCCCTGGAACTATGAAGTGGGTCCACTTTAGCTGCAAGCTCTGGTGTGCTACTGCTCCTCCTCACCCTGGAGCTGCCACCCACAACTGAGACCTGGATCTGAGTATGGGCAAAGCAATAGAGTCTTATCCCAGTGCTAGCAAAGAGACCCATATAATCTCTTCTGACCCAGTTGTTAAACCTCTTACTGTCTGTGGGCTGAGAACTTCCCCCTTTATATTAGTGATGAAAGACTGGGTCTCATAGAGGTGAAGTGACCTGCCAAGGTTACACAGGTAACAAGCAGCAGAGCCAAAATTCCAGCAAGAGTCTTGTAGTAAAAATTCAGCGCCAATTTTATGGCACAGCTCTCCATAGGCATGGTTTATATTCAGCCTATCATCTTGGTGCTGTGACTAGCTGACTAATGGTGGTTCCAGAGTATAGGGCTGTAGTTAATCTATGAAGGTTAGGCAGAATCAGGCTTTTGACTTAAAAGCCATATATTAAAATGTCTTTTTTTTTTTTTGCTTTTTGGAGGGGGTGGGGGAGAGGCAGGGCAATTGGGGTTAAGCAACTTGCCCAAGGTCACATGGCTAGTGTTAAGTATCTGAGGCCAGATTTGAACTCAGGTCCTCCTGACTCCAGCCAGTGCTCTATTCACAACACCACCTAGCCACCCCATATATATTAAAATGTCTTGTCACTGAAGTTAGGTTTCTTGGATGTTTTTGTTTGTTCTAGGTATGTTTCCTCCAACAAGTGGAGAGGCATATATCTGTGGGTATTCAATCTCAAAGAACATTGTTCAGATTCGGAAGAGCTTGGGCTTTTGTCCCCAGTATAATATTTTATTTGATTACATGACAGTGTTTGAGCACCTTTACTTCTATGCTCAGGTGAGACAAAGAGACATAGTATTATTTTATTTATTTTTTCCCCCTCAGTTTATTTACTAGTATGGATATGGCTGTGAAATCCTTGCTAAGAATCAAAATATACTTTTTGATAAACTCTCCCTGAGACAATGAGGTGAAGGAGGGGGGGACTTTCTAAACCAATATGGCTAATTAGGAGTATTCAGAGGTAGTGAAGATTATTAGGTAGAGCTGGAAACTATTTAAGTGTCCTTTTTTGTTTTTGTTTTTTAGCTGAAAGGATTGTCTAGGCAGGAATGCCATGAGGCAATAGTTGATATTTTAAACACTTTGAAATTGGAAGAAAAGCACAATACACTCTCAAAGTCACTAAGTAAAGGAATGAAGCGCAAGCTCTCTGTTAGCATCGCACTCATAGGAAACTCCAAGGTAAAGAAAGTGGATCAGATGCATCCCTGTTTCTGCCTAATTTGAAAAATCAGATTATACAAACAGAAAAAGGAAACCTACCAAGTTGTTCTCAGTGAGGAAATATCTTAATGGTATGATGGGTATAAGTTGGAAAAGTGAGTACAAAGAAGTCCCAAGGTGAGTCCCAGGAATATTAGGAAGCTATCCATGTGGCACAGCATCAGCACTAACATCACAGTGCTGTCCTTTTGTCCTGTAGGTGATTATTCTGGATGAACCAACATCTGGCATGGACCCCATCTCAAGGAGGGTCACCTGGAATCTCATTCAGGAGTGCAGAAGAGGGTGCACCATCCTGCTGACCACCCAGTACATGGATGAGGCTGATCTGCTGGGTGACCGCATTGCCATCATGGTCAATGGGACTCTGAAATGCTGTGGTTCTTCACTCTTCCTCAAACAGAAATATGGTCTCTCTGTCTCTGTCCTTCGGATACTTCCTCCATATCAATGTCAGATTAATCATCCATACAAACTTCTTTTATTACATATATCCTCTGGACAGAAAATTTCAATGTTTCTTGCCTCTATTACAACAAAACTCATCTTCCGAATTTTCAAGGTCCTCCAATCTAGCTTCATCATTCCTCCTTAATGAACAAAATTGGTTCCTCTAACATTATAGCCAAAGTCTGTCAGAAACCATTTACCAGTGCACATTTATGCTAGAAGAGAGGTCCAAACAGGTAGAGATCCCCTACTAAGGAGAATTCTCTGTCCTCATAAATGTCCACTTATAACTTGTAGTAATCTAAAAACAGAAGACAGAATTCCACAGCAAAGTGAAAAAGGTACATAGTTTAAATTGAGAGTTTAAAAAAAATTTACCCAACAAAATAGAATAGCAGAGTTGATAATGCCAAACTTGGCTTTAGGAAAACTTGGGGTCCCATCCTCCTTCTGATGCTCATTAGCTGAATGTCATTGTCTCTTAACCTTTCTGAGTTTCTTGCCTTATTCTTAGCTGTAAAATGGGATGATTGGACTAAATGACCTTTAAGGGCCCTTCCGACTCTAAATCTTATGATTCTGAAATATTACTGCCTGTATACTCTAGAAAATATCTTCCAGAAACAAATCATTTTTACTTTAACCACTCCCTTTAACAATTACTTTTTAATCTAGTCAAAAAAAGAAGGAAAAATCTCTCTTAATTGGGTTAAACAGGAAGACATTCCCACTCCTTGGTCAGCATTAAGAAGACAAATTCTAATGAGACCTGTCTTTGGAAATTAAGCTCTTTCCCTGAAACTAAGTCTTTGATTGAAGGAAGACTAAGTCTTTGATTTAAGTGTTAGAAAGAACTTCAGACTGGAATACCGTGATAACACTTTTCCCTTTCCCATTGCTTTTCCTTTTTCCTTTTTTTCTTCCTCCTTCCCCTTTCTTTATCCCCTTCCTTTTCTTCTCCTTTCCTTTCTTAACTAGGTCTCCCCATTTTATCTAGAGGCTGGAAGTACAGTGGTCACTCATAGGACCAATAATAATATTAATCTGCACAGAAGCTTTTACTTGCTTTGTTTTTCTGACTTGGGATATTGCATCCTTCCTTAAGAAGGCCAGTGGTCCTCTTCTCCTGTGAATTCACGACATTGATGCCAGACCTACTGTCTTTAGTCCTACTGCAGCTCAGAGCTCCTGAGCTCAAAACTTTTGAATTTAAACCATTAACCTTAGCCTTCCCAGTAATAGAGATGTATGCTACCACACCTGACCTATAATATTATTTCTTAATATTTTATAACACAACTAAAGCTTTAATGCTATGTGCTTCCATACTCCTTGAAGTTTTTACCCCTGTTGCCCAGCATTTACCTTTTTTCCAGTCAAGAAGGTATATGAAAAATATACCTTCAAAGTTGGCATTCTTATTCCCATCTCTATGCTATTATACATTTTGGTATGCTTCCTCAGAAAACATTACTGTTTCCAAATTAATTGATTGAGTTATTAGTGAAGGAGAGAATATTTAGAAACTAGGCAAACATATTCCATATTTTGACTGACTAGTTAGTATCAAATCTCTAAAATAATGAGTTTTGCTCATAATCAAAGGGTTATCTTCTCTAGCTAATTTTTAGCTTGATCTAGCACCTAGCAGATGTTGGATTTCCGATTAAGAATTTTCTTCTTCTGATTGACTTAAACATGAGAATCCTATAACTAAATCTAGTAATTAGCCAGGTCCCAGCAAAAAAGATATGACTGACTACCAATATTTAAACAGTTAAGAGATTTTTAAAAAATTCAACCAAATAATTAAAATTCACATTTAAGTACACTAAGTCTTATTAAACACTTTTTTCACAACCACTCTATAACTGAGGAAACTAAGGTTCCAAAAGATTCCAAAATCACTTGTTCATACCTCATAAATGATTCTGTAGGAATTCAAATCAAGCTCCCCTGACTCTGAGTTGGGGTCTCTTTCCACAACACCACACTCCATTTCCCTTTCTTCAGAAGCTAAATCAGCCCAAACAACGAGTAGGCTAAGTATGGTCTATAAAGATCAGTGGAACACATAAAACTTTCATTTGTTCTTAAAAAAATATTTTTCAGGTGCTGGATACCACATGATCATAGTAAAGGATTCTAGGTGTAATATTGAAAAAATTTCCCATATTATTCATCAGTTTGTTCCAAATGCTACTTTGGAGAGCAACTCTGAAACTGAATTATCTTTTATCCTACCCAAAGAGAGTACAAACAGGTAAGAATCCTGAGAGTTCTGGCCTTATAAGTTTTGCTAACTTAGTGTTCATATTTTCCTTTTTTAATTTCTTAAACTTGCCAAATGGACCTTTTGATAATCTGAGAATTCTGTTACTGCTATAGCAAATAATGTATGTAAACGTACACATTAGAAATTCACATGTTGAAAATTGCTTTTATTTTCCTCATAGCAGCATACGAGCAGAATCACAAATCTGCCCCCATCCCTAACTCACAAACTGGTTAAAGGCAACAAAATCATCACCAAATAACAGAAAAATACAGCAACTTTTAGAACACAATGTGTATGTATTTGGATTAATATGAAAATGTGGCTATTACTTGTGTAATATATGGGTGGTCACTGAGAGAGTTCTGTTTAAATTGTAGGAGCTCTACTCAGTCATTTCTAAGATACAGAGTTTGTAATTGTGCTGGGGGAAGGGTGGAAATGGCAATCTAGTAATCTCTATCTTATAGGCGGGAAGAATATTTGGGATACAAAATTAGTACAATATCTTTTCTGAATAAATTTTATTTCCCTCCTAGTATTGTAATTAATTGAATTGTAACATCTCTCTAAAGTACAATGCTTGTATACACATCTGAAATCTTAAATTCAATTAGGCTGGTGAAGGAAACCTTGAACCTGGGATAACTATTCTAAAGGAGGTGGGTGGTGCTGTGTGTAAGAGGAGAATGCCCCGGTCATACTATTAAGAGAGCTCATCCAGTATATCCATGTTGGATACTCTAGTAGTGCAGAGATCCATTGGAGAGTAAAAATAAATCTTTATGGTCTTTCAACACACACCTTTGTGTTTAGGTTCAAATTCTGCTGTAAAAATAACTATTTTACTGTGTAAAGTACATTAAAGTATTTTATCACTATCACTATGTTTGGTCATAAACTGTTCCCTTATCTATAGATCTCACAGGTAAATTGACCCATGTCCTTAATTTGCCTATAATAACACCCTTTGTGTCTAAATCATGTAGCCATTTTGACCTTATCTTGGTATATGGTGTGAAATGTTGCCTAGTTTCTGCCAGACTTCTTTCCATTTTTTTTTAGACAGGTTTTGTCAAATAATGAGTTCTTGTATCCAAAACTTGCATCTTTGGATTTATAAAACACATAGATTATTATGGTAATTTACTGTTGTATATAGTATACTTAATATATTTCCCTGATCCACCACTGATTTTTAGTCAGTACCAGTTTGTTTTGGTGATTACCACTTCATGATACAGCTTGAAATCTGGTATTGTCAGGCTGCCTTACTTCACCTTTTTTTCCTTGATTCCCTTGATATTCTTGACCATTTTTTCTTCAAGATGAATTTTGTTGTTATACTTCCCTAGTTCCATACCAAATTCTTTGGTAGTTTGATTGAGATGGCGCTGCATAAATTAATTTGGATAGAATTGCAATTTTTATCTTTTCTTGGCCTGATCATGAGCAATTAATATTCTTTAGTTATTTAGTTCTGTCTTTATGTAAAAAATGTTTTGTAATTATGTTCTGTAATTATGTTGTATATTCTATGTGTATTGTCAGGTAGACTTCCAAGTATTTTATACTGGCTGCAGTTACTTTAAATGTGAATTTTCTTTCTATCTCTTCTTGTTGGGTTTTGTTGGTAGTATAGTATAATGCTGATGATTTAAGTGGGTTTATTTTGTATCCTGCAACTTTGTGAAATTGAGGGAATGCTTATCAGTTGGGGAATGGCTGAACAAGGTCTGGTATATAATTTTAATGTAATATTGTTATGATAGAAAAAATGATGAGGGAGATGGCTTCTGTAAAACCTGGAAAGACTTATATTAGTTGATACAAATTGAAGTAAGCAGAAATAAGTCATTGTACACCAACTGTGTAATGACCAACTGTGAAACACTTAGTAATTCTTATCATGACAGTGATTCAAGAAAATTCCAAAGGACTCATGATGAAAAATGCTATCTACCTCCAGGGAGAAAAATTTATGAACTCTGCTTGCAAAGTCAAGTAATAATTTTTCACTTTCTTTATTTTTCTTGATTTATTGTGACGTGTGAAATATAGAAATTTGTTTTGGATTATTTTACATGTATAAGTTATATTATAGGGCTTGCTTTCCCAATGGATGGAGGAGGGACTGGAGGGAGGCAGATAATTTAGAACTCAAAATTTTATATTGAAAACATTAAAAATAAATAATAAAAATGTAAAAAAGTAAAGAAAAAATAAAATAGCTATAGGCAATATAAAATACATTGGATTCTACCTGTCAGGACATACACAGAGAATATATGAGTACAACGAAACATTCTTTACACAAATGAAGATATCTAACTCTAAAATGAAGACATCTAACTCTAAAATCAAAATGATCTGACAAATTTCAAGTGCTTATTATTAGTAGTCTAAGTTTTAATATTTTATAATAAAATATAAATGTCCATATTTGTAACAGGTTCTGTTTTTCTTTTTCAGTGAATAAAGGGAAGGAACTGGGGGGAGGGAGCATTTAAAAATAAAATTTAATTTAAAAACTCTCCCTCTGCTTTGGAGAACTGCCCCTTCTCCTTGCCCTCAGAAGAAATACATCTTCCAAGATCTTTCTGTCTGTCTGTCTATATATGTATATCCATATATGTGGATATGTGTAGGTGGATATCTTTAGTATGGACTAAAAGTATGTACTCATGCACATATGTGCATACATATACACAAACACACATGTGTAGATACACATACATACATACATGTGTGTATATGTGTATATGTGTGTATGTATATATATATACATATATATATATATACATATATATATACATATATATATACATATATATATGTATATATATATATATATATATATACATATATATATATACATATATATTTTCAAATAGATAACAAAAAATCAAGTGTTTTGTACCAAGGTGATACCTCTAATTTCTGCAAAAGCATTTGTGATATTACTGAAAGTAAGTTCCTTCCCATCCTTATATCCCACATTCCTAGCTGAAAACTGGTAAATTAATTTGAATAAGTGCTATAATATATAATAATGTACTAGTAAGTTCAACAGCCGACCATGACTGGTAAGGAACAGGTAGAACTTATCTGATTTTGGAAGATTATAGAAAGAGAATTAGGAAACCATAACTGTGACAGGAGATAGTATGAAGCCAAGCAAGGATAGTTGAGGTAGGAAAGCTGAAGAAGAATGTGTGGAAATGAGACAGAATACCCTGGTGTGGCTTTCCAAAAAGGTAACGCTATACTACCAAGCTCAAATTGCCAGAAAATTGAACATAGCCTTCCAACTTTGCCCATCATTTGAAAAGAAAATTATTTTAGACCTCAAAAAAATGCCAGAAATGTATTCAGAATCCCCATTTCTTTTTATGCCTCTTTCCCTCTTCTAGGTTTGAAGCTTTGTTTACTGAACTAGAAATGAAAGGAAAACAACTGGGAATTGCCAGCTATGGAATTTCTGTCACAACCATGGAAGAAGTCTTCCTTAGGTAATTATGATTCCATGGGAAAGAAGTACCCTTACCCTTTAAAAAACATGTTATTTAGTGAATGAATGCCAGTCTATAGGACCAGAGAAATAAAACATTGAGTTTTTACATATGTAAATATTTCAAATCAAAGTTTTTCTTGAAAGACAAAGACACTTGGAAATGGTCATTAGTTTTGTGTCACCTAGAGGGGCTCCTTTTGAGAGCGGGGAAGTCATGGAGAGTAGGATTGTATATAATCCTAAAATTTTAAGATAAACTGATGATTGAGAAATCAGATGGACAGAATGATCATTAAATCTTATAAAATGGATTAGTTTATTGATAAATCTTTAAAAGCAAAAGCTATTAATGGATTTAGGGGCAGGAGAGATGGTGCATAGGATGAACAGGGTTATTAATACAAGGAAATTGTATAGTGTTTAGAGGTTTCAAAAGGAATAGTATAAGATTAGGAGTGCTGCACCATAATGTAGAATTAGATAATAGAAAGTCATTTTGGACCACAAAAAAGCTTTGTCTTAATATAGCCATAAGAGCTATGAGAAGACTTCTGGTAAAGTTGGTTGCTGAAAGTGTCATAGATGGTTTCAATTCCTGGAAATATGCTTCATCCAAGTATGCCATCATATCATCTGCAAAGAGTGGTATTTTCATTTCTTTTTGCCTATTCTTATGCCTTTCATTTCTTTGTCTTGTTCCTGTTGCTAGCATTTCTAGTGCAATATTGAATAATAATGGTGATAATGGAGATCTTTGGTAGAGTTTGCTTGGAAATCCATCTGGTCCTGAGTTTTTTTTCTTAGGTAGCTCATTTATATGTTGTTCAGTTTCTTTTTCTAAAATAGTATTTTAGAGTCTTTTATTTCTTGTTCTGTTAATATGGGTAATTTAAGTTTTTGTAAACATCTATTTCAGATGGAAAATTTTATTGGCATATAGTTGAGCAAAACAATTCCTAGTAATTGTTTTTATTTCCTCTTCATTGGTTGTGAATTATTTTAATACTGGTAATTTGGTTTTCTTTTTAAAAAAATCAAATTGAATAATGATATATCTACTTTTTTGTTTGCCAAAGTTACTTCAATTTGCATTTCTTTAGCGATTTAGAGGTTTTTTTTTTCTCATATGGCTATTTGAAACTTTGATTTATTCTTCTGAAAAGAACCCATTTAGACTCATTTAAAAAGATAATTAAAAACAAAAGTGGCCAATATCAGTGAACATACTGATTCCTATGATGTTCCAATAATGGAACTGACAACCTTTGACTTTTTTGAAGCCCTCAGTTCTGCCCAGAACCATGTGAAGAAAAAATTGGCTTCATTTATGCAGAACTTGCTTTATATTTTTAATAGGCAGTTATAACTTAGCCAATTAAAATGAAATGTAATTTTTCTTGGAAAGTTTTCAAATATTATGAACAAAAGATGAAGACTGATGGGAGGAATAGAGTAGATACATGCAGGGTCCAATTCAGTGTGAATTAAAACAGTAGAATTAGAAAATAATTTCTAGCCAATGATAAACTGGCTCTGAATGTTAAGAGAAGATAGGATAAATTTATATAAGACAAATCCTAATCACAATAATTTACGTGCATAATCATTTCTGTTAATTGACCAAATTGGTTTAAAATTTTTTTGCAATTTATTTATTTACTTTTAGTTTACAAGAATCAGTTCCACAATCTCTTAAGTTTCAAATTTTCTTCCCCTCCCTGTTCTCCCCTCTCCCCCTCCATAGCAGCATGTAGTCAAATATAGGTTCTACAGGGGGCAAAGTCAAGATGGCAGCATAGAAGCTGGAGAATTCCAGGAGCTCCCCCCATAACCACCTCAAATACCCATAAAATATGACTGTAAACAAATTTTAGAGCTCCAGAACCCACAAAATGACAAAAAAACAAGGCTCCCACTGAAGGCAGCCTGACAGGTGGAAAGGAAGGGTTCATTGCAGTGCACTGGGAGCCAAAATCAGCATGGTCTGAAACCACGTCTTTAGCCCAAGGGCGGCCAGGACAAGCCACAGCTGGAGCTTTCTGGAGAGCAGATCACCAGTAGCTGTGGCAGTTTCCACAATTATTAGCCCATAAGAAGCAAGGACAAAGTGATAGGTCAGAGGAACTCAGCTAAATTTGGGGTAAAGGAACAGGTCCAGCCAACTGCCCTCAAGGCAAGAAGTGGCCCAGCAGCTGCCTCCAAGTGGCTGCATCAGAGCTCCTAGCCTACAGATTGCAGAGGGGCTAAGCAATAATTCAAAGGGTAAGTGCTCTTGCCTTAACTTGCCTGGATTGAGATTGTGGTCTTGGGTGGTGGTCCTGAGGTACATGACCAGTGAGCCAAAGCTGGTAGGAGCTGCAGAGATGGTGGCCGCCTAATAGCTCTGGCAGCTGTAAAAACCCCAGTGACTTAGGACAAAGCTCTCCCCACTGAAAGCAAAGTTCTACAGATCCCAAAAGTCAAGTAATTGACTGGCAACATGAGCAGGCAAAGGAAGAAAAGCAAGAACAGCCTCCAACTTTAGATTCCTTTTGTGGGGACAAAAAGGATCAAAGCATGGAATGGGAGAAAGACAACACAGTCAGAAATCCTGAACCAAAAGCTTCCAAGAAAAATGTAAACTTATTACAGGCCATAGAGGAGCTGAAGAAGGATTTTGAAAACCAAATAAGAGAAGTGGAGGAAAAATTGGGAAGAGAAATGAAAATGATACAAGAAAATCATGAAAAGAGAGTCAACAA
>CM053580.1:334193780-334227414 GCA_028627135.1 Pseudochirops cupreus
TAATGCAATTTATATATAAATATAAAATACAATATAATTATTTAATATATTACTATGTATTTACAATATATAATTTTTTTCAAGGAGATTTCATTTTAAGAGAGTAGCTTACCTTCAAATATAACTAATATTCTGATGAGACATTCAAACACTGAAAGCCAAACACCCTTTATAATCAATTTTTAAAAATATTTTGCAATTACATGTAAAAGAAATTTTTAACATTTTAAAAAATCTTGAGTTCCAAATTATCTTCCTCCCTCTTCTCCTGTCCTTGAGAAGGCAAGAGATTTGATATAGATTATACATGTGAAGTCATGCAAAACATTCCCAAATTAATATGTTATTAAAAAAAATACAGACGAGAAAAATAAAGAAATTTTGAAAAAAAAAAGAATACTTTGATCTGCATTCAGACTCCATCAGTTTTTTCTCTGGAGATAGATAGCATTTATAATCATAAGGCCTTTGGAAATGTCTTAAGTCATTGTACTGCTGAGAATAGTTGCGTCATTCACAATTGATCATCATATAATATTGCTGTTACTGGTACAATATTCTCCTGGTTCTGCTCACTTCACTTTGCATCAGTTCATATAAACCTCTCCGGGTTTTTTGAAAGCATCCTGTCCATTTCTTATAGCACAATAGTATTCTATCATAAGTATATGCAACTTTTTCAGTCATTCCCTAATTGATAGGCATTCCTTATATTTTGTTCTTCTAATTATTAGTTTTTCTAGCTTTATAAAATAATTTTTGGTTATTTGATTGGTATGGCATTAATAAGTAAATTAAATTGAGGTAGAATTGTCATTTTTATTGCACTGGCTCAGTCTACCCATGAGCAATTAATATTTTTCCCATTGTTAAGGTCTGATTTCATTTGTGAAGTGTTTGTAATTGTATTTATGTAGTTCCTGGATTTGTCTTGGCAGGTAGATTTCCAAGTATAATGTATTGTCTGCAGTTATTTGAAATACAATTTCTCTTTCTATCCTTTGTTGTTGGACTTTGTAGGTAATAGACAAGAAACTCTGACAATTTCTGTGCATTTATATTATATCCTATAGCTTTGCTCAATATGAAGTATTGCTTCAATATGAAGTATTTCAACTAATTTTTTAGTCAATTCTCTAGAATTCTCCTGGAATATCAAAATGTCATCTGCAAAGAATGATACTTTTGTTTCCTCATTGCCTAATGCAATTCCTTCAATTTCTTGTTCTTATTGCTACAGCTAGGATTAAATAATAAGTGTTGAACAATACGTGATGATAATAGGAACCCTTGGTTTACCCCAGATCTTATTGGGAAGGTTTCTAGCTTATCTCCATTATAAAGAATGCTTCCTGATGATTTTAGACAGATACTATCATACTAGGAACACCTCCATATATTCTTCTGCTCTCTAGTGTTTTTGATAGAAATGTGTTGTATTTTGTCAAAAAGCTTTTTCTGTAGCTATCGAGATACTCATATTATTTCTGATATGTTTAATTATGCTGATAGTTTTCTTAATATTGAACCAGCTGTGCATTCCTGGTATAAATCATACTTTGTCATAATGTGTGATTTTGCTGTAATCTCCTTGCTAGTGTTTTATTTAAAATTTTTGCATCAATATTTATTAGGGAAATTGGCCTATAGTTTTTTTTCTCTGTTTTTACTCCTCATAATTTCAGTATCAGCACCATATTTGTGTAATAAAAGGAATTTGGTAAGATTCCTTTGCCTATTTTTCCACATAATAAAATATTGGAATTAATTATTCTTTAAATGTTGGTAGAATTCACTTATGAATCCATCTCTTCCTGAGAATTCTTCTTAGAGAGCTTATTAATAGCTTATTAAGCTTCTTTTCCTAAGATAGGATTATTTCAGTATTTTATTTCCTTTTCTGTTAATTTGGGCAATTTATATTTTGTAAATATGACTCCGTATCACTTAGATTATTAGATTTATTAGAATATAATTGAGCATAATAACTCAATGGCTTTAATTTTCTCTTTCATCGATGGTAAAATTTGGCCACATAGATGTCATACAGCATCTTTATGGCCTGCTTGATCTGATGCTTGTTGGCCTTGACATCCACAATGAAGACTAGGGTGTTGGCCTCAATCTTTTTATTTTTGATACTGGTAATTTGGTATTCTTTCTTTTTTTAAATCAAATTAACCAATGGCTTATATATTTCATTTTTTGTTTGTTTCTTTCTTTTTTTAAAAAGAAGGTAGACTGCCGCATATAGCACCTCATTTGGATGTGTCTGGAGTCTTGGAGGCTTAATTACCCTACATTCTCCTACAAAAGGACCTTTTAAGCTTATTCTAGCAAGGGAGCGCAGCTACTCATAAACCCTTGACCAAAGAACTGTATGATTCTATTGAAACAGGTCATCCTCTTTGTTTGAGCATGAAGCTTCAGGAGGGATGCACATGGAGCAGTGAAGGAAGAGGAGATCTACCTAGCTAGCCAGACAAGCCAAATCAAACCTGGCAATAAAAGGGGTGACAAATGCCACAGCCAGATTACCCTCATATCCTATTTCATTGGTTTTTAATAAAACTAGTTCCTACCTTTTATTTTTTAGTTCAATAGTTTTTTAGTTTCAATTTTATTAATCTCTTGTTTTTCAAGATTTTTAATTTGGTGTTTTTAATTTGTTCCTTTTCATTTTTTTTTCATTCCATGCCTCAAAATATGTGAATTTTCCCCAAAGTATCACTTTGGCTGCATCCCATAAATTTTGGTTTGTTGTTTTTATTCTCCTCAATGAAATTATTTATTGTTTCTAATATTTGTTTTTGACCTACTTATTTTTTACAATTAGATAATTTAGTTTCCAATTAATTTTTAATCTATGTTTCCACAGCATTTTATTGAATATAATCTGATGGTCTGTAAGGGATGCATTTCATAGTTCTCCTTTTCTGAACTTGGCTGTGCAGATTTTATGCTTTTCTCCATGGTCAATTTTTGCACAGGTTCCATGTACCATGAGAAAAAGGTATATATTCCTTCCTATCCCCATTCAATTTTATCCAGAGGCTTATCATGATTAACTTTTATCATAATTTTATCATAATTTAATTTTTCTAAAATGCTATTATCTCCTTAACTTCCTGGGGTTTTTAGATTTGTCTAATGCTGAGAAAGGAAAGTTGAGGTTCCACTCTAGTATATTTCTACTGTCTATTTCTTCCTGTAACTCATTTAATTTTTCCTTTAAGAATTTGGAAGCTATCCCATTTTTTTTTCTGGAAAACTTTTTATTGTAGGTGGAATGGGACACAGGTGGACACAGTAAGTTAGATGATTTCAATTTTGTTGGCAACATCTAATGCATCATAGTCTGGAGCAAGACGGACATAGGCCTTCTCTCCATCAGGCCGGATCGGTGTGTTGACTTTGGCCACATAGATGTCATACAGCGTCTTTATGGCCTGCTTGATCTGATGTTTGTTGGCCTTGATATCCACAATGAAGACTAGGGTGTTGTTGTCCTCAATTTTCTTCATAGCAGACTCAGTGGTCAAGAGAAACTTAATGATGGCATAGTGATCAAGCTTATTTCTCTGAGGGGCACTTTTCTGAAGGTATTTGGGCTGCCTTCAAAGTCTTAGTGTCTTGGGTTGCCAGAAGGTGGGGGATGTTCTAATCTTCTTCTTTTTGTGGCTATGGACACCCTTCAGCACCACCTTCTAGGCCTTCAAGGCCTTAGACTTGGCTTCTGTCTTGGGGGAGACAACGGCTTCCTCCTTCACCTTTGGCGTCATCTTGGGGGAAAGGGCAGCGCTATCCCATTTGATGCATTTATATTTAGTGTTGATATTACTTCATTGTCTATTGTATATTTTAGCAAGATATAAAGTTTCCCTCCTTATCTCTTGTAATTAGGTGGGGTTTTTTTTGTTTTGTCTGAAATCATGATTGGTACCCCTGTGATTTTTACTTCACCTGAAGCATAATAGATTCTGCTTCAGCCCCTTACCTTTACTCTGTGTTTCTGCTTTGTGTGTTTTGTATAAACAACATAATGTAAGATTATAGTTTTTAATCCACTATGCTATCCACTTCAGTTTTATGGCTGAATTCATCTGATTCACATATTCCCCTTTCCCCCCCTCTTCTCCTTGCACCCTATCCTTTTTCTAAGTGTTTTCCTCCTAAGTGCTACTTGCCCCAATCTGTCATTCCTTCTATTAATACCCCCTTTTGTCCCCTTGTCTTCCTAAGTTCCTGTAGGGTGAGACAAACTTCTATATCCAAATGAGTGTGTATGTTATTCCCTCTTTAAGTCAATTCCAATGAGATTAAAGTTTAAGCTTTGCCCCATCTTTCCCTTCATTGTAAAAACTCTTCCTTTTATGCTTCTTTTGTGCGAGACAATTTACCCCCATTCTACCTCCCTTTCCCCTTCTTCTAGAGAATCCCTCTATCTCAACTACTTAATTTTATTTTTTTAAATATTATCCCATGATATATTCATGCTTTCTTTTTTCTTTTTGCCTTTTTATTCCTCTCATGATTCTTGTATTGAAATTGTTCATAATCATATTTTCTATTTAGCTCTCATCTTTTGAAAAGGAAAGCTTGGAAGTCCTCTATTTCATTGAATTTCCACTTTTTTCCCTGAAGAATTATACTCAGGTTTGCAGGGTAGATTATTTTTGTTTTTAATCCTAGCTCTTTTGCCTTCCATGATATCATATTCCCAGCCCTCCAATACTTTACTGTAAAAGCAGCTAAATCTTGTGTTACCTGATGATAGCTCCACAATATTTGAATTGTTTTCTCTCTGGCTGCATGCAATATTTTCTCTTTGACCTTGGAGCTCTGGAATTTGGCAAAAAAATTCCTGGGAATTTTCATTTTGAGATTTCTTTCAGAAGGTGAGTTGTGGGTTCTTTCAGTTTCTATTTTACCCTCTGGTTCTAGGATATAAGGGCAGTTTTTATCCCTCCATGATTTATGTTGCAGGTCAGTTGTTTTTCCAATGAGATATTCCCCATTTTCTTCTATTTTCTTCATTATTTTGATTTTGTTTGTTTCTTGACGTCTTGTGAAGTCATTAGCTTCCACTTTCTCAATTCTCATTTTTAAAGAATTTTTCTCATGGCAGCAGAACCAAGATGGCAGAGTGAAAGCAGGAACTCACCTGAAATCTTCCATGAATTCCTTTAGTAACCTCTAAAAAGTGAATCTGAATGGATTTTAGAGTGGCAGGATCCATTGGGAGACAGAGTGTGGCAGATGTTCAGTCCAGGAAGGTGTGCACCTGGGACTGTGCAGGGGAAGCATGGAGTATGGGGACTGCACAATGCCGATCTGAGACCCAATTAGAGCAGAGCCAGGTGACTTGATTCACCCACTGCAGGGGCAATTCCCAGACCTCTCACTACAGGACAGAGGATCTGTCAGAGGTGGATAAGAGAAAGTATAGAGCCCATGACAGCAGCAGTTAATCCTGGGGCCACCAACCCACAGCCTGGATATTTAAAAATCAACTACCTGAACTCCTGGAAGCCAAGATGGTCGAGTGAACCCTAGCTGCTTTACTCTCTCCCTAAGACCCTGAAAACGCAGAGACATTGCCACAGAGTAAAATTCTGAATTAGTGCAATCCACTGCAGGATTGGGAGTCCTAGAGGAAGGGCATGGGTATGGCTGTGCTGAGTCTAAGGTGCAAGGCGGGAACTGTCCCAACAAGTCCCATCTCAGCTGGCCAGCAGGAGATCCTGAACCTCAGAAGGGTGGAGGCAGCAAGCACTAACACCAGAATCCCAGGTGTGTCTTCACAAAACCAGGGGAACCAGTAGACATCTGTGTGGCTGGTCACCAGCAGTTGAAGCTGCCTGAGTTTCAGCTTAGGGGCTGGGAGGTGGAATCCTGAAGCAGCCAAACCACCCCTCCCCCACACCTTACAATGTGAGCTTCAGAGTAACTTTGAGGCAACTCAGGAAGTCCTGGCCTTGGCCTCAGTGTAGACACCCAGAGGACACAGCACACAAAGCCAATAACCAGACCCCTAGCTCACAGCATAGGAAGCATGGGTCAGAGCCCTCTAGACCCGAGAAGCAGAAATCCACTTTAAAGGCCAGGAAATTGGCAATCACAATGGGGGATAAGCAAATGGGAAGAACAAAAATGATTGAATCCTTTTATAGCAAGAGAGAAGAATCAAATTCACAAGAGGTCAGCACTGACTCTATACCCAACTCTGAAACCTCAACAGGAAATATGAACTGCTCTCAAGCCAAGAAAGTATTCTTTGAAGAGCTCAAAAAAGGATTTTAAAAGCCAAATTAGAGAAGCAGAAGATAAACTGACTGATTATTTTAAAATTACACTTGCCAAAATAGAAAAAAATTTACCAAAGAAAACAGTTCCTTAAAAAGTAAAATTTGTGAAATTGGAAAAGAGGTGCAAAATCTAACCAGAGAAATGAACGTCCTAAAATCAAAGGAACTTCAAAAATTAATCAAAGAAAATAATTTGCTAAAAATTAGAATCAGTCAATCTGAAGCTAATGACTCTATGAGGCATCAAGATCAGTCAAACAAAACCTAAAAAATTAAAAATTAAAAGAAAATGTAAAATACCTCATTGGAAAAACAAATGACCAGGAGAACAGATCCAGGAGAGATAATCTAAGAATTATTGGCCTACCAGAAAGTTATGATGAAAAAAAGAGCCTGGACAACATCTTCCAAGAAATCATCAAGGAAAATTGCCTTGAAATTCTAGAACCAGAGGGTAAAATAGTTATTTAAAGAATCCACTGGACACCTCCTGAAAGAGATCCCAAATTGGAAACTCCAGGAAATGTTGTAGCCAAATTCCAGAACCATCAGATCAAGGAGAAAATACTGCAGGCAACAAGAACGAAACAATTCAAATATTGTGGAAGGATCACACAGGACCTAGCAGCTTCGACATTAAAAGATCATGGGGACTGGAATATAATATTTCATAAGGCAAAAGAACTCAGACTACAACCATGGATCAACTATCCAGCAAAATTAAGCATAATCCTTCATGCAAGGAGATGATCATTCAATGAAATAAGGGACTTCCACGCCTTCCTGATGAAAAAAACAGTGCTCAATGGAAAATTCGATCTCCAAATACAAGACTCAAGAGGGACATAAAAAGATAAACAGGGAACACACACACACACACACACACACACACACACACACACACACATACATCTTATTATTCAGTAAGAGCATATTATGTACATACCCATATGTGAAGCTGATACCTGTCAATATTGAGAATTGTATAATCATTGCAACATATAAAAGGGTTATATCTAGATAGAGAGTGTGGGTATAAACTAACCAAACTGATGATTTAAAAAATCCCTATTAAGGGGTGCAAAAGAACTGTAATGGGAGAAGAGGAAAGGAGGAGGCAGAAAAGAATAAATTATGCCACACCAAGAGGCATAAAAATATTATAGTAGAAGGAAAGAAGAGAGGGAGATGAACATTTTATGAGCTTTACTCTCATTCGTTTTGGTTCAAGAAGGGAGTAACACAATCAGTTAAGTATAGGATTCTAACATAAAAAGACACAAAACTTATTATAATACAGGGAAAGAAGGGAGGGAAAGGAGCAACGTATGAGATTTACTCTTACTGGTTTTGGTTCAAGGAGGAAATAACATACCTTGTTAAGTATAAAAATCTATCACGCCCTTCAGGCACCAGGAGGGGAAAGGAGAAAGAAAAAGGAGTGTTTTTGGAAGGGAGGGAAGAAGTAGTAAGGGGGAAGAGTAGAAAAAGGGAGGGGGTTAATAAGAAGGGAATACTGATGGAGGTGGTGGTCAAAAGGAAAACTCTTAAGGAGGTGAAGGGAGAAGGGAGAAATAAAAGCATAAATGGGAGGGAATAGGATGGAGGGAAAGAAAATGATAGTAATCATAACTGTGAATGTGAATGGAATGAACTCTCCCAAAAAACAGAGGGAGATAGCGGAAAGGATTAAAAACTATAATCCTACAATATGCCGTCTACAGTTGTGACCCACATTTGAAACAGGGATACACACGGGGTAAATGTAAAAGACTGGAACAGAACATATTATGCTTCAGCTAAAGTAAAAAAAAAAAAAAACCAGGGGTAGCATTCCTTATATCAGATAAAGCAAAAGCAAAAATAGATTTAATTAGAAGAGATAAGGAAGGAAATTATATCTTGCTAGAAGGCACCACTGAAAATGAAGCAATATAATTACTAAAGAT
The DNA here is from genome assembly GCA_028627135.1 of Pseudochirops cupreus. NCBI lineage: Eukaryota > Metazoa > Chordata > Mammalia > Diprotodontia > Pseudocheiridae > Pseudochirops > Pseudochirops cupreus. The sequence goes on from CM053580.1 coordinate 334,202,038, forward strand.
ATATGCACCAAGTTGTATAGCATCCAAATTCCTAGAGGAGAAGGTAAGGGAGTTAGAGGAAGAAATAGATAGCAAAACTATACTAGTGGAGGATCTCAGTCTGCCCTTCTCTGAACTTGATAAATTTAACCTCAAAATAAACAAGAAAGAAGTTAAGGAGGAGAATAGAATATTAGAGAAAGTAGATATGATAGACCTCTGGAGAAAACTGAATGGAGATAAAAAGGAATATACCTTCTCCTCAGTAATACATAGCACATACACAAAAGCTGACCATGTACTTGGGCACTGCAGAAAAGCAGAAATACTAAATACATCCTTTTCAGATCATAATGCAATAAAAATTATATGTAACAAAGGGCCATGGAAAGATAGGCTAAAAACTAATTGGAAACTAAATGATTTAATCCAAAAGAAAAAGTGGGTCAAACAAGAAATCATGGAAAAAATCAGTAATTTCATTCAAGAGAATGACAATAATGAGACAACATACCAAAACATGTGGGATGCAGTGAAAGCAGTTCTTAGTGGAAGTTTTATATCTCTGAATGCATGCATGAATAAAATAGAGAAAATGGAGGTCAATAAATTGGGCATGCAACTGAAAAAGCTAGAAAAAGAACAAATTGAAAATCTCTAATTAAATACAAAATTAGAAATACTGAAAACCAAAGGAGGTATTAATAAAATTGAAATTTAAAAACTATTGAACTAATAAATAAAACTAAGAGCTGGTTTTATGAAAAAAACAATAAAATTGATGGATCTTTAGTCAATTTGATAAAAAAAAAAAGAAGAAAGAAGAAAAACAAATTACCAGTATCAAAATGAAAAGAATGAATTAACCTCCAATGAAGAGGAAACAATAATTAGGAATTATTTTGCCCAATTGTATGCCCATAAATTTGATGATCTTAATGAAATGGATGGATATTTACAAAAACATAAATTGCCCAAATTAACTGAAAAGGAAGTAGAATACTTAAATAACCTTATCTCAGAAAAAGAAATTGAACAAGCCATTAGCGAACTTCCTAGGAAAAAATGTCAAGGGCCAGATGGTTTTACAAGTGCATTCTACCAAACATTTAGAAAACAATTGATTCCAATACTTTATAAACTCTTTGGGAAAACTGGTGAAGAAGAAATCCTATCAAATACTTTTTATGACACAAATATGGTACTGATACCTAAATCAGGGAGAGACAAAACGGAGAAAGAAAAGTATAAACCAATTTCCTTCATGAATATAGATGCAAAAATTTTAAATAAAATATTAGCAAAAAGACTACAGCAACTTATCATGAGAATAATACACTTTGGTCAGGTAGGATTTATTCCAGGAATGCAAGGATGGTTCAATATTAGGAAAACTATTAGCATAATCAATCATATCAACAACAAAACTAGTAGAAACCACATGATTATCTCAATAGATACAGAAAAAGCCTTTGACAAAATATAACACCCATTCCTATTAAAAACTTTAGAAAGTATAAGAATAAATGGAGTCTTCCTTAAAATAATAAGTAGCATCTATATAAAACCATCAGAAAGTATTATATGTAATGGGGATAAGCTAAAAGCATTTCCAATAAGATTGGGGGTGAAAGAAGGATGTCCACTATCACCCCTCTTGTTCAATTTGGTACTAGAAATGTTAGCAGTAGGAATAAGAGAAGAAAAAGAAATAGAAGGAAATAGGTTTAAGCAAAGAAGAGTCTAAGCTATCACTCTTTGCAGATGATATGATGATATACTTAGAGAATCCTAGAAAATCAAATAAAAAACTACTTGAGATAATAAATAAATTTAGCCTAGTTGCAGGATATAAAATAAACCCACATAAATCCTTAGCATTCCTATATATGTCTGATGAAGTCTAACTGCAAGAAATAGAAAGAGAAATTCCATTTAAAGTTACTGTAGACATTATAAATATTTGAGAATCTACCTGCCAAAACGAACCCAGGACCTATATGAACACAACTACAAAATACTTTTCACACAAATAAAGTCAGATCTAAATAATTGGAAAAAAGCATCATTTGCTAGTGAGTAGGTCAAGCTAATATAATAGCAATGACAATTTTACCTAAATTAATTTACGTATTTAGTGCCATACCAATAAATCTACCCAAAAATCATTTTATAGAGCTAGAAAAAATAGTAACAAAATTCATATGGAAGAATAAAAGATCCAGAATATCAAAGGAATTAATGAAAAGAAATCCTAGGGAAGTTGGCCTAATCATACTAGGTTTTAAACTGTATTATAAAGCAGCAGTCATCAAAACTACTTGGCTGAGGAACAGAGTGGTGGATCAGTGGAATAGATTAGGTACACTAGACAGAGCAATCAATGACTATAGTAATCTTACTGTTTGACAAACCCAAAGACCCTAGCTTCTGGGATAAGAATTCACTATTTTACAAAAGCTGCTGGGAAAACTGGAAAATGCTATGGCAGAAACTGGGTATAGACCAATATCTTACACCATATACCAAAATGAAGTCTAAATGGGTGCATGATCTAGATATAAAGGTTGAGACTATAAGCAGTTTGGGAGAGTAAGGAATAGTTTATCTGTCAGATTTATGGAGAATGGAGGAATCTATGGCCAAACAAGAGATAGTGTTACAAAATGCAAAATGGATAATTTTGATTACAATAAACTGAAAAGGTTTTGTTCAAATAAAGTCAATGTAACCAAGATTAGGAGGGAAGTGGAAAATTGGAGAAGAATTTTTACAACCAATGTTTCTGATAAAGGCCTCATTTCTAAAATATACAGAGAATTGAGTCAAATTTATAAGTATACAAGTCATTCCCCAAGTGATAAATGGTCAAAGGATATGAAGAGACAGTTTTCAGAGGAAGAAATTAAAGATATCTATAAAAATATGAAAAAATCACTATTCTAAATCACTATTGATTAGAGAAATGCATATCAAAACAACTCTGAGGTATAAGATGACAAAACAGGAAATGATCAGTGCTGGAGAGGATATGGGAAAATTGGAACATTAATGCATTGTTGATAGAGTTGTAAACTGATCCAACCATTCTGGAGAGCAATTTGGAACAATGTCCAAAGGGCTATAAAAAAGGTGCATTCCCTTTGACCCAGCAATACCACTTCTAGGGCTGTATCCTAAAGATATCATAAAAGTGGGAGGAAGACCCATTTGCACAAAAATATTTATAGCAGCTCTTTTTGTTTTGGTAAAGAATTGGAAATCAAGGGGATGTCCATCAACTGGGGAATGACTAAACAAGTTGTGGTATATGAATGTAATGGAATACTATTGTGCTGTAAGAAATGAGGAGCAGACAGACTTCATGATATCCTGGAGAGACTTATATAAACTGATGTTGAATGAGAAGAGCAGAACCAGGAGAAATTTGTACACGATTACAGATAAAATGTATCTGTGACTATCAACTTTGATAGACTGGGCTCCTCTCAGTAATGCAAGGTTATAAGACAACTCCAAAAGACTCATGGAAGGGATATCCACATCCAGTGAAAAGAACTACGGAGTCTGAATGCAGATTGAAGCAAACTACTTGCTCTCTCTTTTATGTTTAGTTGTGTTTTGTTCCTTCTTTCTCATTGTTCATTTCATTGGTTATAATGCTTCTTCACAACCTGGCTAATGTTTAATGTGGGAAAAAAAAGTCTATGATGATAGCAGCATGAGTACTTCCAGGAGATATGTAAATAATCCTTGAAATATGGACAATGAAGCTAAATTACAGTTTGAGGGTCTTGATTAGAAAGAGAAGTCTATAAAGAAGCTCTAAAATTTCAAGTGAAGCTTTTCCAGCAGTGAAGATCTCCCTGCACCAACATGCCTCTTGCAAAAGACCTTCTGCACCCCTCTCCCAAGGAGGAGAAGCAGACACACAAGAAGTGCCTGGTGTTGAGTCCCAACTCGTATTTCATGGATGTGAAGTGCCCAGGGTGCTATAAAATCACCACTGTCTTCAGCCACGCACAAACAGTGGTTCTCTGTGTCAGATGCTCCACTGTACTCTGTCAGCCTGCTGGAGGCAAGGTGAGACTTACAGAAGGATGTTCCTTCTGACGGAAGCAGCACTAATGACTCAATCAAGATGAATGAGAAACTGTAAAGAATAAAACAAATTTGATACAAAAAAATAAAATAAATAAAATAAAATTTCAAGTGAAGCCCCCTCTATTCAAATTCAAAAGACCTTGGAGGCAAAAACTTGCCCCAAGCAGTTTTCAATATTCTTTTATTTTTAAGTGAGAAGCTGAACCAAGGCTGTGGTTGTCCCTAAGACTCAAACCAGGCCGTCTTATGAAGCTTGCCTTCCTGATGAACCCATTGCTCATATGTTTGAATGGGCTTAATACAGCAACCTTGAAGTCCTTTTTCATTATCATCTGATTGCCAAATGTTTGCCTTCAGAAGTCATTCTGTTCTCTCTTTGTCCTCATTCACAATTTCCCCCATGGTCTCCTTTTCTAATAGAACACGGGTCCTGATGCCTTAGAAATGACTAGCTGGCTGCGCCTGAGTGAACCATGGGTCAGGAGGTTAAACACAATCCTGTGTCTGGGAAGTGTCTATTGCCCTATAATCTCCCCCAAATTACTGTGCTATTTCTGAAAATGCCAGGGTAAAATAGTCTAAGAAAAACAGTAAAAAGTCACTCCCATAAGCCAGAGGGAGCCCAAGGCAAAAAAAAAATTGAGAAATAGCTAAACAAGGTGGGGTTCATGATTGTGATGGAATTCTATTGAGCTGTAAGAAATGACAAAGGATATGGTTTCAGAAAAATCTGGGGAAACAAATAAACTGATAAAAAGTGAAGTGAGCAGAACAAGGAAAACATAGTACACAGTAACTGCAATATAGTATAATTATCAACTGTGAATGACTTAACTATTCTCAGCAATACAATAATCCAAGACACTTCCAAAAGACTCCCTCAAGAGAAAGAAGTGATAAATTCTGAATACAAATTGAAGCATATTGCTTTACCTTTCCTTATTTTTCTTACTTTTTTCATTACATGGCCAATATATATGTTTTGTAATACTTAACATGAATGGGGAAACTAGGTGGTGCAGTGAATAGAGCATCGGCCCTGGAGTCAGGAGGACCTGAGTTCAAATCAGGCCTCAGACACTTAACATTTACTAGCCATGTGACCTTGGGCAAGTCACTTAACCCCAATTACCCTCCTTCCTTCCTCCAAAAAAGCAAAAAAAAATACATATATATATATATATACTTAACACGAATAATGGGTACTATATTTTTTGCCTTTTCAGTTAGTGGGGGAAGAGAATTTGGAACACAAAATTTTTAAAATGAATGTTAAAAATAATTTAAAATAAAAATTATTTAATCATGAATAAATGAGGAACCTTGAAGAATTTTAATTCTGTAGGAAGTAAACGATGTTGTGTCTTTGATGTCAGAGACTGAAAGAGTAATTTCTAGGGAAAAAAACACTAGTAACTAGTTGGCAAAACCTCCCTTTTAAAGAAGGAAATCAAACAACTACCTAGAAAAATTAGGAAGAGAAGAGTTCTTATACTTTGAATGTGAGTACCAAAGATGAAGTCCAAGCTAATAAAGAAGTGGGAAGAATGCAGTAGATTGTATGATTCTTAAAATACATTCCTATCAGAAGGGCAAAGGTAAAAGAAGTTGGCTGGGAATCGCTGACTATTCAAAAGCTATTCCAACAGAGTTGAATCTCTGGCAGGTTCTACTTTGTTGGGAAGGCTTTGAGTATAGCCTTGGCAACAGATTAAGTCAGCCTTCTAAGGACTGGTCTATTTAAGTGCAGAGAGACTCATTAGCCAGTCTGGCCACTTGCTGGTGAATTCTTTGACCATGGAAATGCATCAGGGAAAAATATCAAATGGCTTTCAGTCCTGTGTGACTGCCTTTTAGTTCCGTAGTGATGGTAGTTGAATGGCAGAAAAGGAGGCAAAAGGTGCTAAAAAAAAAAATCAATGTTTTTAGATAAGTCTATAAATTTTCTATAGGGATTGAATCATCAATTTTCATATTCTCACTATAAATGAAACTGAAATAAAGAAGGAAGCTGCAACTGAATGGAAGAATGAATCTCAGGCCTCCCTTGGTAAGGAAAAGAAGTGGCAGTGTTAGTTCTATCATATGCCTGAAGACAACAATACACATTATTTTATAGGATTTTTTTTCTCATATTGTAAGAATAATGATAATTTTAATGGAGTATCATAGGAACAATTATAGCTTATAGACTAACACTTGTGGCAATAGATGAAGAGATTAAGACTTTCTATAATGAGCTTGATAAGGTCCTTCAAATTAAATCAACCTGACACTCTGATATTAGGTGATTTCAACATAAAATTGGTAAAATGGACTTTTTGTGCCTTTCACAACTGGTTTCTTCCTTTACTAATTCATTTATATATTTTTTCCATCACATTCTGCACCAAGCATCATACACTTCTAACTTAAGAATTTCTTTGAATCCTAACAGTTCATACTACAGAGGAGTAGAGTTTGCCCAGAGTACCAAAGTCAGTACCACTATCAGATACACATAAGTGTCCCAAAAGTCTTAGTGCAGTTTTAAGCTTTATTAAACACCATACATGTGAATATGTGTATGTATGTGGGGGGCCAGCAGAGGTTTTCATTGCTGACTCCCCTTTGAATATTGCTTCCCAATAAATTAGTGATCCTATCTTCTGACATTCTTCCTGTTTTGCACCTGCTCCTTTCTGTGATGTAATTTTGTCAGTACTATATTTGTAGACTGTTTTGTCCCTCTGTTTTCATGATCAGTTTAGTCTTTTGGAACAGATTCACAACTCGTTAGGCAAATATGCAAAAATACCAGTTCTTATCAAGTATATTACATCAGTAGCCAATAACCACTGATTATTAATATGAGTATATGATATTTATTATCAATATAAATCTATAATATATAATAGTTCACATTTATATTAATATAAATAATATTAGCTATCATTTATATAGTTTTTAGTACTTTACCTGAACAACCCTATTAGGTACACTGTAATATTATTTCTGATTTTCAGATAAGAAAACTGAAGCAAAGAGAATTTTCCATTAAGTGGTATATCCAGGAAATGAAACTAAGTTTTGTGAGTCCAGCATTCTCTCTACTACACTGTACACTGCATCTTTTAAGCTACAATTCAGAAATCCAAATGCAATACGAAAAATTCTCAATCAACATTTTAATTCACCATGGCTCACCCAAAGAGTGGTGTAGTATAGGCCATTTATTACAAGGAAATGAGTTCCTCTTAGGAATCTATGTTGAATATAAATTTAATAATAGAATTTCATTTTGCATTAACTAAGAACCATTCAAAAACAGTACAAAGTCAGGAACTTCCAGCTCTATTTAAATAAGCAAAACATTTTTGTAAACTTTAAGGTAATATCTAAGAGTGAATTACCCTTTATAATTATTAAAAACTCTAGGACACCACTGTCAATCCTCCACTTACACTTCTGAACCATATCAATTAAGGGAGAATCCAAAAGGGATTCAATTCAAATTAAACACTTAGTAAGTGCCTACTCTCTGCAAAGTATCATGTGTGCTACAATGTTGGGTTTTCCCACTGTGATCTACTGTGGACCTATGATTGCAGTGATAAAGGAAACCCCAGATGATGAAACTGAACTTCTACCAATGTAGATCAGCAATCCTATTCTGCATATGATTCAGAGAATGCTTTAGCTACTGAGAAATTGAATGCCTTGCCCAGGGTTCACATAAGTACATGTGTCAGAGGAAAGCCTTAAATTTTGGTCTCAACTCTGAGGCCAACTCACACTCCATTATGCCATGAGGTCTTTCATATTCGGGATCCAAAGGCAAAAACTAAGTAGTCTTTGTGCTCAAAGAGGTTAGGTCGTATCGGAAGAAAATGCTTACCTTTAACTTCAGATTTGATGAGGAGTTTAATCCCTAAATTCACTGCAACATTTGAAAGGAGACAGGAAAGCAGCTTGATGCTGAGAGTCAAATGCCTGTATTTACTTTCAATGAAAGCATATGGGATAGCCGACATGAAATAGATCAAAAATCCTACAGAAAAGGCCATTTTTGCTAAAAAGTTGGGAGAAAGAAAATAGAATTAAAGAACATTCAATAACCATAAATGACACATAATAACATTTTTGCCACAATAAAGTGGTTTTACAAATTTCCTAAAATATGGGAGCCAGAACTGAATACAGTAGTTCAGATGTACACTTACGTTGACAGAATGCAGTGATAATATTATCTCTCTCATCAGGCAACAATTCATTTTCTTTTTTATCACCAGACTGGTGATTTCATTGATATGGAGAACTCTTGGTGAAGAGATTCTCTTCCCAAACAGAGAGCAGCACCTGCTCTGCACCTTAAGTGTAACAGAACTGTCTGGGCACTGAGAAGGCAAGTGACTTATCCAGTCACTTAGCCAGCATCTATCAAAGGATAATACCTGAACCCAGGTCTTCTGCACTCTAAGACCAGGCCTTTAATTGTCTGGCTGGCTAATGGATATTCACTAATAATCAAAGGAAGTACAGACTAATGAGAGCTCATCAGAGCTCCCATCCCCTCTCCTTCTGAAACAAAGATCTATTCTAAAAGGCTAAGAAAAGAAATATGCAGCCTCTGGGGACCCAGCAGCACTATTCAATAGAAAAGCCACACTCAGATAGAAACATAGGCCATTAAACTGTGCATAAAAATCACTATGGTAGGCAAAGTCAAGGTGGTGGAGTAAAGGCAGTGACTTGCCTGAGTTCTTCCCCCAAACCCTCCAAAAACTTTTTTTTAAATGACTCAAAACAACTTCTAGCGCATCAGAACCTACAAAAAGATAGAGTGAAGCAAATTTCCAGCCCAAGACAACTTGGAAGTTTGGCAGGAAAGGTCTGCAGCACCAGGGGGAGAGAGAAGCACAGTCCAGTGCAGAGGAATGCAATTAAGCACAGGCCATGCCAGCACAGAACAGGCTACAGCAATCCCAGAGCAAGCAGTGGGAGTGACTGAATCAGCAGTTGCAGCGGCTCTCACAAATGGTAAGGTTGTCAAACAACTGGTCATAAGGAGATTGTAGGAGTCTTTTTGCTAATACTGAGGCAGAAATCAGTTGCCTTCTCCATACTCAGGTCCACGTCCCAGTCCTGGTGACAGTCTCAGGGTGAGAAAAGGCAGCAGAATAACAGTTTATGGCCACAGTGTAGGGTGAACCCTCCTCATAGCTGTAGGGCAGAAAAGAGTGATTGTGGTTTCTCACAGACCAGATCACAGGACAGGAGAGTAGTAAACACCTCTTAATGGTTTGAGGGGGCAGAGTCAAGATGGCAGCATAGAAGCAGGAAAACTCCATGAGCTCCCCCCATAACCACACCAAATATCAATAAAATATGACTCTAAACAAATTTTAGAGCTACAGAACCTACAAAGCGACAGAGAAACAAAGCTTCTGCTGAAGGCAGCCTAGCAGGCAGATAGGAAGGGTTCATCACAGCATTCTGGGAGCCAAGCCAAGCCTGGAATGAACCTGCGGTTTTAGCCCCAGGCCAGCCCCAACCAGCTAGCTGGAGAATTCAGGAGAGTGGATCACCTCTAGCTGTGGTGGTATCCAGAATTATCAACCCATAAATGAAAAAGACAAAGTGAAAGGTCAGTGGACCTTGGCTGAATTTGGAGGGGACAGAGGAGCAGGTCTGACCCTCTGCCCCCAGAGCCAGAAGCAGCAGAAGTGGCCACCATGCAGCTGCCTCCACGTGGCTGCTTCAGAACTCCTGGCCTACAGATTGCAGGGGGGCCAAGCGACCATTCAGAGGCTAAGTGCTCTTGCCTTAAGCTGCCTGGATTGGGATCATGGTCTTGGGTGGTGGTCCTGAGGCGTGTGACCAGTGAGCCAAAGCTGGTGAGGGCTGCAGTGATGGCAGCCTCCTAATAGCTCCAGCAGCTGTGAAAACTCTAGACATTTGGGATAAAGCTCTCCCCTCTGGAAGCAGAGTTCTACTGTGGCAAAGAGCTCAAAAGTCAAGTAATTGAGTGGTAACATGAGCAAGCAAAGGAAGCAAATAAAGCACAGCTATCCAACTTTAGATTCCTTCTTTGGAAACCAAAAGGATCAAAGCATGGAATGGCAGGAAGACAACACAGTCAGAACTTCTGCACCAAAATCTTCCAAGAAAAATATGAACTGCTTACAAGCCATAGAGGAACTTAAGAAGGATTTTGAAAACCAATTAAGAGAAGTGGAGGAAAAATTGGGAAGAGAAATGAGAATGATGCAAGAAAATCATAAAAAGACAATCAACAACTTGACAGAAGAAAATAACACCTTAAAAAATAGACTAACTCAAATGGCAAAAGAGGTCCAAAAAGCCAGTGAGAAGAAGAATGCCTTAAAAAGCTGAAGTTGCCACATGGAAAAAGAATCTGAAAAGCTCACTGAAGAGAATAATTCCTTCAGAATTAGATTGGAGCAAATGGAAGTAAATGACTTTTTGAGAAATCAAGGTACTATTAAACCGATCCAAACAAATGAAAAAAGAGAAGGCAATGTGAAATATCTCATTGGAAGAACCACTGACCTGGAAAACAGATCCAGGAGAGATAATATAAAAATTATTGGACTACCTGAAAGCCATGATGAAAGAAAAGGCTAGACATCAAGAAATTCTCAAGGAAAATTGCCCTGATATTTTAGAACGAGAGGGCAAAATAGAAATTGAAAGAATTCACCAATCACCTCTTGAAAAAGATCCCAAAAAGAAAACTCCTAGGAATGTTATAGCCAGATTCTGGAGTTCCCAGACCAAGGAGAAAATATTACAAGCTGCCAAGAAGAAACAATTTGAATACTGTGGAAACACAATCAGGATAACACAGGATCTAGCAGCTTCTACATTAAGGGATCAAAGGGCCTGGAATATGATATTCCAGAGATCAAGAAAGCTAGGATTAAAACCAAGAATCACCTACCCAGCAAAACTGAGTATAATATTTCAGCGGAAAATATGGTCATTCAATGAGATGGAGGACTTTCAAGCATTCTTGTTGAAAAAAACCAAAACTGAATAGAAAATTTGACATTCAAATACAAGAAGCATGAGAAGATAAACAGGGAAAAGAAATCATAAGGATCTTATTAAAGTTGAACTATTTACATGCCTACATGGAAAAATGATAATTGTAACTTATGAAACTTTTCTCAGTAGGAGGGTAGTTGCAGGGAATATAAATGTATACATGTATACATACACATATGTCTATATAGGAGAGTATATAGGGTATGAATACATATGTGAGTGTGTGTATATATGTGTACATAGACGGAGGGCACAGAATCAATTGAATAGGAAGGGATGATATTTTAAAAGGTAAAATTGAGATATTTGAGAGGAATAGAATGAGAGGAGACAGGGAGAGACAGAATGGGGTCAATCATTTCATATACAAAAGGCAAGGGATAACTGTTACAATGGAGGGGAAGAACAGGAAGGCAAAACAGAATGGGTCAACATTATTCTCATTGAATTTGGTTTAGGGAGGGAATGACATACTCTTTAAATTGGATATCTTGCCCTATAGGAGAATAGGGGAGAAGGGAATGAGAAGGAGGATGATGGAGGGGAGGGCAGGTGGGGGGAAGGTTGTTAGAAGCACACACTTTTGTAAAGGGACAGGGGCAAAGTAGAGAATAGAACAAGAGGGGGGCAGAATAGGAAGGAGGGAAATATAGTCAGTCTTTCACAATATGTCCATTTTGGAGATGTTCTACGTAACTACACATATACAGCCTGTATTGAATTGCTTGTCTTTCCAGTGGGGGTGGGTTACGAGGTAGGAAGGGAAAGAATCTAGAATTTAAAATTCTAAAATCAAATGTTTAAAAAATATAATAATAATAATAAATCTTATTATTATTATTATTTACATGCAACTGGGAAATAAGATATACAGACACTGGGGTAGGGAGATCCATCTTGTCCTACTGGAAAGTCAGAGGGGTCATGGGGGAGTCTATCAGAGAGAACAAATTGGGGAAGGGGTTATACAGTGGGATCACTGTTTTGGGGTGGTGGGTAGGGGAAAGATGGGGAGAAAATTTGTAACTCAAAATCTTGTGGAAATGAATGATGTAAATTAAAAATAAACAAAAGTTAATTTTTAAAAAATCACCTCTTCTTAGATCATACCACCTTAGAAGAACTGAAAACTTACAGATTCTAGAAGCATTTCTGAAAACTGCTGCATGAAACACCTGAATCTTGGGACAGTGCGCTCTCTATCCTGGAAGTAGAGCCCTATTTTAACAAACAGTTAAAAGTGGGGGGCAGAGCCAAGATGGCAGCATAGAAGCAACAAGGTTCTGCAGCTCCCACATAGCTACCTCAAATACCCATAAAATATGAGTCTAAACAAGTTTTAGTCTCCAAAACTCACAAAAATATAAAAAAATACATCTCCCACCAAAGACAGCTCCGCAGGAAGGGCTCATTGCAGCATGCTGGGAGCTGAAACCAGCCCAACCTGAAACCGCGGCTTGGCCCCAGAGCCTTCAGGAGAATGGATCAGCAGCAGCTGTGGCAGTTTCCAGAATTATCAAGCCATAACAAACAAGCACAAAGTGACAGGTCAGTGGAACTCAGCTAAATTTGGAGGAGAAAAGAGGTCCGGCCTAATTGCCTCCAGAGCAAGGAAGTGGCAGAAGTGGCGGCCCTGCTGCCACTTCCACATGGCTGCTTCAGAGTTCCCAGCCTGCAGACTGCAGAGGGGCCAAGCAATTGTTCAGAGGCTAAGCACTCTTGCGTTGATTGGCCTGGATCTGGATTGTGGTCTTGGGTGGTGGTCCTGGGGTGCATTTTCAGTGAACCAAAGCTGGTGGGGGCTGCAGCAGCCTCCTAATAGCTCTGGTAGCTGTGAAAGCCCCAGCAATTTGGGATAGAGATTTCCCCTCTGGAAGCAGAGTTCCACAGAGCTAAAAAGTCAAGTAATTGATTGGCAACAACATGAGCAGGCAAAGGAGGTAAAGTAAGAATAGCAACTGAACTTTAGATTCCTTCTCGTTGAGTTTGGCTTAGGAAAGGATGACATAAACTCTAAACTGGGTATCTTGCCACACAGGAGTGTAGGGGGGAAGGGAATGAGAGGTGGGATGCTGCAGGGGAGGGCAGGATAGGGGGGAGGGTTGCTGGAAGTACACACTTCTGTAAAGGGACAGGGACAAGGACTAGGGTAGAGAATAGAACAAGGGGAGGGGTGGGATAGGATGGAGGGACATATAATCAGTTTCCCATAATATGCCCACTGTGGAGATGTTCTGCATAATTACACATGTACAGCCTGTATTTAATTGCTTGTCCTTCCAGTGGGGGTGGGTAATGAGAGAGGAAGGGAAAGAATCTAGAATTTAAAGTTTTATAATCAAATGTTAAAATATATGTGTATATTATTATTATTATCATTGTTATTATTATTATTATTATTATTAACTACATTCAAATGGAATTAAGATATGCAGGCACTGTGGTAGGGAGACCCATCCTGCCCTACTAGAAAGTCAGAAGGGTGAGGGGGACAACATAGAAGAGAGCAGATTTGGGGAGGAGTTATACAGTGGGATGGCTGTTTTGAGGTGTTGGGTAGGGAAAAGACGGGGACAAAATTTGTAACTGAAAATCTTGTGGAAACGAATGATGTAAACAAGAAAACAAATTTATTTATTTATTTAAAAAAACCAAACAGTTAAAAGTTAAGTAATAAGCTGGGAAAATGAGCAAAATGGGAAAAATCCCCAAGTATAGAAAGTTACTATGGTGACAAGGAAGATAAAAACACACACTCAGAAGAAGACAATAAAGTCAAAGCTCTCATATCCAAAGACTCCAAGAAAAATATAAACTGGTTTCACACCATGAAAGCTCAAAAAATATTCTGAAAATAAAGTAAGAGAAGTAGAGGAAAAATTGGGAAGAGAAACGAGAAAATCATGAAAAATGAGTCAACAGCTTGGTAAAGGAGACACACACAAAAAATAGTGAAGAAAATAGTGCCTTAAAAACCAGATTAGGTCAAATGGTAAAAGAGGTCCAAAAAGTCAATGAGGAGAAGTATGCTTTAAAAAGCAAAATTGGCCAAATGGAAAAGGAAGTCCAAAGGCTTAAGGAAGAAAATAATTTCTTTTTTTTTTTTTTTGCCTTTTGGAGGGGTGAATGCAGCGCAATTGGGGTTAAGTGATTTGCCTAAAGTCACACAGCTAGTAAGTGTTAAGTGTCTGAGGTCAGATTTGAACTCATGTCCTCTTGACTCCAGGGTCAGTGCTCTATTCCCTGTGCCACCTCGCTGCCCCAAGAAAATAATTTCTTAAAAATTAGAATGGAACAAATAGAAGCGAATGATTTTATGAGAAATCAAGAAAGAATATAACAAAACCAAAAGAATGAAAAAAAGGGGAAGACAATGTGAAATATCTCATTGGAAAAGCAACTGACCTGGAAAATAAATCCACGAGAGACAATTTTAAAATTATTGGACTACCTTAAAGCCATGATCAAAAAAAGAGCCTAGACTTTCAAGAAATTATCAAGGAAAACTGCTGATATTCTAGAACCAGAGGTAAAATAGAAATTGAAGGAATCCATCACCTCTTAAGAGATTCCAAAAATGAAAGCTCCCAGGAATATTAGAGCCAAATTCCAGAATTCCCATGTCAAGCAGAAAATGTTGCAAGCAGCCAGAAAGAAACAATTCAAGTACAGTAGAGCTACAGTCAGGATAATACAACATTTAATTGCTTCTACATTAAAGGATCAGAGGGTTTGGACTATGATATCCTGAAGGGCAAAAGAGCTATTTAACCAGCAAAACAGTATAATCCTTCAGGGACAAAAATGGACATACAACAAGGTAGAGTACTTTCAGACATTCTTGATGAAAAGACCAGAGCTAAATAGAAAATTTTACTTTCCAATATAAAAGTCAAAAGAAGCATAAGAAGGTAAAGAGGAAATGGAAATCATAAGGGATTTAATAATGTCAAACTATTTACATTCCTATATGCGAAGATATTTGTACCTCATAAGACCTTTCTCGTTATTAGGGTAGGAGTACATATAGACACAGGGCATAGATGTGAGTTGAATATGAATGGGCCATATCTAAAAAATAAAATTAATGGGTGTGAGAGGAATGTACTGGAAGAAAGAGGAAGGGAGAGGTAGAATGGGGTAAATTATCTCTAAAAAAAAGAGGCAAGAAAAACCTTTTACAGTGGAGGAGAAGAGGGAGGAGAGGGGGAGGGAGTGAACCTTACTCTCATCAAAATTGGCTCAAAAAAGGAATTACATACACCCTCAATCGGGTATGGAAATCTTTTTCACTAAAGGAAAATAGGAGGGGAAGGGGATAAAAGAGAAGGGATATGTGTGATAGAGAAGGCAGATTGTGAGGATGGGGGGGGGTAGTCAAAAGCAAAACACTTTTGAGAAGGGACAGGGTGAAAGGAGAAAGAGAATAGAATAAATGAAGGAGGATGGGTAGGGTGGAGGGAAGTACAGTTAGCAATAGTAATTATTAAAAAAAAATGAAACCTCTGATAAAGGCCTTATTTCTCAAACAGAAAGAACTGAGTCACATTTGTAAAAATAAGAGCCATTCCCCAACTGATAAATGATCAAAAGACATGATCAGTTTTCAGGTGATATGCCATATGAAAATATACTCTAATTCACTAGTAGTTGGAGAAATGCAAATTAAAACAATTCTGAGATACTACCTCATACCTATTAGATTGGCTAATAGGACAGAAAAGGTAAATGACAAATGTTGAAGGGGATGTGGAAAAAATGAGACATTAATGTACTCTTGGTGGAGTTGTGAACTTATTCAACCAATTCGGAATTATGGACCTATTTTTAATTTGGAACTATGCCCAAAGGGATATAAAACTATGCAGACCCTTTAAACCAGCAATACTAGTACTAAGTCTGTATCTTAAAAGAAATTTTAAAAAAAGAAAATGACTTATCTGTACAAAAATATCTACAGTAGGTCATTTCTGGGGGCAAAGAATTAGAAACTGAAAGGATGCCCATCATGATTGCTGGTGATGTTAAGATCTTTCTTGTATGATTCTTTTGTGTATTGTCATTTCTTCTTAATCTCTTTTGCTTCTGTTAAGTCCCTACCATTTTTTTCTTTTATTATATACTTTTTAAAAAATTTTCTTAAGAGATCTTGTTTTTTCCCATTCTATTGTTTTCCTATTTCTTTGCATTGCTCATTTAAGAAATCTTATTTTTCCTTGCTATTCTTTGGAATTTTGCATTCAGTTATGTCTGTTTTCATCTTTCTTCTTCCTTTTCCTTCTTTCCTCAGCTATTTATAAAGCCTCATCAGACAGCCATTTTGCTTTCTTGCTCTTTTTCTTTGGAATTTTTTTTGGTTGCCTCCTGCACAATACTGAAACCTCTGTCCATAGTTCTTCAGGGAACCCTACCAGATCTAAGCCCTCAAATCAATTCATCACCTCTATATTCATAAGGGATATTATTTAGGTCATCCCTATATAGTCTGATGGTTTCATCTACTTTCTTCAATTTAAGTCTGAATTTTGCAATGAGAAACTCATTATCTGAGCCATAGTCAGCTCCAGATCTTGTTTTAATATAGATACATAATATCATATAGTACATATTAAAATATTATATGCTATATTAATATATAGTATATAATACACATTATATATTATGTATACCACACATTAATATAATATAGTATAGAGCTTCTCACCTTTGACTTCAAAGTGTATAATTAATCTGTTTTCTCTTGTGATCATCTGGTGATGTCCATTTGTAGAGTCATCTTTTGGGTTGCTTGAAAAAGTGTTTGCTATGACCAGTGCATTATCTTAACAAAACTCTATTAGTCTCTCTCCAATTTATACTACAACACCAAACTTGCCTGTTACTCCAATTATTTTTTGATTTTCTACTTTAGCATTCCAATCCTGTAAGTTAAATGTAAAGTCTTTTCTGGTGTTATTTCTAGAAAATGTTGCAGATCTTTATATAATATATCAACTTTGGCATCTTCAGCATCAGCAGATAGAGCATAGACTTATATTACTGTGATGTTGAACAATTTGCCTTGGACTTGAACAGATATTATTCTGTTATTTTTAAGATTATCCTCTAGTTCAGCTTTTCTCACCCTTTTATTAACTATGAAGGTACCTGCATTTCTTCTAAGAGATATTTGTCCATAGTAGTACATATAATGATCACTTGAATTAAATTCCTGCATCCCTGTTCACTTAAGTTCTTTGACTTACAAGATATTGATCTGCCATTTTCTTCTCCAGTGGGTCACTTTTTGTCATAACTTTCTATGATGAAATGTCCATCTTAAGTAACCATGCACAACATAGCTCATAGTTTCACTGAGCTACGCAAGTCCATCTGCCACAAGACAGCAATCCAGGAGGGGGAAGTATGGTGAGACAACTACAAAGACTCTTGAGTAAAATAACTTAAAGGTCTTAGTGGAATAAAGGTTTTGTATGAAAGAATAGTTTGACATGAGGCTCAAACTAGCTAATGAAATTTTAGCTTTTATTAATAGAATCATGAGGCAGTATGATGTAAAGTAGGGGGAGCAAACATGCAGCCTGTGGGTCACATGCAACCCAAAACACTCTCAAGTATGGCCTAAACTAGATTTAAAATATAACTGGCAAATATTTAATAAACAAAATTAATAAAATATGTATAATATTAATATGTGATTTTCTTAGTATGTGGGCTGTAGTAATCTTTTTTTAAACTATTATTACTCCCATTTTATTTTGTTTTAAAATTAATTTGTTTTTCCCCAGTTATATGTTAAAACTATTTTTAACATTCATTTATTTATAAAATATTGAGTTACAAATTCTTTCCCTTGTTCCCTCCCCTCCTTACCTTCATTGAGAAGGCAAGCAGTTCAATATAGGCTATATATGTGTAGTTGTGAAAAACGTATCCATAACAGTCATGTTGTAAAAAAAAAACACATACACCAGAAAAAACTCAATAAAAACAAAGAAGGTAAAAAGAAAGTATTCTTCAATCTATATTCAGACACCATCAGTTCTTTCTCTGGGGATGGATAGCATTTTTTGCTAAAAGTCTTCCAGAGTTGTCTTGAATCACTGTATTGGTGAGAATAACTAATTCATTCACAGCAGATCATCTTACAATATTGCTGTTACTTTATACACAGTACATTTCACTTTGCATCAGCCCATGCAAGTCTTTCCAGCCTTTTCTGGAAATTTCTTATGGTACAACAGTATTCCATCTTAATCACATACATTTATCTCCTGAGGAACCTGTATTTGGGCCAAGAAACAACAGTTAGAACTGAACACAGAATACTAATTCATTTAAGTTTGGAAGAGGAATACAACAAGACTGTATATTGTTGCCTTATTTATTTAATTCATACGTAGAATACAACTTGCAAAATGCCAGACAAATCAAATCAAGTCAAAAGTCAGAATTTTGGTTTGCAGGGAAATATCAATACTCTCAGATATGCAGATAATGCCACTCTCATGACAGAAAGTGAAAAATTAAGAAATCTCTTGAGGATAATAAAAGAGAATGGTATAAAAGCTGGCTTGAAGCTTAACATCAAAAAGCTCCCAAACCCTAAGATCTTAGCAACTAGTCCCATCACTTCCTGGCAAATAGAGAGAGAAGAAATGGAAGTAGTATCTCTGCAGACAGCAACAGTGGCCATGAAATGGAAAATTTATTGCTCCTTGGAAGAAAAGCTATAAGAAATCAGGACAGCATACTAAAAAGCAAAGACATCATCTTGTCAACGAAGGTCTTTATAGTCAAAGCTATGGTTTTCCCAGTAGCAATGTATGTGGGAGTTGGACAATAAGGAAAACTGAGTGGCAGAATTTATGCTTTCAAATCATGGTGCTAGAGACTTGAGAATCGCTTGGACAGCAAAGAGATCAAATCAGTCAATACTTAAGGAAATCAATTCAGACTATTCACTGGTAGGTCAAATACTGAACTTGAAACTTAAATACTTGGGCCACATAATAAGAAGATGGAACTCATTGAAAAAGATCCGATGTTGGGAAAGATGGAAGGCAAAAGGAAAAGGGAACAGCAGAGGATGAGAGGGGTAGATAGTATCATGGAAACAGTGAACATGAATTTGGACAGACTTCAAGAGGATAGCGGAGGATAGAAAGATCTGGCATGCTACAGTCCATAGGGTCACAAAGAGTCAGACATAATTGAATGACTGAACAACAAGAACAAAAAAACCATATTTCACCTGCCCTCTCCCTAATCAGGTGAGTTTTTATTTATTTATTTTGTTACATTTTAAGTTTTGAACTCTCTCCTTCCCTCTTCCCCCACTCCAGCCACCATTTGACACAAATATGTATGTATGTATGTATATACACATATACGTGGAACCATAGTAAGCATACTTCTATCAGTTTTTTCTCTGGAGGTGGATAGCATCTTCCTTTGTCATTGATTTGAGTATTTATAATACTCAAAATAACTTAACTGTTCACAGTTGTTCTTTGAACAATACTGCTGTTAACTGCATATAACATCTCTTGGTTCCACTCACTTCATTCTTCATTATTTCATGCAAGTCTTTCCATGTTTTTCTAAAATTAACCAGGTCATTGTTTCTTATAGCACAGTAGTATTACATCACAATCACATACCATAACTTGTTCAGCAATCATTCTCCAGTTGATGGGCATTCAATCAGGTGAATTTTTAAAACTAAATGTAAGATTTTCTGTTTATTCTTAATTATAGGCCCATAACTCCTTGTTTTTATAGACTTCTACTTGTGCATCTGCTTCTTGTTAGGAAAAAAAATTTTTCTTATCTTCCTGTCTTTCCCTTTTTCTCTAGTGTATTCCTCTTCCTCTTTTTTTTTAGGATTATAAAGATTACAAAGACTTAACAGAACTTTGGCTGCTAAGTAGACTCCTTCAGCAACCTCTGATTATTATATGTTTCAGAGGACACACTCACACACACACACACATATATACATATATATGTCATCATTTCATATGAGAATGTAAGCAGATCATCCTTGTTTAGTCCCTTTATCATTTTTTGCTCATGTTTATCTTTTTATTATTTCTCTTGACTCTTTTAATTTCAAAGTTTCTGTGCACCTCTAGTCTTTTCACCAAAAATGCTTAGAAATGCTATTCCATTAAAGATCCATTTCTTCTTTTTAGGATTATCCTCAGAATTTAGTTATTTTTGGTTGTACACCTATATTCTTTGCTTTCTAGAATAAGGTTTCCAAATTGCCCACTTTTTTTTACTAGTAGCTGCTTAATTGTGTGTCATGTCAATTGTGGCTCTTTAATATGTAAATTCTTTCCAGATTTTCAGCATTTTTTCTTTGACCTAGAAACTCCAGCTATAATGTTCCTGAGAGTTTTACTTTAGGGTTTCTTTCAGGAGATGAACAATGGATTCTATTTTTACTTTGCCCTCTGGTTCCAAGAGTTCTAGGAAGGTTTTTTTTTTTAACTTACTGAAATATGACATTTAGGTTCTGTTTTCCAGGTCAGTTGTTTTTGTTAGGACTTATTTTAAATATTGTTCTATTTTTCCAGATTTTTAAGATCTTGTTTTTAATAACTCTTGTTGTCTCATGGAATCACTGGCTTCTATTTCGTTTATTCTAATTTTCAGGGAGTTGCAGCAAGGTTTTTGTACCATGCTGTTCATTCTTCAATTCTTTCTTCCATAGCTCTCATTTATTTTCCAAATTTTTCCTCTAGCACTAATTTAATTTATTTTTTAATTAACTTTTTAAAAAAATCATGCTTAAGCACTACATTTTCTCTGACCCCCATGACTTCTCAAATATATATATAAAATAGAAATTATGTGCCAAAGATAAAGCAGTTGCTTCAATAAATTCAGCCAGAACACCCAGAATCCAAAAGAAGGTAAAAAATAAAAACATTAATTGATGCTTACTGACCCCTAGCCCACTTAGTACCCCTTCCCAACCTCCCACTCTATCTGTACTGATGCTGCACTAGCACACTTAAGGAAACAACAAAACACATCCCTACAATCTGGTCTCTTCTCCCTCTCTTCAGTGCCATAGAGACCCTGGATGCAAATTGTATAAGTTTGCTTAGGGTTCTGGCCACATCCCTTCAGGAAAAAAAGCCTGTCAGGATATGCAACCCTGTAGTACCACTGTTACAAAGTTCTGATTATCAGTGCCAGGGTAAACAGTGATGCAAAGCTCTGAAATTCTACTGCCAAGTCAGAGAACTGAGGAATAAAGGATAAATCTGGATAGGACACTGTTACTGGGAGGGACTATGCAGCACTCCACCAAGCCAGAAGGAAAAAGCACAGCATTCAGATAGAATGAGTACAATAATAAAGAAGCATTTGATATGTTTTAGAGAGAAAACCATTGGCTTCTCACATACACCAAACAACAGAAATGGTGGAATAAATCAACGTAGCAAGCAAGGTCAGCAACAAAACAGCAGAAAGATCAAGAAGAAACTTCTTTTTATACGTAAACAAGGAAACAGAGGTTTGGGGTGTTATGGACAGAACCTAGTCACACCCAGCCTACAGGTGAATTATTTTTTTTTATTTTGGTGGGCTATATGAGAGAGTACATGAAATGTTGGGGAAAGGAACAGAGAAATAGGAAGATATGAGTGCCAGGATCAAATCAAGGGCTAGCAATGCAGAGAACGTGACTTCTGTCAGAAACAGAAGAGCCTACAGGATAGAGGTAAGGAATGAAAAGGAGGAGAAAGGAAGGTCTTACTTTGGTGGTAGAAGGTGGTGACATTGATGAATGCATCTATGGGTTCACTCATTTGATCTATAAAGAGAAATGAGGACCTTGCACGGGATATGGCACAAGGTGCTTGAAGTCTACCTGAGGAGCAGGGAGTTGGAACTCTAGGGCAACTGAAAGTGGGAGGAGAGGGAGAGCATTGACACGGGGAGGAAAATTTGAGGCAAATGCAGATAAAAGATAACCAAGGAAAAATAGAAATCAGTGGTAGGCTTCCAATAATCAGAGATGTGCTGGGGGAGGGGCTATACCATGGGACAGTGCCCTTTCTGCAATAAATAATTACCCTTGTTTGGTGAGTGAGACATGATGGAAAAGAGTAATTCACAGGGCAAGTTCTAGAAGGCAGTGACAGAAAGCACCTGAGGGAGGTATCTGTAATGGATTACTCTGGAAACCTGGATTGCATGAAGAATACAGAAAAGAGAGACCAGATAAGTATAGGGGTCATGAATCAGAGAAGGAGGGTTTAAAGTAGAAAGAAGGAGAGAATGGATTATGAAGAGAGTAAGAGAAATTCTCTCTAGAAAGGGGTGCAAAAAGGGAAACTTTAAAAAGTAATGAGCAAGACAAGTTGAAGGGGAGGTAAGTAAAGGGGAATCTACTTGACTAACTGGAAGGAAAAAAGGGAGAAGCATTATATGACCAGATAAAAGCAGGAGAATAAATGGAATCAATACGCAAAACCCTAAAGGAAAAAAGGCAGTAGATGAGAGGACTGGATCAGAGGTGAGGCAAAAGAGAGCCAGTGGAGACAATGTCACGTTAAAAAAAAATAAGTAAAGTAAATGAAGGAATACAATACTGTGTTTGACAGAAGAAAAAATTGGAACTTAAAAAAATATTCAAGACAAATGGAGGAAAATATAAACCTAATTTGCATAACT
This sequence comes from Pseudochirops cupreus, assembly GCA_028627135.1. Lineage (NCBI taxonomy): Eukaryota > Metazoa > Chordata > Mammalia > Diprotodontia > Pseudocheiridae > Pseudochirops > Pseudochirops cupreus. Next base: position 334,224,868 of record CM053580.1, read on the forward strand.
TTAAATGTGTATGAATTAAGTAGTCCAATAAAACAAAAAACAGTGACAGATTGCACAAGAAAACAAAATGCTACAATTTGGTGCTTACAGGAAACACATTTGACATACTCAAAATAAAACTGAGAGGATAGAGGACATCAAGCAAATTCAAAAACTGTAAGTATTGCACTTTTGTCTCAGGGGTGTTGAGGAACTAGGCCTTTGGAGCTATTTGTCAGGCAGTATCACAGGTCACCTGTAAGCAAGAAGTCTCAATTCCTTAGCAGACAGTGGAAGAAGATGTGAATCCTCCCAGCATAAGAAAGGAGAGGCTGCTTCTTTGGCTGAGGAGACTGTGAAGATCTGAGCAGAAGTCGGGATCATAACACCACCATGAGTATACCAGAGGCCTAGCCACAGTCAAAACCATGTCAAAAATTTACTTGAAGATCATCCTGAACTGCAATAGTCAGAAGAGTTGGAAGACTTGTAGAATGATAGGCACATTAAACATTGTTGATCAATCTGTAATACACTATAACTTTTTGGAAAACAATTGAAATTGTGCCAAAAAGTGACCAAAATGTATATACCCTTTGAACAAGAGACTCCAATACTGGGCTTAAATGCCAAGGAAGTCATTGATAAGAATAAAGTCCCCCATATGCCCCAAAATATTTATAGCAGCATTTTTTTGTGATAGCAAAGGACTGAAAACAAAATAAATGACCATCAATTGGGGAATGACTAAACAAATATATGAATGTAACTGAATATTACTATGCTGTACATAACGATGTGTGATGAATACAGAGAAGCCTGGAAAGGTCTATATGAGTTGATACAATGAAGTAAGCAGAGGCAAGAAGATAATATGCACAGTAATTGCAAAACTGTAAATAGAAAGAACAACCACATACCAAAAAATCAGAAGTAAATGTAACAAAATTATAAACATCTAGAAGGAGTCAAGTGAAGAGACAGAAGGCCCTCACTCTCACACACATACACACACACACACACACACACACACACACACACACACACACACACTCACACACTAAACTCAACCCTTTATGGAGGTTGAAGGTATTACACGTTACACAGGTGTTCCACATCACATACATTTTTGGATTCTTTTTAAGATATTGATCAGTTGTGCTCATTTTTTTTCTAAAAGAAAAAAACCACTATTTGTTAAATAATAGCCCTCTGGGAGGGAGAGGGAGATAACTATGATGATATTAAAAACAGAAAATATGAATAAAAGCTTATTATTAAAAGACAGATAAAGATCTTGCTTCACCTCTTCTAGGAATTCTAGTTTAATTTATACCTAAGCTGTGTTTTTCTTTGATGATTTGCTTATAAACCTTTTGGAGTCATTCTCCTTTTCTGGGTTTGTGTCTTGAGCAATCCTGTCACCATAACAGTTTTTTTTTTTTATGGTATGATTCATTTTTTATTTTTTATTCTTATAGTCTATTTTACAACTTTGGACTTGATGTTCAGGTTAGGTTCTGGATTTCTAGAGAGGTCTAGGCTGGTCCTACTAGCTACTGTTTTCTTGTGGGCATTGAGTGTTGTTTTATCCTAAGCTCTTATAGATATAGCTGAGACTAAGGATGTAGAAGCTTTCATTGCTCCCAAAGTGGTTTGATCCAGAACAAAGTCTGATCCCAGTCCTTTTAGTTCTGTGTCTAAAAGTTCCTCATCTGAGTCTGGGTCAGCACCAGTAGACTGTTGCCAGACTCAGCCACTATCAGTTAGCTGGGGACATTCTCCTGGTTCAGCATGATAAATTGCAGGTTTGCCTTTTGTCTGAGATTCCTACCCTCATTACTCCTGTGCAGGCTTCAGAATGGGTTTGAAGCTGGACCTGACACCCCATTCATGGAGTCTGAGCCATACTGCTACAGCTTGTTTTTACATTTCCTCATAGGACCAATAACCACTTTTCACCCCTAGATGTGGATTAGTTACTTCTGCAGCCTTTCATGGATGCCGTGAACTGACAAAGCTGCCAAGTGGTACCTGTTCCTGCCCCCTGCACAAGGCCATATGCTAGTGGTTCTAAGGCATCATGTTGCAATTTGGCAGTCTTTATATGCTGAAAGGTTCTGCCTGACACATTCCTGGCCAAACCCCCTCTCTGTGTCACATAACACTTTACACTATATATCTGTGCCATTGATGTATATGAATGGCGTGATTAGATAATTACCTGGGATGCTGAATTAATCATCCCTGTTATGTTAAGTGCAAATGTTTATGTTGTTATGCTATACAAATCCAGATGTCAGGTATACTATAACTGATTTTGCAAGACAATGCAAAATTTCAAACCCTAGGCAGAATGTATCCAGATTTGGGAAGAGAGAATTTCATTTGCTTATCATAGACAGCCACAAAATGGAAGATGAGTTGACTTCTTGGCTAATGAGGTGATAAGAATCCTGAGTCGCTCAAATGGTGAAGAAGCAATTTAAAATGTTAAATTTTAAAAGTTAAAGTGAAATGCCTACAGCAATCCTACAAGTCTTCTGGGGTCTTTTCTTTTTTTTTTTT